>OZ010790.1:609660452-610260452 GCA_963932465.1 Maratus speciosus
AGCGAACTAACCATCTATCATCGCACTGCTTTTCTATGTAACCTACATAATGTCAATGAATAGTCTCTTTGTTCTTCCTTACCAATTTCAGTAGCTCTTGCTGTAAAACAATAATGAATATTATAGTCCTATATTAGTTTAAAAGTAAAAAAAAAAAAAACTATTAAATTTCAAATATACAAGTGCATCATTTCTCCCCAGCGCTAATGTATCATTACTCCCTATCATGCCTTATTGGATTTTCAATCACTTTGTATAAATGCCAATCTGCTTTCGAGTAAAACTCAACCTAACAACGTTCTTTACAAATAAAAAATAATTACAAGATATTATCTTCACTGTAATAAGAGTAATGAAAGAAAATCAGTATTTAAAAAAAATTTACATTGACATACAAAAAATCTTCAAAATTAAAAAAAAAAAAAAAACGTTGTCAGTTCTTCACTGCTAAGTCCAGCTAATGATGGCCTCTGATAATAAAAGCAGCCTTTACATCTGTTACAATTGCTGTTAAAGCCATTTGTTGAGAAAAATTGCCAATGTATCAACCCTCCCCTACCTCCCCTATTCACTACATACATAGTTTTCCATAAATGTGTTTCGTTTTTAAAGTGTGTATTTTCATCTATCATTGCAAAACAAGCCAGAAAAACACATTATTGCTCATGTGTTGTATATATCTTTATATTTCATTTTCCGTCATTTTTGACGGGCTATCTTTCTAGTATAATGATAATTATTTGTTTTTGTACATTTTTTTTCAACTAAATTTGATTATACTGTCAACTATACAGTCAGCGCATGTAAAAATCATGAAGATAAATTTATTATTTTTCTCGGGAGAGAAAGAAATAGAATACGTTTGTTACATTTTAAACTGCTGATAATAATTTCTATATTTTCAATTAAAATTTTGTTAAAACGCAAAACTTAATGCTTATATTTTCATATACAAAAAATAAGTAATAAATAAAATAGGATTCCATTTAAAACAGATAATTTATTTTACGCGAGCCGTGAAACAAAATAAATGAGAAAAATTTATTTAATAACTCATTCCTAACATTTTCCAAAGTGACAGAATTTTTTTAATTAATCTTCTCCGCATTTACAAACTTGTAATCCATGGTGCGTGTGATTCAATTTTTCTGAGACATTAGACACTTAAAAGACAAACTATTGACAATTCTTCCTAACAAAAACAAAAAAAATAATGATAAATAAAAAATCGAGACACACGTGGACCGTTATCTACATATTTTATTCCACTCACCAATTTTTAAGTTAGGAGGGAGCAAATATCGAACGCCAGAAAGTATTTTCAAAATAAGAGCACAATTTTCTTGTGGTTACACTAAATGGTGCAGGGGAGGGGGGGGGGGGGGGAGTTAAAAGATTCACGAACTTTCCATCTAGTGAAAATGGAACGTTAAGCCCATTTAGCAAGCCACGCGAAGTAGAATCAAAACATCTCAACTCAACTCACTGCAGCTTCTTTCTGTTCAAGAATTAAGCTCGTTCAGGAAAAAAAGAAGAAAAGAAAAAACGGTATCCAGCATTTTTCCGCTAACATTTCTTTATGTTTCAGCATTTGCATAAAATGCACTTACGCTTCGTACAGTTTTACTAATGGGTATTCAGTCCATTTAACGTGCGTTAACGTTTCAGGCGAAGGATACCGCAAAAGCGAGTAGAATTACATGTCTTGTTTGGCTTTAAAATTGAGCCGATTTGTTTGCTGCTAGCTTTTTATTTTTTTTATTTGGACATGAAAAATTGGGGATGAGTGTAAAAATTGCTGTTAATCTGTCACATACGAAACCTGCAAAAGAATAGCTTTAATTTATTACATTTGTATTATTAAATTGATAACAAGCAGTTTATTTACTAGTAATTAAAAAAAAAAAAAAAAAAAAAAAAGACTGTGAAAAAGGCTTTATGATAGTACAGTACAAACTACAAAGTCTAAAGTCCGGAATCCTCGAGACTTTAACAAGTCCGAACTTCAGATTTTTCCAAATTTTGGGTCATAAAAAAAAATGTTTTTCCAATAAAAAGAAAAACAAATTTCACTACTTAAAAATGGAAAATATGACGATCAAATATTAAAAATTGCATATAACAGTTATTAAAACAAAATTAAACAACCATTTTAATTAAATAAATCATAACAAAATAAAAAGTAAAACAAAAACCTTTATTTAAGAAAACATACAATTTAAGAACAAATTCTAGCTTACTTAACTATTGAACGTTTCATTTAATGTGCGTTGCTTTATTAACTTAGGTTTCTCATTAAGAATTTTTTTTTTTGTTGTTGTTGTTTGTTTCAACATCCCCCCCCCCCCTTTCTTGAATATTGCCGAGGGGAAGTCCAAACTTTAGACTTTGTACTGTACCTTTCTTTTCTACGCGCAGTCAGGTGAAAAAGAGGAGAATGGTGAGGCTTGTTCTTTGCTTTGTGGGGACAAAGGACCTTCAAACTTACTTTTTAATTTTTTTTTAATTTCACTTTAAACAATATTCAAAGGCACACTATATGCTTTATGGCATATATTGATCACACAAGAAATTAAAAATATTTTTTTTTGAGAAAAATAAGGAATTTTCTTGAATATTTTAGGAGTTAGTAAGAACATTTCAAAATGCTCCATGCGTATTTCATATCCATTAAGGGGGTCCGGGCACAAAATTCTATTTTTATTTAATTTATAGAGATTTTGTTATGAAATTTTTTTCTAAAATATGTTTCAGTATAATAAGAATATTGAATGTAAAAAAAAAAAAATCTGAAAATTTTTAACTATTTAAAAATAAAAATTTAATTTTAAAATTTTAAACATATTTAATTCTTGATATAACTCTGCAAGTACTGACTCGATTTACAAAATTTTTACACTTTTGTGTACAGAAAATGTGTCATTAGGTGCTTTCGTAATTATATAAATACGTAGCACCTATAGTCGTCGTTAGGTCCGTCCGTCTGTCCGCATATAAAAGAGCAAAAACTACCCAACCGAATGGTCTGAAATTTTAAATATATAATATTTGCAAAATTTTATCGTGTCATTTAAAATTTTATGAAAATCGGATGTATAGTTTAATGACAGGGACAGCCAAAAGTTTTCCGTTACATGACGGCCGATGGGAAAAAATTATTGTAAGTGCATTTTAATGATGTTACAGCCTTCCGAATGGTCTGAAATTTTAAATATATAATTGTTGCAAAATTCTGTCGACTCATTTCCAATTTTATGAAAATCGGATGTACAGTTGAATGACAGGGACAGTCAAAAGTTTTCCGTTACATTGACGACCCATGGGGAAAAAATTATTGTAAGTGCATTTTAAGAATGTGACAGCCTTCCGAACAGAATGAAATGGATAGGCAGCTATTGAAGCGCAGTAAAATATACATTCAGTACACTATGCGGTGCACAAATATTTATAAAACGAGTTATAGTACGAATGCACCTCATTTGACACGTTTGACGAGCAATTTCCAACTTGTTTTAATTTGTCTTCAGGATTTCTTAAAATATTGATTATGAATTTTATAAAAAAAAAAAAAATAAGTAAAAAAATAAAGTTTTTTTTATGTAAGTGAGTTTTGCCTTAATGAGCCTATTTTCGGAATGATCACTCAAAATTAAAAATCCTGAAGACAATTTGTTGGAAATAGAGCCTAAAATCTCTGTTGAAAATTTCATACCTATATCTTGCAAGGAACTTTAGATATATTCTTTTAAAGTTGACAAGTCGTGAAAAAATTCATTCTGAGGTAAATGAAGTTAAAGTTCTCGTCAGAGGACAGCTGATGCAGCGCTTCTCAAGGCAAAAGGTGTTCCATCTCTTGATCTAATGAAGATGAAAGCATACGCTTTGCGGTATTTAAAGCTAAAAACTCAGTATTTTTTTAGAAAAAAAAAATTGCATTATTTTGAGAATTTTTAGCCCCAGACCCTCTTAAAATTCCCAATATTTTTATACGAGTTTATTATATATATATAAATAAAACTTTGCATCGAATTTTATATATTCGAATAAAAAAGTAAGAAAATTTTATGAAAATTTCGACATTTGTGCTTCATATTTTTGCAATTAACTACCTTTAACCTTTTCAATTATATTTAGTTTAAAAAAAACTATCCACAGTTTTATTTGCATATATAAAATAAACTCGCATAAAAATTATTGGGAATTTTAATTGATATGGAATGTGCATGGGGCATTTTGAAGAGTTCTTCATAACGCTAAAAATATTCAGCGAAATTCCTTATTTTTCTGAAAATATTTTCTTTTGATTCCTTATTTTTTCTCAAAATATTTTCTTTTAAGTTCTTGTGTGATAAATATATGTCATAATGCCTATAGTGTGTCCTTGAATAGTATTTAAAGTGAAATAAAAAAAAGAATAAAATAAATGAGTTTGAAAGTTAAGAAATGTACTTCAACTTTCACTTTTAGAACAGTCGTGTCCAGCATCCGTTGAACCGGTTCAGCGTTTTAATCCCTATTATTATTAGCAGCATAATGTTATTTATATCGCAAATCTGTGTGTACCGTGAAAATTAGTTTGGATATTTTTGTAAAAACAGTTCAGCCTCGATTATCCGCGGAATGGGGTGGCAAAGGCACCACGGATAACCCGAAAAAGACTGAAAATGGGGTGCAAACACGAAAAAAAAAAAAAAAAAAAAAAAGAGAAAATTCAACAAACTATGTTTTAGCGTACAAAAAACATAATAAAACGTTTAAAATACATACATATACACAGTACAGTAGAAACCTTTGCTTTACGTCTAAACCACTAAAATAAAGAACAGTAAACAAGAAACAATGCCATACATACTGTACAAAAAGAGCTGAGTTACACCTTTTTTAAAAAGTCAGTCACTTGTTTTTGCTTCTTGCTTTGGAAACACCTTTTCTTTATTCTAAATTGTAAACTTATTGTTTTTCTTTTAGTATGGAGCAATTTTTATCTCGAAAATGAAGTTATTTTTGATATGCTCTTCTGGAATTTATCAACGTTTGGTTAATAAAATCAAGAAAAGACATCAAGACTTTATATCTGATATTTCAAACATAGCAACAAAATCTAGAAATATTCTTCTATTACTTTCGAATACATGAATTTTTCTGTTTAAATTTATTTGTAGGGCTTATTGTATTTTCCTTGCTGTTGGCTTGAATTAAAAAAAAAAAAAAAAAAAAAAAAGTCGCTTCGCGGATAATCGAGGCTTTACTGTATTTTTCCATATATGTTTTTCTTAAGTCAACCTAGTTATTATCGAAAGTGTTATTTACTACATTGCACAATCGCGAACAGTGGTACTTTAAAGCCCCGACGAGGTATGCAGGGTTAATTTCATTCCCCTCTTAAACTAAGCTGACATGGACTAAGTCCATCCAAGACATTAAAATCTTCCTTATATGGGTGTCGAATAGCACTTTTCGATAAAGGACAGGAAATGTTAGGGAGATGTATCGTTGGAATATTTTCTTGAATGGCAAGTCCGGGTATTTGAAAAGCGGATGGTGCGTCACGATCACACATCCAGCTGTTCCTTCCTCCCATCCCGATAAAAAACACTAAAGGTTTCGGAGATAAAAGAGTCATAATTACGTCGAGTTGTGCACACCCTCTGATAAAATGCAATAGGAAACCGAAGACATGTGATCAAGTCCGCGTTCAAGTTGGAACAGTTTTCAGAAATGAAAGTTGCAGTTCAGGGATTGGATGGTAAACCAAATATCTCTGATCTGGAAATTATATACCGGGTGTCCCAAAAAATGACTGGATGGATTTTAAAAGTCAATAACTTGCAAACGGTGACAGATATTTAAAAAAATGTCGCAGGAGGTTTATGTAAGATTTCAAGAGTTTTTAGGCTGCGAGTCCCAGTTTTAGTTAGAAATAGCAGCGATAGATGGCGCTGTAAGCAATAGGCGCTCAATCCAGGCTCGATATATCTCTCTTCTCCTATGCAAAAAAAAAAAAAAAAAAAAAAAAAAAAGGAAATTAAAATGTTTTGAATGGATCTCAAAGTATACCAAACATCGGGTCTGGAATGAGCACCTCTTTCTCGCCGCACCATCTATTGTTTGAAATTCGAACTAAAATCAAGAATCACAGTAAAAATACTCCTGACATCTTACATAACACTCCATCAAGAATTTTTTTTAATATCTGTCACTGTTTGCGAGTTATTGAATTTTAAAATCTATCCGTCATTTTGGGGACACCTGGTACATTGTGAAAAGAAAAAAAAAAGGCAAATGTTTCTTAATCTTTGAAAATATAATGTAACCGCAAACGAAAATATACAATAACCTCTAAATGCTCTGGACACCACTCATTTCTTACAGTTTATTTCGGCATTTAAAATCGCAGATAATTCTGCCATTAGACAAGGCGGAGAAAATTACTTTAAAATACTGGTGTCCAGAGTATTTGGAGAGCCTATTTACGCGATACACCTGGCCCCATTACTTTCGAGTGACCCACTATTCTGAAAAGTGTTCTTTATTATTAGAAATCTCAGAAACCAATAATTTTCGAGATTTTCTATTTCTGTCGGTGTCAAATGATACCTTTTAAAATATTTCAATTTATGGTTTTTCATTTCTAAATTTTAGATTGAAAAAATTACAAATAATTTTTAATGCATTGAAAACTTTTTTTTTTTTTTTTTTTTTTTTTTTTTTTTTTTTTTTTTTTTAAATGCTTACCACATTCAAAAACTACGAGCAAAATAAACAAAAATCAAAACTTTAAAAAGGTATCATTTGACATCGGTAGAAATAGAGTTAAAGAACCAATTATAAAAACTAAGTTTTTTTTTTTTCCCATGCCGCTGATTTTCTGAAACGGTTTCCGGTATATTTTTTTAAATGATCCGTTTTTTCAAACCGGATTATCGGTTTTTTAGATGCTATTAAATCTCAATTAAACTTTTTCAGATGCTTCATTGAATTTATACAGGCAAAAGTACCAAAATAATCTTAATTTCAATAAGTAAATGTCAATATATTATACTTTTAAGTAAAATATGATGTGTTCAACATGAAACGAAAAACCCATATTCCAGGCTGAGAAATAATACACTGTACAATGTACACTATAAAATCTACTTGAAACGTTTCGGAAAATTTATGGCTTAGTAAACTTAGCTTTTATAAAGGCTTCCTTAAATTTCAAAAATTGATTGGCTTCTGTGTTTTCTAAAGATAAAATATGCTTCTCGGAATCGTAAGTAACTCGGAGGAGGTTTTCGCAGGTTGTATATCATAGTTATATGTATAATGAAACATCTCCAAATTAAAAGTGCTTCGGATATAAAAAAAAATATATATATATATTTTTGAATTAAATAAGTAAACAAAATTTAAATCCCTGCTAAAGTTTTTTTTTTTTTTTTTTTTTTTTAAACAAATTTCTTTTGTTGTCTTCTTTTTTTCTTTTCCCTTCCTTTCCTTTGTTTCGTTTCTTACTTTTTTAAGCGATAGAGTGGTTACTACTTCTCAAAGAAACAGTCAAAGCATTGTAATAAATAATATAGAGATTACTCATTTTTATGACTTACGTTTAAGCTTGCAATCGCTTCGGAAAGTTTTAATTCGATATTTTTTTTTAAATTATTAATGGAGAAAATTAAAAAACTGCTCTGCAGAGTTTAGTTTACCACAAAAGATATCCTTAAAAAATAATGTACACACACACACACACACATATATATATATATATATATATATATAACCACTAATTAAACATTACCGACCATCATCAAAAACCGCAATATTGTGAAATGACAATAAAAATGGATATACAAACCTATAATATAGAACTGTATATATATATATATATACTATATTGATCTAATCCCCTCTTTTGAAAATAAAATCAGTCCTTTGACTCTTTCCCTTTCCTTCTCTATTTTTTTCCTCACATTTCACTGCTTTATAAATTTAGAGCTAATAATGTAAACTTCATGTTGCATTCCGCCTAAGAGAAAAAGAAAAAATTAATAGAAGTTATTCAAATTTTGTGCTTTTGACGTTTTCACTACTTTCGATTTTAAAACAATTAAAATCGAAAGTAAAATAGTAAGAGGGAGGTTTTATTAAATACATTGATAATTAAATTAAGGAGCGATGGCAGTGTTCGTACGGATCCTTGAATTTCCATAGACTAAGAAATTATTCGGCACCAACCTTTTCTTATAAAACATCTTTCCTATAATAAGGGGAAATTTCGCGTGTTTAAACTAGATTTATTTTTCTATAAAAAATACTGATATTTTGCCTTGAAAATAACAGTACCCGTACGAATCCTGGATGATATTGAACTTTTATGAGAGTTTATTTTGCTCTCGTTTTTGGTGTATTTTATTAATATTGCGAAATGAATGATTTGTCAGTAATCATATTACTATATAAGAAATTTAATGATGTTCTTATAATTTTTCAAATTAATAATTATCGAATCGAAATTTAATTAAAAGAAATAATTATTTTTTGCACTTTAATAATGTAAAACACATTTTGTCATCACAATATAAAACACATTTTTACATGATGCAAATGAAATTTAATTGAAATTTAGATTAAAATTTTTCTTAAACTATTTATCTGACCTGGATTAAGAAATTTTTTTTTTTTACGAAGCTGAAATAAATTCAAAGAATAATATTAATCAAATAGATTTCTAAATTTAGTATAAATCAAACAATTTAATATTAACCAAATAGAGTGGGAAAAAATGTATATATATTGCGAACATAGATTTGAGATTACCTTTGACAAAAAATACTAAATTTTCATTTTCTCTAAAGCTGTAGGATTTATTTATTATTTTTATACTGACGAAAAAAAAATCTATACATATACGGAAATTGTACTGGCAACATACGGAAATTCTGTTTAGGAGATAAAAATATAAAAAATTCCAAACTCTTATTCAAAACGACAACGTAACTAGGCTTTTAGCACTATCGAGGATATTCTCCGGTATTTGCCACTTTCAAGAAATCATTTGGGACAAAAAAAAAAAAAAAATCCGTAAAATACAAAAATTGTACTGGCAGTCAACGGAATATTTTTTTACAGCATACAATATTTTTTTTTTTCGGGACTTAGCCCGGGTTCTCCAAGTTAATAAAATAAACAAATAAATATCCAAACCTGGGGAAAAGGAATCAAAGTGTTAATGCGAATGAAGATGTTATGCATTGTTTTTTCTCCTCTCAAATTTTGAGATTAGGTGAAGTGTGCCGGCAGATGGCCACGTGTTAGAGGTTGAATTATCATGTCACCGTGTTTGATTTGATCTTGTATAGAAAAGAGCGGCTTATGATAAGAGGTTCTTTTTTTATGATGGACTTTCACTCTTGAATGTAAACGATGTATCTTTACTTAAGATTGTTTCGGTTTTCTTTTATAGAATATCTATGCGTTGTCGGTATTGATATAGCATTATTAATAGTATTATATAAATAGTATTCATGCGTTATACATTAGAATTAATTAAAAAGGTTAATTGTGATCATATATACAGTGCGCAGTTAAGTTTAAATAATGGTCGATTACACTTCTGTACTGAAAAGTATGCAACGAATTGTTGTATCTAAACTGTTATATATTACTTGTGACTTATCCTTTATTCACAAAGAATAAATTTTAAATTATACATTTTACATAATATATAATGACCAAATAAATAAATAAATAAATAAAAGAATATTGTGGCAAAAATATAGACAATCTGTATATTTACAGAAAAAAAAACCCATAAATTAAAATAGAATTGCACCCCCATTGTTTGTAAGTGCAAAAATGCGACTTTTCGTGGAATTAACTAAATCCTGCAGCACTTGGGGGTCTATTTCGTACCAAGAACGTTCAGCAGCAGCCTGAAGTTCAGATGAGTATTGTCGAAACTTTGCGTAAACCTTATGAGACATGATGCCCCGAAGTTTTACGATTGGATTCAGATCAGGGCTATATGCGGGCCAGTCGAGAACAGTAATATTTTGAATTGTATGTGTGGAACTATGGCAGCATCACCAAGCTTACATTACCATAGATCCCCAAAAACATGCGTACATTTTCCATATATAATAGGCTGTTGCCACAATTTAGAAAGAAAATGAGAAACAAAATTGTTTTGGTGCTTTAATAAATTTTGATTCATTAATGTATGGTTTTTAAATGCAAAAGTGTTGTCGTTTTTACTTATAAAACATGCTTTTATTTTTTAATTCTTAAAACGAAATGTAAGTTTAAATTAATGAAACTTAGTAATGTTGGTGTTAATTGACTTATTCTCCACTCATTTTTTTTTTTTTTTTACGTGTCCCAAATTATTCTGTACTCTATAAACGATAGTATTTGCCTAAAAATTCCCTTTTTGTCTATTTCTGATGTTTTATTAAAATAAAATAACAAGAACTTTAGAATGTACAAAATAAATATTGGAAAGCAGCGAATTTCATTTAATGTAATTATTATCATATATATCAATACTTGGAAATTTTTCCAGAGATAAACATTCGCCTTGCATGCAATATTTCAAATGAAAATCAAATTTCAAATTAATTGCTTAAAAGGCGCAGAGGCCAACATAGTGAAAAAGATTCCATGCCGGGACATGCCACCGACATGGGACAAACACGGTCCCATGTGTGCGGTCCCATTTTCGTGGCTCACGAAAAATATTCCATCTTGTGCTGCGAACCTTGTACCTTGCCAACGTGTACTAGAGAGAAAATTTCCAGGCTGGGTATCGTTCCATGTGGTTTAGCCGGTAGAATGTCAGTGTGTTATACTGATGTTCGAGTCCCGGCATGGAATCTTTTTCACTAGATTGGCCTTTGCGTCTTTTATAAGCATTTCATTTTCATTTGAAATATCATCATATATATCATTTCTGATATCAGAATCCCTTTTCCTTGCACATATAGAATGCCCAACGATGAATGACATATCATTTACGAAGGAGGTTTTTGAGCAGGCTCTTGTCATAGTACAGTAAAATTTCGTTACAACGAATGTCACTTTAACGAATTTTCCAGTTTAAAGAATATTATTTGTATTGTTTAAAAAAATTGCTATTTCATTATAAAAATATTCACTTTAACCAACTTTTCAGTATAGTTAAATTAATCAGTGTTCTCTAGCGATTCGTTATAACGAGATTTTACTGTACACTCACATTTCTTTAAAGTACGTTGCAGTTAATTAAAAGCTAATGAAAAAAATAAACTCAATGATTGAAGTGATGACTCTATGATTACCTTGCACGAATCCACTAGTTATAAATAAAATCGAAAAGTATATTTAATAATTAAGAATTGAAATTTTTTGAAACAGGAATGCAATATGTTAACAATAAACAAGTTCTTGGTTTTAATATTACTGGCAAGACTTAATTATCGTAACGTGTAAAAATAGATTTTTTTAAGCATTTGGAAAAATGGTTATTGTTCTCGTCAGGATGGAAAATCAAAAGCATATCTGAAGGTTTATATTGGTTTAATCCGCATTTTATTCGTTTTTTGATGGGTCTATACAGTAACCTGTATTTCCCTTTACTTTCAACAGAGATGGACAACAGAGAGTTGCCACTATGACAAAAAAGTAATAATAAATTACAAAAAAATTAATAACTCAGAAACAAGTTAAGATACAGCTTTCAAACAAATTGCATTTAAAAGTACATTTTTTTCTCTATACGACGATATGGAAAGTAATAGTGTAGGATGCTTAGAAGTTTAAGAAATAAATTTCATTTAAAATTGGCCGTCAGATTTCTTGGAAATCTAACGATGGAAAAGCCTTTTCCCGAACAGCCAATGAAATGCTTGGATGATACATAAGTTTCAGGTGGATAATACGTACGAGTCGCAGGCGATTTTTGTCGCTTGGAATTTTTACGTGTCATAACACTATTAATGTTTAATTCATGGCGTACGTAATGTATGAACAACTCCGTGCGATTTTTTATGTCTTAAATTTTAGTCTTCGAAAAAATCATTTTCCAAATGGTCGTTGTAATTTGATAAATTGCTTTTTTATTTTATTTCATTTATTTATTTATTTATTTTTTGGTGCGGTGGGGGAGAAAGACAGGAGGAAAACCTTATAAGTTGGAATTCTTTCACGAAAAAGTTTTGTGGTATAACAATTGCATGTAAAATACATATACATATATATTTTTTTAAAAATGTATTTCACCATAAGTACAAATAGCATTTAAAAAAAAATAAATTTAAGAAATCTAGAAAGAAATAGAAAATAAATAGATGAAATGCGCAATACACGTATATGTCTCTTTCATAGGCAAAAAAAAAAAAAAAAAAAAAAAAAAAAAAAAAATGTCAATTTTGAAAAGAATAGAAATCTCAAGAATCCTCAACAAATTCGAAATGTTTTCGAAACATTTCTATGCATTTTTACATAACTAATACTGCACAGACAACGTTTCATTTACAGATGTCATTTCAATTCATTCCTATTAATTTTCCTTATTCACAATGAATCCAAACTGTAGTTTAAAATTAAACCTATAATTGCTGGCTCATTCCTTCACCTTCTCATTTTCTCATTATGGAATAAGATGTTTACATTTTTTTACTGAATGTGCACAAACATATACTCTTAAAGAATGTTTATTAACGCATAAATGAGTTTTTCAGAACTATTTATTTTCATTGTGGGGATTTAAATTTACATTGATGAAGCTAATGATAAAAAAAACAAACAAACAAACAAACAAACAAAAAACAACAACAACAACAAAAAAAAAACAAGTGTTCTCTTTTATGGCTTTAATTTAATCACATATATCATATATATTAAAACGTATATTTATAAAAGGTAGAATGGTTTGCAACTGTATTTCAAAAGTGTTAAAAATAAAAATAGTATAAGTGTTATTTCTTATATTAGTACTTTATGTATTAGGATTTAGATATATTATTCGATTCAGACATAATACTGTCTAGTATTATGTATAGCTGTGCATAATTTTACAAATTTCTATATTTTTATGCATTTACAAACAAAAAATCTTACAAGGTTTTAGAACGGGTATAAAATTAAATCCTATATCTCATGTGTATGATGATGAATAACTAAAGAAATTATAACATTTTACAAATACTGCAATAAAACATTAATCAAGTTCAAGAAATAAGCAATGAAGGAATTTTCAAAATCTATTACGAGTTTTTTAATCTAAAAAATGGTAAATTTTCAAAGACCCTATATCGTTATCGTGATTCATGTATAATAATAATTGTTATTACTTATTAATTATCCCCAAATGTTTTCAATTTCTTTATCCAACCCACCGTTTTACGATAAATTAAAAAAAAAATGAATATTTCATCTTCAATGAAAAAGCATTGTCTTTTCCTGATGGATTTTTTTCTCTTAATTTATGATTACAAATAAAGAAAGTAAGCTAGGCAAATACTACCAGTCATCGCTATAAAGTCACACTTGAGGGGAGAGGGGGGGGGGGGGTTAGTTCATTTTGATTTTATACACGGAATGGCGCACTAATCGGAGTTATATTACATTGCTATTTCAGTGATCTGTGCCATAGGAGTTTGATGCAGTATATGATATCATATGACATTATAAATAGGTGACGCTATACCGAGGGTTGACTGAATCCCTTTGAAAATATTTGAACGATTTGAATGTTTAAAATCAGGTATTTTAAACATTTTTCAATCACTTTTCCTCAAATAATTTAAGATAACTACACTGTAAAAAAAAATCTTAAAACAACAGAAAAAAATCTTCGAATTCCGACAGTAAAAATTACGTTAACAGTCTTCTTATGTCATTCCATCCTCATATCGCTTATTTTCATGTTAAACAACAAAAAATTCTGTTTTCTTTGCCATCAATTTCCACTGCGACAGGATATTATGTTGGATAACAGAAAAACGGGAGGTCATCCCCTATGGTATCTAGAAGGTCATTTAGAATGACCAATAAGCATTGGTTATCCCACCCCACGCTAAGACGTATCTTCTAACTTGAAATATTTGAGTGTCTTGTCTGTGTACTGTTGAAAATGGCAGTTCGTTTAATAAAGCAGTTCATCTAATTGAGAAAGAATAATACATAAAGAAATTTTAACAGAAAATTAAGAATCATTTTCACAATTCGCACACACCTTTGACATCAGAACCGCTTTCTTCAATGATTAGTATTTACAGATGGAATACTAGAAAACAAACATAGCAAAAGGTATGTTTTCATCCTTCTTTTAAATATGTAACAATGTTTTTCCGAAACATAACAATATGTATGAAAAATACTTCCTATTTGCTAAAAATCTTAATTAAGCAATACTATTTATTATTATTATTATTATTTCATAATGTATGATTTACTTAAATTATTAGTATTATTTTATACTTCATTTATTTTTGCACATTAGTAACTTAGTTGATCTAATTCTGTTAATAGCTGGAGATTATTTTTTGATCGGTTGTTTATTTTAAGTTAAATAAATAATCTTAAGTTTATGATTAGTTTACAAATCTTGAATTTTTTCATAGCTGTAGAATGATTACTTATTATATTTAACTTTTTTGTGACTAAGAGTTTAATTTTACTTCATATGTATTAGTTCCAGAAATTTTGATTGAGATTTTAAATTTATTTTGTCATCAATTGACATACGTGATTATTTTTGGAGTGATAGTTTTAATAATAAACACGGAGTAGCTGCATTAATTATTATAGTTATAGATAACTGATATTTTCGTTTAACATTAACCAGAATAATATTTATTAGATCTGACGCTGTTCATATATTTTTATTGTTTAAATTTATCACATTTCCTACTATTTACTATGTTGTTTAAAATGGGGTGTTTGATATTTTGTTTAATCGTTCCATATGTTGATTCTGAAGAAATGCTTTTTTTTTTTTTTTTTTTTTTTTTTTTTTTTTTTTTTTAAGTACAATCTTAGAGTTACTTGTAGTGGTTAAGTTAAAATTTGTAAATTTTATTCACTCTATTTAAGGAAATAAATTTTGAGCTACAACTGTGTGAATTATTTTGAAAATAATTCCTATTTAAGCTTTAACCATTCATTTTATAGAATCAGCAAGTTTAATTTTGTTTAACATTTTAATTTAAATTATATTGTAATATTTTTTCTTATTTAGTTGATGATCATTTACTTTATACGGAAAAACATTGTAAATTGTTAAGAAGGATGAAAACTCATTTTATCACTTTAGCTGGAATGAAATACTTTTTTTTATGGTGATGTTTATATAAATTTTAGTGGCTCTTCTTTTTCATTTCTCATCTTTGCTCATAGCTGTCAACTTTTACACATTTATATATACAAAGCTTTCTATTCGAAAAAATTATAAAAATTTTTATATAATTTTTTTATAAATTATTTACATAATTAACCAAAGTCACTAATTTAACCTAATCAATTTTCAAAAATGTTGCATGAATAAATATTAAAGTTCTTTTAATTACAAATCACATTCAATACATATATTTATTTTATTAAGAAATATTTTTCTGGGGGAGGGGGGAGTTACCTTATATCGTATATATATTTTTTTATTATTCTGGGGGGGGGGGGGAGTTTAAGATACCTTCTTTCACTTATTCCAGTCTTTAATATACTTAATTTACAAATCTATATAAATTCAACTGTTTAAATATTTTATTGCGAATAAGCTATTTAAATTAATTTTATAAAAGTTTGGAGGAGAAATTCCTATAAATATTTATTATTATTAATATAAACAAATCGATCGGTAAATATAAATTTCCCGTGTACCTAACCTATAATATGCGATTCTTCTGTTAAATAGACCCCCCCCCCCCTCGCCAACAGGAATCGACCTACAGATTTTGACTGTTGGGAAAGGCGTCGATTGTCAACACGAAGTGCCTGTATGACTACGTATTTCTGTCGTCTGATAACGCATTCTTTCGTTAACAGATATTTTCTGAAAACAAATAGTTTCTGGCAACTTTTTGCTGCCAGAAAGTTTCTGTTGTTTTACAAAAATATTTTTAACAGTGTACGCAGGATCTTTTAATATTTATTTATTCTGCGGTTACTCTATTTTTGTCAGGTTGTTCTCTATGACTGTTCAATACACTTTCAAGAGAAAGAAAAAAAATATATTATGAGATATGAACTGCGTTTTATTTTTGCAGTTCTTTATCTTAATATCATCGTGAATCACAGTTTATACCGCAAAACGCCTGTTTGGAAACATTAAAAAAGAAAAAGAAAAAAGAAAAAAAAGAGCGATAGAAACCCAAAACGGCACGAAATAAGTGAGGAGGGGTGCGAAGTCGACAATGGCGGCAAGCTGTCTGCGGCTATCAACGGATTAGCTAAAAAAGGCATCATAAACTCATTTTTGGAGTTGGAAGAGATAGGAAAGGAGTGTCCCGCGTTTTTGCACACCTGTGTACCAGCGGCTTCGTTTGATCTCCGCAAACAGCGGAACGTTTGAGACGGCACGAAGTGTCATGATGTTCGGAAACAACGCCCCAAACTTTTTCCGACAGAAAGAAAGTTTCACTTCTTGATGCGTTCTGCTTCATTTGTGTATTCTGTTCGGCTGTTTCAATACCGTAAACAGTCGGTCAAGCGGTCAGTCCCAGATCACTCAAACAACATTTTAGAGAATATTGTTTTCTTGTAGAAGTGATTTTTTTTTAAAGCAATATTAGTATCTATGCGGGGAAACGGATTTAGAGGCAAAGTACAATTCGCACAACACCGACATCATTGTAATTTATCTGATTTTGCTGTATTATTGATAATTATATCATTAATATCGTATTCCAAAAATTTTAAAAAATAAATTTAAATTTTCTAATTTGTCATAAATATTTTATTGCCGAAACGTCAGTGAAGGCTTACTGTGGAGACCCGAAAAGTTTTTGGTTTCTGTCTGTTAGTCTGTCTGTCCCGCGATAACTGTCGTAAAAAGCATCCGATTAGCTTGAAATTTAGGAGGCATGTTGGTGAGGTCACCGGATTTAGCTGTATAGTTTTTGGTTAAATTTGGTTCATTCGTTCGGAATATATAGAACATTTTATTTTCCGCCTTAATGCTTTCCTATAGCAATTCAGACGATTTTTCCATTTTTATTTGTTGAAAAGAAATGGCTCATATGATTGAAAGATTTAAATGATAAATTATGGATGATGGAATTTCCTAATTAGAACCATACATTATTCATATTAGTTTGAAATTTTGTGTATACATTTGTCAGAGTTTTTAAATTAGGTGTATATCTTATGGAGGGATTTTATATATGTGTTCCAATAATATAAAATACTTTCTTTTTTTTAAATTTACTTTTTTTCAATCACATATTTCATTGTCTTAATTTTATTTTAACTGTTTCCTAGCAACGGAAAGGTGAATTTGATCTCATATATCAAAAATAAAACAAATACGCTTTGAGGTTGAAATAAAAGGGACTTGTGTTATGATATTAATTCTTCTTATTAAAAAAAAACGTTACTAATATCTCACGGTTTATCGTCTGGACGCAGCTAACAGAAATATTTAATTTTTAATCGAAAATTTCAATGAGACAAAGAAAAAACTTTTGAAAAGCAAATTGATAGTAAATGTCAAAATTATGCATCGCAAAATTATCGCTGTCGAAAAGGACGTCATTGCATCGGGAAATAAATATTTTCATTCTTAAAAACAAACATTAACTAGATTGCCTGAAAAAATATTTTTTGACGAGTGTTAGTTCTTGATGCCGCCTCATTTCAGAAAATATGAATGAAAATTTTTTTATCTTTAAAAGGAAATTACATTTTCGTTCGTAAAACCTAAACTTTTAATATAATTGCGTCAATGTAAATCCTTTTCTGCCCACCAGTATTGAAGAATAACGCTCGGAAGTGTAAAAAGATTTACCATAATCATTAGCGCAATCAATAAAAAGTTACATATGTAAATTAATAAGACCACGGGGGGTTCAGGGGGGCGGAGCCCCCCTGAATACTGTATTATTTACAAAAAATACCAGAATTAGTAGCTCATGAAAATTCAAAATATCCTTCCATAACAACGTTTTTAATTTAACGCTTCTAATGTCTGAAAACTTCGTATTTTTTATTCTTATAAATAATTACGTAATTTGAAAACTTTAAATTGCGGTTTGCAGGAAATTGAATATTACTAGAGTGTGTCTAAAAACAATGAATTGCAGATCTGACGTTGAGGCTCCTGATCTGCAGATTTACTAGTTTATTTACTTATTGTACATTCTGCATGCGTTCTGCTTCATTTGTGCACTCTGTTCGACTATTTCAGTTGCGTAAACATTCGATGAAACGGTTAAGTCCCACATCACTACAACATTTTTTTAAAAGAAAATATTGTTTTCCTATTGAAACAGTCAAACAGAATACACAAATCGAGAAAAACACATACAGAATTTACAATAAATGAATAATTTATGACAAATTAGAAATTTTAAATATGTAATTATATCATTAATATCGTATTCCAAAAACTTTGAAAAATAAATTTAAAATTTCTAATTTTTCATACATTATTTATAAGTATAGTTTTATTTATTTATTTACTGATTAACAGTGGTACCTATGCAGGGAAGCGGATTTAGAGGCAAAATACAATTCGCACAAAACTGACAACATTGCCATTTATCTGACTTTGCTGCATTATTGATAATTATATTAATCACGTCATATTCCAAAAACATCGACAAATAAATTTAAAATTTCTAATTTGTCATAAATTATTTATTTATTGTAAATTCTGTATGTGTTTTTCTCGATTTGTGTATTCTGTTTGGCTGTTTCAATAGTGTAAACAGTCGGTCAGGCGGTCAGTTCCAGAACACCCGAACAACATTTAGAAGATCTTGTTTTCTTGTAGAAGTATAATTTTTTTTTTTCAGCAACAGTGGTAGCTATGCGGGGAAACGGATTTAGAGGCAAAGTACAATTCGCACAACACAGAAATCAATGTAATTGATCTGATTTTGCTGCATTAAATATCATTAATATCGTATTCCAAAAATTTTAACAAATAAATTTAAAATTTCTAATTTGTCATAAATTATTTATTTATTTATTTACTGTACATTCTGTATGTGTTCCATTTCATTTGCGTACTCTGCTCGACTATTTCATTTGCGTAAACATTCGGTCAAGCGGTCAGTCCACATCACTCAACATTATTTTAGAATTTTTTTTTTTCTTTTTAATAGAAGTATTAGTTTTGTTTATTTACTGAGCAACAATGCTAACTATGCAGGGAAACGGATTTAGAGGCAAAATACAATTCACACGACACCGACAACATTGTAATTAATCTTATTTTGCTGTATTATTGATAATTATATTATTAATGTCGTATTCCAAAAATTTTCACAAATTAAAATTTCTGGTTTGTCATAAATTATTTATTTATTTAATTATTTATTGTACATTCTATATGCGTTCTGCTTCATTTGTGTACTCTGTTCGACTCTTTCAGTCGCGTAAACATTCGATGAGCGATAGGTCCCACATTATTCCAACATTATTTTAGAAAACATTGTCTTCTTATAAAAGTATAGCTTTATTTATTTATTTTTATTATTATTATTACTTTGAACAACAGTGGTAACTATGCAAGGAAACGGATTTAGAGGCAAAATACAATTCGCACAACACCCAGATCATTGTAATTTATCTGATTTTGCTGCATTATTGATAATTATATTATTAATATCATATTGATAATTATACTATTAATGTCGTATTCCAAAAATTTCGACAAATAAGTTTAAGTTTTTCATAAATTATTTATTATTGTAAATTCTGTATGTGTTTGTTCTTCTTCATTTGTGTACTCTGTTCGGTAGTTTCAATAGCGGCTAACAATCTGTAAAGCAGCCAGTCCCAGAACACTCAAACAATATTTTAGAAAATATTATTTTCTTGCAAAAGTATATATAATTTTTTTCAGCAGCAGTGGTAACTATGCAGGGAAACGGATTTAGAGGCAATTACAATTCGCACAACATTGGCTTAGCTGACAACATTTTAATTTATCTGATTTTGTTGCATTATTGAAAATTTTATCATTAATGCAGCATTTAAAAATTTTCGATACATTAATTTAAAATTTCTAGTATGTAAGACATTATTTATTTATTAATTTATTATAGATTCTGTCGCAAAATGTTTTGATCACTAGAAAAATAATAGAAATATTACATCTAAAAAATCCAATTGCCTTGTAAATAGCACTTTTTAGTTGCGTTCGTAATTATATAAATACGTAGTCACTTATAGTCGTCGTTTGCTCCGTCTGTCCGTCCGTCCGCATATAACAGAGTAAAAACTACCCAACCGAATGGTCTGAAATTTTAAATCTATAATTGTTACAAAATTTTGTGGAGTCATTTCAAATTTTATGAAAATCGGATGTAGAGTTTAATGACAGGGGCAGTCAAAAGTTTTCCGTTACATGACGGCCAATGGGAAAAGTGCATTAAAATACGCATTCAGTACACTATGCGGTGCAAAAAATATTTATAAAACTAGTTATAGTACGAACGCACCTTGCCACGTTTGATGTGCATTTTTCAACTTGTTATTTTCTCCATGCAGCTGTGTGTGCATAAACGCTTGCATGTTAAAAAATTACATTGGAATAAATATTACTTAAAAAAAATAATATATTTTCCAATGCTGTTTTTTTCATCATATGACACACGATTAGTTTTCAATCATTTTATTCCCTTTCTTTCATCATTCCATAATATTTTTAGTCTAAACTTAAGCGAATAAAATGAATTTATATATAATATATTAAAATTATGGATAATAAAGATAAGATAAACTATAGATAATATAGTATAAATAAGTATGGTTAGATAACTATAACGAATAAATTATAGTTAAAAATCTATCAGATTTTCTCTTGTCTTTCAAATTATTTTTTATATTTTTCGAGTTTTTGCATTCGTCTACACTACAAGGTAATAAAAATATCCCTTTCTGAGCTGCAGTAGAATATATGCAGAGAAACTGATTTACAGCAAAGTATAATTCTAATTCTTGAGTTTAGCTGTGAGCTTCATGATTTAATAAAATGAACGTAGGGATAAAAACATAAACAACATTAATTTACATTAAGAAATTAGAAAAAAAGAAAAAGAAATCAAAGTATTAAACGGGGGGTGGGGTGGAGGGTGGATTGCGGTATTTTACAGTCCCGAATTATTTCTATAATAGAAAATTGTAACTGTTATACCTTAATTTTTTTTTTTTTTTTTTTTTTTTTTTTTAACGAAAAAACGTCAAGATATATAATTGCCATGGATTATAGAGATCTATAATCCACGGCGATTATATATCTAATGAAAAACATTAAAATATGAAATAAGCATTGAAATATGGCATGTGGCAGCTCCATTTGTTGGCAAAATGCAACAAATATCAGCAAATAACTTATTTAAGTTTAATGTATTATACATGTATACTTACTTTGAATAATTTTAATGTTGTCCACTTTTTAAAATTGTCTATCTATCTATCATCTTTCTTTCTATCATCTATCATCTATTTATGTGTCATCTATCTATCTATGATCTATTTACCTATGTGTCTGTCTATCTATATCTAATTATTATCTATATCTAATATAATATCTATATATAATTATATATCTATCTCTAATTATTATCTATATCTAATATAATATCTATATATAATTATATATCTATCTCTAATTATATATCTAAATCTATATATACCTACAAATCTCTCATATGTATCCTTTTTTAAATATCCTCTAAATCTTTTAAGTAAGCTTTGATATTTCATATTGAAATAAAATATAATTTAAAAAATATATATTTATCTTTTGAAAAATAAAAATGCAAGAAGATAGACTATCATTTGTATGAATTGGTATGACCCCGCTCCTTCCCCTCACAGTCTCCTCCGCCTTCTTCTCTGTCTTTTCGAAGCAATGTTTGTTAGGCTGTATTTAGTTTTCTACAATGTTTATAAAAAAGAAAAAATCCTTTGAAATAAAAAGTACCTGTAGAGAATCTGACTTAGGTTGTTCTACTACATATAAAATCTTCTGCACAATTCATCGTTTGATTTTTTTCTTTTTAGAAATTACATTAAAGAAGCAATTTAAGTGAAAATTATTTTTCTGTTTATAAAATATTATGAATAAGGATGAAATATGGAAAAGTAACATGCTATAGCTATAGAACGTTTTAAAAGAAATAAAACAGCAAAATAATAATATGACATATAGAATCGATTTAGTTTTTTATTATAACGCATGTGTTTATAAAACAGAGATAGACGACTTGTTAATTGATAAATGATTTCAAAAATTCTAATCGATAATAAGTTTGATCATTAATTAGAAGAAAATTTGTTAAACTTTCATTAATTACTTCGAAACATGCAAGCATTTATAATCAAGAAAAAATAAAATGGAGCTATCTTTTAACAACGGGTTGGTGCGATAGATAAAATGGCCTTCGTGAGTGAAAGAGTATTTTTACAAGCACTTCCAAGCACTCTATTAATTTCTTTAATACATAGAACAAATTTTCCAATATTTAAACTAATTAACATATGCCTCCATAAGCAATTTATTTAATATGAAAAGCAATAATACGATACCAATGTAATTTCGGTGGCTGTTTATAACACTTGGCAACAAATCGCATTTTCTTCTTCTATTCCGTGCTATGCAGCTTGCTTCTAAAAATCTTCCGAAAATTTAAATTTATATAGAGAGCATTGCAGATATAGTTAACTCAAAAACAACTTTCTTCAAAAGTTCATAATTCATTACAACGTCAGTTCCATAAAACAATTTTTAAAAAGTTCTGAACTCTTTAGAAATAGGGTTTCATCTTCTAATCTTTTTCTACAGACATATAAAACGTAGAAGTCAATTAAATTAAAGCCTGCCTCCTACAGAATTATATATATATATATATCATGTTCTGTATACAGGTAATAGGAAAGGTTATGCAGTTTTTCGCCCTAAACATTGATATTTTCGACCTGTAAAATCTTAAGAAATCTCAACAGTAAGCAATTAATCACAGATGTTATCTTATCAGTCTTCGTTGAATCAAAGTGGAATAAATTAAAAGAAAATTACTCATAGATTATGGCTGTTCTCAACTGTTCTGCTCAACAAGCGCAAAAAGTTTTGACACATTTACAAATTCATTTTTTAATGGAAAGATATAAAATTGGAAGGTTTGACTATGGGAGCGATTTGGAATCTTTTGTATCTTTAGTAATTAACTAATAATAATTAACATAACTCTTAATTGACAAGGCATATCGTAAACAGATAAACATTTAATAATCATTTCACGAACACATCACAACACTTACAAACGTCGGTCACATGACACAAAAGTAAATAGAATAGAATTCTCTGAAAATGAATTGTGGGAGGAAAGAAACTTTGATGCTGCCAACTACATATATAAAATTGGAGCTCAAACAGGACAGAATCGATCTGTGTTTTCCATTTTTTCAAAAAATGAATTACCTATCAAGTTATAAGCGTTTTTGATCACGTGGCAAGGTGTTTTTCTCCCTTCGCTGACTGGTTTTTCTGCTTTGGTCGAGAAATTCGATTCAAAATGCCCACTTCGACACTATTTTCTGAAAGATCTATTGCGTTTGCAAAGAAACGGAAAAAACAGCTCGATGACATAATTTCTGAACAACAACACCTGCTAGTTTCATGCATTTCTGAACAAAAATTAATTAAAGCTTGTGTCATAAATTTGGCCTTTTGGATTTGAGAATAGCCTTAAACTAACCTCTAAAAATCACTATGCTGATCCGTAAGTGAAAGGTTGAAGTGAAAGCGTTCATAACAGTGTATGTCGTCAATCAACAGATCGTATGTTATAAATGCTTCCATGAACTCCCACCTGTACCCATCGCAGTTTATTTGGCTTAAAATTACACTAAATTCAATGCGTATGAATGCACTACTAATTCCTCTCTGAAACTGGAGCTGTTTCATGTCAATCGAATACCCGAAAAATCAAATTTTGCCACGCGCCCCATTGATAAGTGAGTGTCTGTGAAAACTAGTTATTATCTGTATGTGTCTAGAATTCCTGAATTGGTAAGGCTTGTTAAATTTCTTGTTCAGAAAGCACGGAAATTTAAACTTAATTGCAGAGACATTTTGTCGTTATGAAATAATGGTTGTTGTTTTAACACTTATAGAATAATAGAGGATAAAATTATTACATATTAGACATTTTTATAAGACATAATTTGATTGTTAAACGTAAAATAGGTATACATTATATTTTGAATTAAATTCGAAAAGAAATGTTTGCTTTTTTGAATAAAATTGCTTTTTTTTTTAAAACTTGGTTTAACTACTCTGTATCTTTTAATGTTTTCGTTTAGAATATATTTTACATGCGAATATTTTTCAAATCCAAAAGGGCGGCTTTCTGACATAAGTTTTAATTTATTTTTGTTCGAAAATGCATGAAACTACCTGGTGTTGTTGTTCAGAAACTATGTCATTGAGCTGTTTTTTCCATTTTTTTGCAAACGCAATAAATCTTTTAGAAAATAGTGTCAAAGGGGGGCGTTTTGAACCGAATTTCTGCGCGAAGGGAGAAAGAGCACTCAAGAGCGGGCGATAAACGGGTTTGTCACGTGATCAAATTCGCTTATATCTCAATAGGTAATTGACGGATCAAAAAATGAAAAAAAAAAAAAACAGTTCCACTCCAAATCGCTTCCATGGCCAAGCTTTCCAATTTTATACCTTTCCGTTAAAAAATGAATTTGTAAATGTGTCAAAACGTTTTGCGCTTGTTGAGCAGAGCAGTTAAGAACAGCCTTAATACGCTAGAAAATAAATTGCGAATAAGTTTAAATGAATGAGAAATTGGCTACTTTATTAAATTCGAAAGCATTATTTTTGTTTGTTTGTTTTTAAATAAATTAGAAATTTTAATTTATTGAATTTTCGGTTTTCGTTTTAAATATAAATTTGAACTGTGGTATTAATACAGCCAATACGTAAGGAATAAACGGAATTTTCCTCTCTTTTTCAGACTTCTGGGAAGAATTAACGGAAAAAGCATGTTCTCTATGAGTGAGGAAATTATTTGTTTAAAAATGACGAATAATTGTGTATAGAGACGAACTTTTCTGGCAGTGTGTTCACACGCATACAAAAACTATATTGTAGAGGAAACAACAGTCTAACAAGCATAGAAATCTGTAGAAGTAAACTTCCGCATCTCGAAAGGCGAGTTATTTTCCAGTTATTTTCGAGTAATCTAATATGTCAAGATTTTTAATTAAGTATAATATTTTCTTCTTTCTTTCCTCAAAATCTCGCTTTCTATTTGAAAAACAAAAACCATAAGCTCCCCCAAACTCTTTGTCATAGTAGTTATAAATCATTTCCAACAAAGATAAAAAGGTTGTGCAAGCCAAAGAGGAAAATTCAGCGCTTTAAATATATAAATAAATAAAACTTACGTGATAAATACTATATTCACATTAAAATTTTAGAAAAACATCCTATCTTTGCACCTACATGTTCACACAAAATATCTATAATGCAAACAAAAATCACCTATTTATATATATATAAAATGTTTGTTCATATAAACAGATATTTATGCCATTTTTTACGCATAACTATTCACAAAAAAATCTATCTATGCAATAGTTACTCGTTTATACAATTCTCATGATAGTCTTTAAACGCACACATAGTAACACATACACACACACACAAAAAAAAAAAAAAAAAAGAAAAAAAAAATCTTTAATGCATGCAACAATTTGCATCAGAAACCTGTGACAGAAATTTTCATTTCCCAAAAGTCCTATTTTTTCATAAACTACTACTACATAATATGAACTTTAAAAAGTTCATATTATTAAAAGTCATATTTTTGATTGTCATAGTTCTAACATTTTAATATTTTTTTATGAAACACTATTGTTTTTATTTCCATAATCGCGGTCTCTTCAAAAACCAATAACCGTGTGTTTCCCCAAAGTCTTTGTCGTAGCGGTTACGAAATCGTTCCCAACCAAGATTCAAAGGTTATGTAAACCAAAGGGATAACTTCAATTCCTTCCGGACGTGTGAAACTCGTGATTAGAGAGAGCGAGTGAATCAGAGTTGTCTAACTCTCTGATAGTGAGCTGACTCTCTGATGCGATATCATTCTCATAAAAAGAAAGACAATAGAGAAGAAGATGGTTTCCCCCCTGTTACGCCGTCCATACTTTTAAAGATGCTGTTTTGGATGAATAATGAGACTTTTATCTCCGAGCCGAATACCGGTAAGGTTTAAAAAAAGTTCTAGAATTGAGTGGAATTCTTTTGATAAATGTGTTTCCATATTAAATAATTTGAATGTTTTTAGATGTCTTTTTTTTTTTTTCAGAAATAATTTATCCGAACCGCAAATTTCAAATAAAATCGATAAATGTGAACTTAAATAAAACGTGTAGATAGAAATTTTAATTTAACTTGTGAATCAAAATAAAATCAGTATTTGTAAACTTTTTTTTCTTGAGTGTTAAGAAATTAAATTTATTAAAATGTAAAATTGTACTCCGTAAAGTTTTTTTTTAATTGATTTTATTTTTAATAAATTTTTTTAAGATGTATGTTGCATAACAGGGGGAAAAATAAATGCTTTTTTGATAGAAAAGTGCAAGAAAAATAAATAAAACAAACTAAAATTTTACTCCACACTCCACAATATTTTTTTCTTTTTTAAGTTTTAAGAAATGACACGTACTTAAAGCTAAAATTGTACTCCGCAAAATTTTACTTTATAAATTATTTTATTTTATTTTTAATGAAAAATGTTGAAGATGTATGTTGCATGATAGGGGAAAAAATACTTGTTTACTTTTGTGGTAGAAAAGTGCTAGAAAAAAAAAAAATAAAGCTAAAATTTTACTCCACACGCCACAAAGCTTTATTTACGATTAAATTATTGCAGATTAAACTATAATTGAGATTAAATAATATTTCCAATTTTTTTTAATTAAAAAGAAAATTTGAATGAATTTCATGTTCATGAAATCATACACATTCTTCACATATTAAAATAATTTAAATAATACTTATGACTTACTTAATTTATGACTTAAGAATTATACTTAATTTTGTGAATTTTTCTAAGAGTATGGAAAATACCAGAACAAAGTTCTAAAATCGGCTAAAATCGGATGAAATTCTGTATTTTGGAAAAAACAAAGTTCCACATATAATTTACACAATTCATAAACTTATAGTAAAAAGAGTATTTATACACTTTCTTTCTTTATATTTTTTCAATTATTTTTTTTTATTATGTATATGTATACATATATATATATATATATTTTTAAGCGTTAGAAAAAATATTAAAAGCTTACGTTTTACTGCATAAAGTTATTCTAATTTTACTCTAAAATCAATACTTATTTGTTTATTTATTAACATTTTTAAATTTTCTTTAAATGTTTCTAATAAATATATAACATTATACTTTTAATTATGTTTAATAATTTTAATAAATAAACTATTTTTAAATCTTTAAATATTTTACTGTTTTTAATAAATAAATAACACTTTATTTTTAAAAATTAAAATTTTACGGATCGAAATTCTTCCAGTTAAAGTATAATTAATATGAAATAATAATTTACATCTTCCTTTAAAAATTAAAACAGTTGAGCCATTTTCATTGTTCAAAGTTTCATCACATATTCAAATAATCTACAACTACTTTTGATTTAAAACATGAATACATTAAAATGATTCTCAGTTTTTATTACTAAAATAGGTGCTAAAAAAATACAATTAACAGGTTTTAAAACATTAAAACCAATAATCAGATGGTAAAAAACTTCCCGAGCGCTTTCGACCAAGCCCTGATCATCATCAATGGGGTGAAAAATGAGAAGAATGATGACCAGGGCTTGGTCGAAAGCGCTCGGGAAGTTTTTTACCATCTGATTATTGGTTTTAATGTTTTAAAACCTGTTAATTGCATTTTTTAGCACCTATTTTAGTAATAAAAACTGAAAATCATTTTAATGTATTCATGTTTTAACTTAAAGTATTAAGGTGAATGTGTCGTTTCTCTTACATATAGTTTTCTATATATATTTAACTACTTTTGTTTTATGATTTTTTATACGAAAGTTAAAAAAGCAAAAGAACAATAAATAGCCTTTGAATACACTCATTAAATTTGAAAGAATATATAAATAATAGATAAGATTCCAGAAAAAAAAATATCACACGAGGATTTTTTTATAATAATTTTTTAAGACCTTTAAAAATTATAGAACAATAGCTTTTAAATATACTCACTAAATAAAAACAAATTTCAATATGAATAATGAACAGCTTTACAAAATTTATTTTTAAAATAAAGATTTTTATTCCATCTTTTTATAATGAATTAATATTACAAGTATGATAAATACAAACTATTATACAAGTACTTACTATATTTATAAAAATCTACAATATTTTTTTAAAAATTAAACAATCGATTACTTATTTTTAAATTAATTTTAGTGTCACTTTAAAAAAAAATAGTT
Organism: Maratus speciosus; assembly: GCA_963932465.1. NCBI lineage: Eukaryota > Metazoa > Arthropoda > Arachnida > Araneae > Salticidae > Maratus > Maratus speciosus. Next base: position 609,689,124 of record OZ010790.1, read on the forward strand.
TTCAATATAACTTTCTTTATTTTATTGAAAGGACTTTTTTTTTTTTTGTGTTTAATAAAGTATATGTTACATTACTATAAATTATACTGTTACATTTTTAAATAATCAGCTCTGTTAAAAAAAAAAAAAGTTAAAGAAATACATTATAGTAGTGATTATTATTATTAATTATAATAAAATTCTAATGAATTTTCATTTATATATTTATCTATACAGTCGAAGCTCGTTACCGTGAACACGCTTAACGTGAGTTACTTTTAACATGAACTTTTAAACAAATATACGATTTCTTACAAAACAAATCCTTTTAGAAGCCAAAAAACGCCAAAATTTTATTCTTTTCTATTTGTGTTCACGTGAATTTCTATCTATACCTAGAACAGAACCAATTACAGAAAACTTTTATTATTGAATTTGCTTTAAATTGTGCTTTTCTGCACATAGAAAAAATGATTAACTATTTAATATTCTGATATTTTTTACATATAATTAGAACTCAAATAAACCAAAATATAAACTTTAGTGAAAAAAAATTTTTTTAGTGCAGTGAAAAACTAATATAAATTATTTAATTTAAATTATAAAAAAATTAATTTAATGTGTTGGGGGCTTGTTTTTAAACTTTAAAAATTAGCGACTCTTTACTTAGTACATGGCCCGCAATAAGTGCATTTACGTTATTCACATGAAAAAAACCTCCCAATATAATAGCTTTATTTATTTTGTTCCTCTCAGATTCAGTAAATGATTCTTTAATAATTATATGTAAAGCAGCTTATTTTCAACCATAACATTACCAATACATATATTTTTCCTAAAATATACCTCGTTCATAAGATTTTGCAGGAGTTTGCAAATTTTGGTCGAAATCTCGTGCAAGGCGCGAGCTTCATGGAACTAAACTTTTATTTCTCATTTCGATGACAAGTTGTATTTGAAATAGTCTTAAATCATTTTTAGCTATCACGTCTTGTTTATATAGAAAAATTATCTCTCTTTTTTAAATAAAACTCTAAAATTTCTCCGGTATCCCCTAAAAACTAAGGGCCCTATAGACACATACCTACTGTGCCTAAGCCCTAATCAAGCACTGTAGTCATGATAAATTCAAGTAGATAACTTTATAAGATATCTGTCTGACTAATTAATGACATCTTTAACTCTGTTTGACGAAATCAATCCAGCTGAATTTGTCAATCTTGTTATCTCGTAGTTTGGACAAGCAATCTCGAAAAAATCTTCAGAAAGATAATTGACAAAATAAGACATATGAACGATATGCATACCAATAGCTACCAACCTTCTGCCTTTTTCAGAGTCTAGATCAAACATATTTTGAACCAGAAATTTTACTTAATAAATGATATCAAATAAATAGTACATAAAAATAGGAAACAGTTTATTATATCAACTTTCTAATTCAAAATGGGCCTATTTAACCATGAAAGAAAAAAAGGGGAAGATTTGTAGTTATGTTCTGTAACAGGGAAATAAAAGATAAATCGTTGATTTTATTTTGGAAAAAACTGCTAGTCAGGACTCGTGAAAAAAGAGAGGAAGAGGGAGATATTTGGAGGCAGTAAAAAGTCTTCTTTTTGTATGTGTGTGTTGCCATTTACGTTTTTCGCGTAAAAAAAAGCAAAAAAACCTCGAATGTGTATCTTTTCTTGATGCAATATTATAAAACATTTTAAGAAACCAAAACAGATGACTTAGGAGGGCATTGTAAACACATTCAAATGAAAGTTTCCCTAATTTTGAACTTTGCGTATTCATGTCTCTGGCACAAAGGGGAAGATTTGTAATACAGTGTCATTTCCATTTTGTGCTACTCAACATCTTCTTTTTCATTGTTGAAGGTGGTGAAGATGAAGACGGTTACTCCGGTTACTCTGGAGGTCTGAGTCACGACGGTTCATTCCTGGTGACTTCCGACGCTTCGCAGGACAGCTTCCTTCACCTCAGTGGGATGGATGAGGCAGTGGACCCATCTCTGTATCCCGTGCCCAGGGAATTAGAGCTTAGGGCGGGAACGCAGCCCTTGGAATACGCCCTCTGGGCGAAAGTGGGGCTCAGCCGAGGCAAAAGATTCGGACCTATACCTGCACAACTCAAAGACAGCGAATGTCCCAGCCCGAGTATCTGGAAGGTGAGTGCTTTAAAATAGTATCCTTCCCTTTATTATGTGAAAAAAAAGAAAAAAAAAGAAAGTGCCCAATTAAACTGGTGGCATTGAGCTCACAGGCTATTCACAGTAATTGTATATTATACTCTTATTTTTGTCTATTATTCATAAAATAGAACTCGCTCCTTTTTGAGCAAAATGGTAAATAATCAGGGAAGCGCCTTATCAGAATAAACCGGTATACCAAATTTCAAGCAAATTGATAATTCTGCATGGAAAACTCATTTATCTAAATTAATTATTAAATAACCTATTATTCTAAATTAAATCTAATGTTACAAAAATATTCTCAAGTAAGATACACAGCTAAAGTCTCATTTAAGCTCAAAGATGCGAAACTCCAACAAATTTCTGAAATTTTTATGTTAATGCCAGGATACGCATGACAAATAAATAAAAAATATGTAATTATAGAGCATTTTATAAATGTCTGAGTCTCCTGATTCGGTATATTTTTAAGTAATCTAGATGTACAGATTTCTGTTTAAATATACAATTAAAAAAAATATATTAATTATAACGAGTTTCAAAGAACAAAAAAATATTATGCTCGCGATTTATCAAAAACGTAGATTTTTAACTTACAGTTTTTTGTCATTTATCTCCTAATATTTTTAATCGAAGCACTTTTTAAATATTCGGCTAAAAATAACACAATTACCAAACTATTTCTGCAAAACATCTATATTATTTATTTTATTTATTTGGTTTTAACGTTGAGAATAAGAAAACAATATCCAGAAAAGTTGAAGCACAGTTTGTTGTTTTTCAATGAAGCATGTCCCTTTCAAAGAATTTTATTTCGAACATTATACATATTCTATCAGATGAGAGTTAAACGCATTCTCCAGTAACCTACAAAAATGCAATGAACTATCAGAGTGATCAACTCACTCTTTCATTTCTACTCCCTATTCTCCCTCTGACAATCCCGCATACGCAGATGGCACCGTCGTTAATCACCGGCACACCTTGCTTGCCTTTATTAGGCTCCCTCCGCATAGGAGCTTGACCATTGCTGACCATCAACTAGGGTCTAAGCGGGTTGACAAGATTATGAGAAAAGGTGTGATTTATTCTACCCATCTTCCTGGTGGAAAGAGGATCAAGTTCTGTGTCTGCCTCTTCTATAATAACATAGTCTTTAGATGTGAAGTCACAGTGACGTTACAAAATGTTGCAGTCATAACGTCACCAAAGTACGATTTTTAGTCACAGAGTGTTGTTCAAATGACCGTCATTTCAGTGAAAAAGCAACAACAACAGAAAAAAATTGTCGTCCTGAACTATAGCAAAATAAAAATAAAATAAAATAAAATAAAATAAAATAAAATAAAGTAAAAAATGTTTATTTTAAAAAAGAAAAAGAAAACTTTATTTTACAAAAAGAAAAAACTGTTTATTGTACAAAAAGAAAAAAAAAATGTTTATTTTACAAAAAGGGAAAAAAAAATGTTTATTTTACAAAAAGAAAGAAAACTGTTTACTTTACAAAATGAAAAAAAAAAAAAAAAAAAAAAAAAAATCCCTGCCGGCCCGCCCTACAGGCAGAAGTAGATTTCAAAGTCAAATATACTAATTTCACAAACAAAAACTAAATCATGATTAGAGATAAACCCACTTTAACAATTTTATCTGGCCGCTTTTGACGAGTTTTTATTTCATTTTTATATAATAGCTGGTTTTATCAGAATCATGTTAGGGCGGTATTAAAAAAAATACTTTTCCATGCTCAACAACTCGGAATTTTCTGGCATAATTCCACATTCATTTTAATTAAAAAAAAATATGAAACTTGCTGACGTGATTTTTGAAGAGATTTATAAGCGACCTGTGTTTTTATTTTTTGTTCAATTAATTAAAACTTGATATATAAACAGTTATTTTCTCAGAAGGACAATATTTTTCGTTTCTAACACAATCGCTTCGGGAAATTTCGTTCAAAATGCCCACTTTGACATCATTTTTTGAAATATATTCTGCCTCTATCAAAAAATCGATCATTACGGTACATTATATAGTTTCTGAATAAGCGAATCTACCAATTAAATGCGTTTTAGAGTAAAAATGAATTTAAAAATGAGTCAGAAAATAAGCAGTTTGGATTTGAGTGCATCTTTAATACAATGATTTTTCCAACACAATCCGCTTCGGCAAATTCGGTTCAAAATGCCCTTTTTAACAGCATTTTAAAAATATATTCTGCCTCTATCAAAAAATCGACCATTACGGTACATTATATATTTTCTGAGAAAGAAAACGTACCAATTAGAAGCCTTTGAGAGCAAAAATGAATTGTAAAATGAGTGAGAAAATAAGCAGTTTGTATTTGAAACACCCTTACTAAGATGATTTTTCTCTTCAACCGCTATGTATTTTTAATTTGTTTTTGCTATAAGAATGGGTCCTATCCAAAACTTGTCTATATAGATGTTGTAGACAATATTAAGAAGATATATGATAAATTCATGAGAATTTTATATCTTTAGAATTGACGGAGTTATGGATTTTTTTTCTTCGCCAACCCCCCTTTTTGTTTTCGTTTTTAATTTTTTTTTTTTTTTTTTTTTTTTTTTTTTTTTTTTTTTGCGGTACGAGTTGATCCTATCAAAAACTTGTGAATATAAAAGCTGTAGATAATTTTAAGGAGATTTATAATAAAGTTAATTGGATTTGATATCTTGAGAATTGACGAAGTTATAATTTTTTTTTTCTCCCAAAAACCCTACTTTTGCGCCCCTTGAGCCCATTTGTAACTTTATCAAAAATCTGTGATACATAAATTTTTGGCCTTATTTTTAGAAGTAATAAAAACTTTAAACTGATTTGATATGTACAAAAATTAAGAAGTTGGTTTCTGTTTTCACAAAACCCCTCCCTATTTCCATCCCCTTGGCCCGATTTTGCCCATTAACGAACTTGACCGAGATTTTATGCCCATTGATTTTATGTATCAGTTTGGAAGAGATTGGTGCAGAATTACGAAAGTTATCGTGTCCAGAAGAAAGTGATATATAATAAAATTGAAATCACAAATATATGAATAAATTGGTAAAGTTCTAAAGATGAATTAGAAATGAACATAGGAAACTAGTATGTAAAATAAATAAAGTTTTTTACTGAGGGTGGTTTTGGGTTCTAGGGGTCATGATCGGTGTAGATCTGCAAAAATTTTTCAGAAATTTCAACAAAGGAACGATCCCAATAGGTAGTATTTCATACGAAATCTACCTAAAACTGTTTATTTTACAAAAAGAAAAACTGTTTATTTTACAAAAAAAAAAAAAAAAAAAAAAAAAAAAAAACTTTATTTTACAAAAAGAAAAAATTGTTTATTTTACAAAAAGAAAAAACTTTATTTTACAAAAAGAAAAAAAAACTGTTTATTTTACAAAAAGAAAAAAAAATGTTTATTTTACAAAAAGAAAGAAAACTGTTTACTTTACAAAATGAAAAAAAATCTGTTTATTTTACAAAAAGAAAAAACTGTTTATTTTACAAAAACTTTATTTTACAAAAAGAAAAAAAAACTGTTTATTTTACGAAAAAAAAACCCCACCTATTCTTCATTTTCTACTTCATTTCTATTCTCTCGTATTCTTCGTCTGTCTATTCCATAGTAACACAGTCTTTGGATGGGAAGTCGCAGTCATGTTACAAAAGATTGCAGTCATAGCGTGACGAAACTCTCACTTTTAGTCACACTGCGATGCTCAAATGACCGTCATTTGAGTAAAGAAACAATCAAACAAAAATTGAACTACATCAAAAAATACTGTTTATTTTACAAAACGAAAAAAGAAGTTTGTTTTACATTTAAAAAAAAAAATTCTTCATTTCTACTTCATTTCTATTCTCTCATATTCTTCATTTCTCCATCTATTCCTCTGACAATTCCACACACACACCGATGGCACTGGCCGTTAATCACTGGCACACCTTGTTTCCCTTTATTGGCCACCGCATATGAGCTTGACCACTGCTGACCATCCACCGGGGCCTAAGCGGGTTGACAAGATTATGAGAAAAGGCGTGATTTATTCTACTCATCCTCTGGCCGAAAGAGGATTACATGTTGCTCTCTCGGATTCAGAGGATTTTCAACGCTAATGAAGAACCATCGGAATCATCTCTTTCGCTTCCTCCATTATTCATAAAAACTGTGGATGTTATCCCAGGATAGAGTCTGCACAGAAAGGGTGATGCTTTCAGCTATTTGCTCACTAAACAGGACCTATTAAAGAGAGGACGGGAGAAAGTATATACAGTGAAGCACCGCGCGTTTATATGTTTCTTATTTACACGCTCCGAGCTTGGGTCCTAATTTATTCTGAGGTGTTACGTATAATGAAAAAAGCGTTTAACACTTTACGTAGTGAATTATGAATTCATGAAAATTTTTATCTTCTGAAGCATTTTTCGTGAATTGCTGAAACTACATTAGAAGATTTACATAATCACTTAACAAATTTTAAAAGGATTTTAGAAAGATTTTGAAGGATTGATTAAATTTGAATTTATAGGGATTTTGTGCACTATTTATAACCCCACTCAAAACTTTTATTTTAAATATTTTTCTTAGTATTTTGTAGAATTAGAAAATGTACAAACTCATTCTAAATTATAATTATCAAGTAGGAGCTTGGTGCAATATAATAAAAGCGTAAAAAATAGCAACGTTAAAAGCACCAAAATTTTAAATTTTAAGCATACCGGTTTCGGTAGGTTCCTCGAGGAAGGTATGCTATATGCTACCGAAACCGGTATGCTTAAAATTTAAAATTTTGGTGCTTTTAACGCTGCTATTTTTTACTCTTTTATCATTCTAAACTGTATTACAACTAATCGATGTATTAAATAAATTTTATAACAAGTTATTGTAATGGTACTTATAAGTACCGTCAATAGATAAAGGGTTAAGACGGTATTCAAAAAAATATATTTTTTTCCACGCTCAGCAACTCGATGTTTTCGGATACATAGTCAGAATATTTTTTTTAAAGTAAAAACATGAAACTTGCTTAACAAGAGATTTATAAGCGACCTGTAAGTTATTTTACGATCAATTCATTAGAACTTGAATTATAAACAATTATTTTCACAGCACGACTATTTTTTTCATTTCCAGCAATACCACTTCGGGAAATTTGGTTCAAAATGCCCACTTTGACAGCATTTTTTAAAAAAATATAAATTCTGCCTTTATCAAAAAATCGACCCATACGTCACACTATATAGTTTCCGAATAAAAGAACCTGCCGGTTGGATGCGTTTGAGAGCAAAAATGAATTTAAAAATGAGTCAGAAAATAAGCAGTTTGCATTTGAGTACACCCTTATCTATAAAAGTAAATTCTTATTACTATCTTTTATATATTATACTTTTTGTAAAAATTTCATGCTCGAAACTTGTTCTGTAGTAAGAAATTTCATTTTAGCTTAGATTCTCTTTGTAGGAATTACACGGAGAACAAGGCAAAAAAATGCACTGTAAAGAAAAAGTTCCGTTAAAATACGGAAATTGCATTGGCCAGTATCATCTCCTTATTTTAACGGGGGAAAACAATCCCGTAAATTTCAAGAAATTTTCGGTGATTTCTGAAATATCTGTTTCCACCATAACTTCCATTTTATAGGAGATATCCTCCATATTTTGGAGGATTTTTAATTCGTTAAAATGACAATAATAATAATAATAATAATAATAATAACAATAATAATAACAATAAAGAAATGAAATCACAAAATTATTTCTTGTTCAGATTTTCTGCCTACCCCTTCAGTGTAAAAAAACGGAGATACTACTGGCAATGGAGACGCCAGTACTATTTCCGTATTTTAACGGAAATCCCCCCCCCCCCCCCCATAAATTCCGGAAATCCGTATTTTTACGGAAATTTTTCCCCATAAATTACAGAAAATTTTCCGTTTTTCTAGAACTTAAGGGGGAAACTTTCCGTTAAAATACGGAAATAGTACTGGCGTCTCGATTGCCAGAAGAATCTCCGCTTTTTAGTCCGGTTTTTTTGTTTCTTTTTTTTTTTTTTTTTTTTTTTTTTTTTTTTTTTTTTACAGTGCCCAGTTACAACTAAATTGTACTCCAAGTGACGCTACAGATGGTCAAATGTGTCGCAGTCATCACTTGATCCAACTGACTTTTTTTTTTAGCCATATAAGAACACTCAATCGACAGTGCTTTGACAAAAAAAAAAAAAAAAAAAAGGCCAAGTGAGATTAAAGTAAAAAAAAAAAAAAAATGTTTAGTTTGCGAAAAAATCTATTTTTTTTTTTTTTTTATGAACAGTCGTTTTCATTAAGGGGGCTGGTCACTCAGCTTCGGAATTCTCCTCCGTAATGTTAAGTCTATGGACTTTTGACGCATTCTTATATTTAAAATATATTCTCGGGAAATTCCTATTTTTAACATTTTTTTTTTTCTTTCTGTGTACTCTTCTTAAAGGATGTGTCTTTTTTTCTTAGTTTTCAAAATATTTCTAAAATCGAGGCTGAATTTAATATTTTATGTGTTAAAAGCGGGCGAACCAGATTTTAATACTTCCTGTAAAATTAAGTCTACACTTAAGAAATAGTTTGAGAACTAAGAAAAAAAGAGACCTCTTTTAGGAAGTGTACACAAAAAATAGAAGTTAAAAATATAAATTTCCCGAGGAGATATTTGAAATAGACGAATGCATCCAATGCCCGTAGACTTTACATGAGTGAGGTGAAATCGGAAGCTGAGTGACCAGCCCCTTTAACCCCTTGGAGACGACCGACCGGTATACGTGCCGTGTAAGGTGCTCAGAATCCGTGATTATTCTCACCAGTAAATTTTTATTGTAAATTTTGCCTTATTTAATCCGAGCATTTTCCCGATTCAGTTAGGCAAAAATTGCTGTTTTAAAGAACCGGTGATAAAAGATTAAAACTTCTGAAAAAGAAGCTCGTCCCCAATGGGTTAACAGTGAAATATTATTCTTACGGGAAAAAAAAAACGGAACTTTCAGTAAAATTATTTTTTTTTTTTTTTACTGTTATTCTATTAGACAATTTTCCTGTGAGACTTTTTTTGTTCAAATGGGCAAAATAATGAATACACCTTCCACTATAAGATTCTTTTTTTAATTTGTTCAACTTTTTATAGTAATTTATCTGATGTCAACAAGAAAAGACTGGCGAATATTAACCGATCCCACTGGAAAGGCTTTGATGACAGTCATCCCATTTTGCTTTTTTATCTTTACCGTGATATATAAGAGCGCTGTCGCTCCCTCGCCATTATACGCATTGGGTCAGTAAAAGAAAGTGATGTAAGAAGGTCAGGAAATGAGGTGATCAGATAATGAAATAAATGGCCTCCGATGTCCAGATAAAAGTCGTTCATTTCATGCCCTCATCGGACACTAAAAGGTCCACCATTTATCTTTGTGTGGGATAAAAATAATTCGATCCCGAAAAACGTTGATACAGTTCATTTGGACACTTATGTCTCTCTCTATAGAAAGCTATTATTTTGGTACTCGTGGCTTTATAGACCGCTTTGTGTTTTTATTCATCCTTTTGGGAGTATGGATAGTTTTCCGCCATCAGACTGAGATGCACGAAGAAAAAAATTGGTTACATCACTCTGATGTTATACATATAATATACAGTGAAACCTCCTTGTGCGACCACCTCCCTGAACGACCATTTGTTAATGGAACGAAATTTATTCCCATAGGCTTAATACTCATTTTACCTCTATTCAGAGACCCTCTCAGTTGAACTCCCACCAGGAGCGGCACATTTCTTTGAAGAAAATGAAACAAATTCTGAGTTGCTTGAAGAAGGTCTTATTAGAAAAATAATTTCGGAGAGCACATTATTCATCAAAGTTCTAAACTAAGTTTAGAATTTTTATTTATTCCGGTAACTTTTAAGTGTTTAAACCCATTTGTGCCTTTTTTTAGGCAGTGAATTTAACTCTGATGACAAGTTAAGGATGACGGTCCATAAATTCCCCTGCCCTATTCTGGCAGGAAACTCTCAAAGAAATAGATAAATTAATGAAATCGTCACAATTTTTTCCTGTCCCAAAAAAATTGCATTTGTTGGCTGAACTTCGAAAGGACTTGGAAATAATGTGTCTAATACTTGGAAATATGTCTAAAATCGTAAAATCAAAGCAAACGTCAATGTATTCATTTTCTAAACTTTGCAGTAATTAACTTATGTCATTAACTTTTGTTTTGATACTTAAATGTTCATATTTTTCCTAATGTGAAAAATAAATTTTAGTAACATTAATTGTTACCTTTTTTCAACAAATAAAATCTAGATTTAAACAGGACCTCCATGAAGAGACCACCTCTCGGAGCGACCCATTTTTATTGGAACGGAACTTGGTCGCTTTAGAAAAGTTTTACTGTATTTTGGTACCCGTGGCTTTATGGACCGCCTTGTATTTACAGTGAAATCTGTCTAAGGCGATCGCTTGGGATTGAAATAAAATTCCACCTTAGACAGTCCGGTTTAGATAGAAAAACTTTATAGAAATCACAGAATATTAAACATTTCTTTGGCTAAAAATTAAAGCTAATGTATCATTAATTTTTTTTTAAATTTAATAAACATGAAATCTTTGTAAATGTTTTAAATATATTTATAGTAATATTAATTTACACTACAAATTGATAGTACACAAACGCACTGGTATGAATCAAAATTATAGGTTTTAGTGAAAAAAAAAATACCTTAATAAATAATTAAAATTCTATTATCTTAAACTTATTTTGAAAAAAAAAAAATCGAATATTATTGTTCTTTACTGTCATCAATCAGTGAGGCACCCTTCTGACCTCTGGGAGTGAGACTAGACAATACATATCATTATGAAAAGATAAGGTTTCTTTCCCTTTATATTTCCCAGCTGAATTTTCTTCCGTCTTAAACAGTAACTTTGCTACATGGGACCCCCAAAATGAATGTTCGGTTCCGCGTTACACAGGTTGTATCTGTCTTAGACAGATTTCTCGAAAATGTCTATGTCGAAAAATGTGGGACTCTGAATTTTTCCGCCTTGTTCTTTCCGCCTTATTTACTCTCCTTTTTTCCGACAGATTTCACTGTATATTCATGCTTTTGGGAGTATGGATTGTTTTCCATCATCACACTGAGATGCACAATGAAAAAAATTGGTTACATCACTCTGGTGTTACATAGGTATATAATATATATACAACATACATATAATAAAACTTTTCGCAAATCATATAATTATTAAGGAAGAAGATATTCGACACATTATAAATTAACCAAATGGCAGGTAAAATATAGCTTATTTCTAAATACTCTGATTTAAATAAAAAAGTAGTAGAAAATCATCTCGTTTTCTATTTAAAAAAATTTAACTATATTCGCTGCTGATATTTTTTCATCTCTATTTGAACCTTATTATTTTAATCTGTATATGTTAAATAATATAGAATAATCATAATAAAAAAATAAATTACTCTTTTAAAATTATATGAATATAAACTTCATCTTATCGTTGGCTTTTTTCACTGAAATATTTTTTTAATATAATTACCAAATCCAGAAATTATGAACAATTTTGACTTACGAATAAAATTTTTAAATTGACAAAAAAAAAAAAAAAAAAAAAACAAGAAGTATCGAAGCTAAAATTATTTAAAAAAGTGTCATTTTTTAAAAGTATATTGATTAACTTCAAATAGTGAAGGTTTCCTTCTGAACATAGGCTAGGGTAAAATATTTGAAAGAAAAAAATCTCTTTCCCCCAAACACTTCTCCAAACTCCCCCCCCCCCCCCCCTACCGATATTTACCCCTGAGGTCAGGGAAGATATGAACAATAATTCATTCTCCAAACACTAAGTGATATCCATAGGGGAGATTCGATCAGATTTTTCAACCCCCCCCCCCCTCCCGATCACATCCCTTCCACGGATTTCGGTCCATCAACGGATTTGTCACCAGCACCGGTACTTAAATCTCGGCGTAAAAAATATTTTATTTTGAAATTTTTGAACATTTTTTAGAGCATGGACGATGTCATTTCGGTTATATTTGTTTATTCAAAAGTGTATCTGATATTCTTCTTTTTTTCTTAGATTATCAACAATTTTTAAATAAAAATATTTGTGATATATCTTTTATTCTCTCTCTCTCTCTTTAGATTAAAAAATAAATTAAAATTAAAATTAAAAAAAAATAAATAAAAATGAGTATTTTGTAAGAGATGATGTTGTGTATTTTATAAAGCATAACAAAACAGCATTTACAATGGAAATTTTTCTTTTCTTTTTAGGATAAAAGATTTAATGTCCGTTTTAGAAAAGTTTATCTTCTGTTGCAATTTTTAGATCACTTCTATTAAAAATTTTAGCGTTCAAGGTGTTTAAAATGTATGTACTTTAAAGTTCATTTTAATGTTTTATAAGTTTTTTCATATTAATGCATATCTCATTACGTATGCATAATTTTAAGCGTTATCATAAAATTATAAATTGAATACAGTATCACCCTGTCTTTATGACGATATTGAAAAATATTTGAAAGTTAGGATGCTCGTACATTTTTCTTATAATTATTAATTGTTATATATCATATCTTTAGTATTATCAGGATAAATTTTGTCCAAATGTTTCCATATTATGTGCTGTTTATTAAATACCATTTTTCTTTTTATGGTAATACTTTCATAGACATAAAATTTACAAATAATCTTTGTGAAAATTTTGGCAAAAAATTCTCATAATAAATCACTTTTACTCAAGGTATCAGTATCACTATTGCAATGTGAATCGGTGTCTGAAGAATCTCTGTCATTCCTCAAAATGTCATCTTCGCTTCCGTCCAAAACGTTGGCGATACCTGTCTTCTTAAAACTTTTTGAAATTATATCGCTTGTTATTAGTCCTCGCTATGGAGTGACCATTGGGTATGTGAATGGGAGTGACAAAACAGATGAATCCATTATGAGTACTAGTTCTGGGATATGTACAGTGGATAATTTTCTATTTCCTAGATGAAGGTGAAATACGCGACTGCGACTTTTATGCGAAGAAAATATTTTGACAATTTTTTCTGCTTCAAAACGGGGGGTGCGGGTGCGACGATTATTCGAGGGAGACTATTACGCGAGTAAACACGGTAGTTCAGAGATATGTCAGAAAGTAGCTTCTTAGCTTCTTTGGATTTGAAAACAGCATTGGATCTCTCTCTGTCTTTTTCTTTTCTTTTCTTTTTTTTTTTTTTTTTTTTTTTTTTTTGAATTAAGAATTTATTTTTGTGTAAGTAAGTTTCCATATTCGTTTTTGAGAGCTATGGAAGTACTTATGCTAAGGAAAAGTACTACCGCCTCTGCCACAACCCCCCTCAATCATGTACTAAACTGGTGTTCAAAGACTATTTCTGAATAGTTATTTATCAAACTAAAATTAATACTTACTTAAAGTGATAAAATACTTTTAACAAGGCAAAAAATGCCTTTATTTATTCACATTAGACATATGTTACATTGCTCCGACGGCAACATTCTCAATAATAAATATGATACAAATATTTTTCACAAATTTTAAATTGACAACTAGTAAAGAAAAATCACGCGAATTCAAGCATAATGAAATTAACTACTATTAATATTAAACATAGATATTTGTGGACGTGAATTATTTAAAACTATTGTTTCATATTTTTGTAGATCATTTCTTTCCAAATTTTAGGGAGTTCCATGGAGGCTGAATGCCTGAATTATTGCATAGATCCACGAAACTCCCTAAAATTTGGAAAGAAATGATCTACAGAAAAATGAAACTATAGTATGAAATAATTCACGTTTACAAATATCCATATTTAATATTGCAGTTAATTTCATTATGCTTGAATTCGCGTGATTTTTATTTTATCAGTTTTCAATTTAAAATTTGTGAAAATATTTGTATCATATTTATTATTGAGAATGTTGCCATCGGAGCAATGAAACATATCTAATGTGAATAAATAAAGGTATTTTTTGCCTTGTTAAAAGTATTTTATCACTTTAAGTAACTATTAATTTTAGTTTGATGCATTCAAGTGATTTTTCATATAGTTTTATAATAGTTATTCAATCAATTATATCATGGATGTGTAAATAATTCCCTCGAATTTCTCTAGAATGAAAATAAATAAATAAACCGCAAATTTATCTAGATACCTTTTATGCAACTCTTACTACCTTACCTATCTGTAAGGTACGCACCTGGCAGGTTAGTCGTCCCGTTGCAGGTTTATACATCTTCCCCTGACACTAAATCATACAGAAAATCTCCAGATCAAAGGCGAGAGAATGGAAGGGAAAAAAAGAAAAGGGTAAGGGAAAGGTCTACTATCCGTCGCCAGCATCCAAAGAGCGAAAGGTCAGGAATTGGACATTGGGAGTTACAAATGCATGACAAACTTTGTCGCGGCCGCATAAAGGAGAAGTGTCCGAGCATCTTTATCTGACCATCCCCCTACTGACCGGATGCCGATAGATGTGAATATCATTTTTTGACAATGAAATCATTGCAGAAAGGGGGAGGGGAAGGGGGGGGGACTCGATAGTGTGCTGTGGAAGTCTTTATTAGAGACTTGCCCCGATCCCGTCAAAAGTGCTATTTTAATGGATAAAAGAGAGGAAGAAAGGGAGAAGGGAAAGGATAGAGATAGGGTATCGTAAAAATGTGAGGCACACAATTGCTGGTTGTGTGCGTAGAATGTGTCTGGCAATAATAAACATCTCTATCCAACGGTTTATTCAGTGAAAATATCTGAGTGAAGTATTTGGGGTTTCGGTGTAAAGATGAGTTGTAAAAGAGGAAAATGAGGATTAAACGCAAAAATGTTTTTATGTTGAGTGTAAAAATGCCCTTTTGAAACTTTTGCTGGATGCTTGTATCGAAGCTTAATAATGAAAAAAAGTAACATTCACATAATATAGCGGATATTTATGTATTTTTTAGAAAAATGAGGAATCTTGAACCCTATCTGTCCATATGCTTTCTTTAATTTCCATTAGCATATTTTGTACCTACTATTTGATGTCAAAATTGTCCCTCCTGTTGAGATATGTAGTTCGAAACTAACTTCAACATTAAAATGAAATTCAAATGTAATATATACGCGTGATTTTAAAGAACATTTTACATAGTAAAATAATGGGGAAGTGATCTGTGAAATTTTTTAATACTTTATTTACCACATTTTTTTTTCTGTTTTAAAATACTAACAGAATTATTTTTAAAAGGAAGAATGGCTCATAAAGAACACACCTCTTCCTTTAAAAATAAAAACTAACTGTTTAATAATGTTCACTAATTCATGCAAATTTTTTTATATTTCGCACCTGAATATTGCTTCTTTAAATTAAAAAATAAATAAATAAGTTTTCAAGAATTATTTAAGAAAAGAGAGAAAATGTTTTTTTTCCATCACAGTCTTTGACCTTTTATCTTACTTGGAATATTCTTGCTAGTTTTAATCTTAAATTTTATCTAAACAATAAATCAACGTGAAAATGATTTTATAGATATAAACAGACTTTCATATTGGTATATTATTCATTAACATTAGCTTTTATTATTAAAAAAAAAGGCATTTAAATGTATAAAGTACACGCTTTTCAGAAGTGATGGAAAATAGTTTTACAAAGCTGCTTCCATCATCCCCCCCCCCCCCCCCGTTTATAATTAAATTAAGTTTAAAGTTGCGTGTGTAGTTTCGATAAATCATTCGTCTTTTCGACTAAATTAACTCATATATACATTGTTTTGTTTTGTTTATTTTATTTTATTCAGAATGTTTATTGTTTATTTGGTTATTGCTGTGTAATAATAACAATAATAAACTCACAAAATATTATTTCGATTTCAATTATTTAAATATTTACATGAACAGTCGCTACTTAAACTTGCTTCGATAAGTTACCAAGTGAAGAAAGTTTTTATCGAGAAAGAAAATGACAATTTAGGAAATCATTGATCTATTTATTTGGAGTTTGGAAAATATTTTTTGCCATTTTTAAAAATTGTTTACACATAGTTTCTAAATTTAAATTTAATAGTTATTTTCCAAAATTTAAGAAAATTTAAAATATAAAAGGATGAACTAATTTTTTTATTTAATTCGGAATTTTTAATAGTTATTTAATAGTTACATTTATTTATAATAACCTTTAATTAATTGTTATGTTAAATATACACGTCAAAAAATATATACATAAATATACACAGGGAAGATATATACATAATAAACTAAAAATATTTATTATAAAAATAAAGTAAATGCACTAATTGAAAAACTTTGAAGTTCATTTTTTTTAACAATTTTCTTTTAAAGAATTACATCACGCAACTGAATGCAATTTTTGTTTTCATATTTATAATTTAAAAAAAATACATATTATATTAAATATACAGGTAAAAAATATGCAGAAATATACAGTAAAACTTCCCTTTAACGAAGTTTTCTACTGAACCTTGACTTTGAACACCATTAACATGTAAATTAATCTCCATATTACGAAAACTATATTCTCTATAACGAGTTTATTCGTGCGTGTACAGCATTCAAACGGAGAGGTTTCTGTTGCGATGGGTATATATGAATTTATTTCAGCGAATTGTATGAAAATGAAATTATTTATTTATTTAATCATTTGCATTCAAAAGAAGAAATGCTAAAAGCATTCGATACAATAAGAAGGGGATTCCAGTTTCACTAAAATGTAACAATGAATTATTCGGATACTTACAAAAGCGCGAAAATTTTTATGAACAGTGTATTTTGTAAGAAGCCTGCACAAAGTAATATTACTGACTTTTTTTTTTTTAAGTTAAGGATTTGGAATACTAAGAAAAAAGAGAAAAGGTACGCTACGCTTCAGGGGTTTTTTAAACTCTCTTTATTGTGTGTGTGTTTTTTTTTAGGCATCATTCTAATTAACTTTTCTCATATGTCTAAATTTCATTTAAAAAAAAAAAAAAAGTTACTAACCGAATTAAAATAAATTTTTCCATTTTATGTGTATTTTTAATCTTATGCATGTGTATTTTGTTATACAAATTTCATGAATTTTAGTATATTTCTATTCAACGAATTTTCCTCATAACGAACTGTTTAAGTGTAACGATGAGATTTCGTAAAAGAGAAGTTTCACTGTATATAAGTAATAAAATAAAAATAATAATTATAAAAATAAAATAAATACATTAATTGAAAAACTTTGAAGTTCATTGCTTTTCACAATTTTCTTTTAAACAATCACGTCGCGTAACTGAATGCATTTTTTTTTTTACGTTTATATATATAAAAAAAAAAAAAAAAAAAAAAAAAAAAAAGACATTCATTGTCAAAATATTTTTTTAAATGAATGTACGGCCCCTCCAATCCGCTGTCCGCAAAAAAGCGAGTGAAAGAAGAGAGCCATCTCTCCACTCATCAATGGCTCGCATGTGGTTGACATCAGAGTCGCATCTCTATCTGCCGGGATGATCACTTGCTTCCCATTGTGGTGTCTGTCTCCTCTTTTTATTTAATCTGGATTGTGTGGTTTGGCTGGAAAAACGAATCGCCGTTTAATGTGGAGTGTCCTTGAGAGACTGTTTCCTTTTTGTGTAGTTTTTTTTTTTTTTTTTTTTTTTTTTTAGGGGCTGTCGATTTTGTGTGAAAGGTGTTGAAGATGACACGTTATAACTAAATTCAAAATAAATACGTGAATCACAAGAGATTTTTTGTTTCATGTTATCAGGAATTATAAATATTCATATATATTTTGACAGGGATTAGGGTAGCGATTCATGTTAAAAGTAATTCACCTGTTTTCACGTTAACGGGGGTTGAACTGTATTACCGTATTTTATGGAAGAAACGCCGCGGCGTTTACGAGTTTAAAAGTTAATTTTTTTCGAAGTGCGGCGTTTACGATTTTTTTAAATACCAACTGAGTTTCCTTAATTTAAAAATTCATAAAAATATTTAATATCGGATTTAAATATTTTAAATAAAACTTCAGGCATCTTAAGATATTAAAAACGTGGTATCCTAACACTGCTCAGAAAACGTTGATTAAAGTTAGATCAATGTGACGCTGTCGACAAAAGTAACGTTCTGACGGATGAGGCGTTTACGACGGGTGCGGCGATTACGATATTTTTAAGCTTATTCAGGCCAGTTTGAGAAGTGCGGCGTTTACGATGGGTGCGGCGATTACGATATTTTTAAGCTTATTCAGGCCAGTTTGAGAAGTGCGGCGTTTCTTCCATAAAATATGGTACATAAACTCATTTTTTTGTTTCCATATAAACCAAATTATGTTTTTACACGATCATAGGTTTAAATGCTCACGGATATTTTTCTGCGATAAACTAAATCAAAGATTACAATTAAAAATAAAAAAATAAATAAATAACAGTGGTATTCGATGTCTGCAATGTCCTACAGTCGTGTAAAAACAGAATTAGGTGGAATGCATTGAATGGATGATCACTGGCACTTCCACTTTTGTGATGCTCCATACCGTTTCTGAGAGTATTGTAACTGTACCATCTTTACAGTCCGACATTCTGCCCCCACCCTTTTCTTCCCCTAGAATAAACACTACGTACTGACAAGAAATATATCAAAATATGTAAAATGTATTATAAAAATTGATAAAAAGTGCCCTTCTGCTGTAACCGTGGTGGCCCAGCGTGTGTTTTTAACTTGTGTGTGTGTGTGGGGGGGGGGGGGGTGGAGGGAGGATAATTATTTTGATGTTAAGTTTCTGATGCAGTAATGGTAGGTCAGTCTAGGCTGTTGATTGGATACGTTTATTTATTCTTTCGAAACAAAAAACTGTTATGCAGTGTTTCAAAGTTTTCTATTTTAATAAACGAATTCTAAAAATTGCTTTATTTATTTAATTGTTATTGTATAAATGAATTTCAACTAACAATCCTAATTTCGATTTTACTTGTTTCAACTAAAATAAGACATTCCCGAATTTCGAGGACGACATAAGCTGTTGGGTCACCGGTAAGGAAAACAACAGTTTTTCAGATCGCTGTCAGTATTTCGTATCTAAGTAATTCAAATAAATATATTTTAACCTAATTAATTATAATGTCAAATGATATACATTTCAGAGTATTTTATTTGTTTGCTTTACAGATAGATTAGATTTATAATTCTGATAATTTGACGTATGATATATTTTATGCTTTTTCTATAGCACAACAAAAAAAGGTATTTCCTTAGAAGATGACTTTTAATAATAATGCAAATCAAAGTGTATATTACAAATCCTGGGATAAAGGAAGACCTTTAATATCAGAACCTGAATACAGTAAATATTATATAAATTGAAACAATGAGAACTGTATAGGCACACATAAAGGAAATATTTTTTTATATAAATTTATTAAACATAAATATTGCTTTTAACAGTGAAATTCCAAACTAAATTTAGAAGCCCGTGTTCAGGTTTGCGATAGTATCGGGCAATTCCACAGAAAATTATCATTGGGGGGGGGGGGTGAAAGTCATAATATGTTTAATTTAAGGGTGTGATTGGAAAACTTGATATTTTTATATTCTATAATAAAATCATAATAAAGAGGCATTGTAAATTACTGTTTACAAACTAAGTTAAGTACCATTATTGTCTCTGCAAAGTCATAATGTTACATCAGTTACACAATAAAAGTGACGTCCGTTACACGTGTAAATGCCATTTTTTCTTTTTTATTATTCAGAAATTAATTAAACAAGTTACTGTTATAATTTGGCATTACTTAGTGTTGTTGAGAACATTAAATCACTTTTTTTAACGGTATAGTTTTGATAATTGTTACACTTCAATGAAGGCAGAAAAAATGTTTGTCTATTTTATGTTAAGTCAGTTACAGAATTTTGAAATGCAATTTTGGGGACTCAAAGAGAGATTGAAATAATCTGCAGTTTATTTGGGTATTAAGTCCTTAGTAAGAAATATTTTAAATTGTAAAAATTTGTTCTAGCTTTATTAGTAAATTTTCTATATACTTTTGAAAACAAAATTCTATGATCAAATGTTACGTCAGTTACGATGGAATTGCCTTATCTCCTAATACATTTCTAGAAAGATCTCGACATTATTAAGTTTGAAAGGGAAAAAAGAAAAAAAAAGCACTAATATATTTCCCACAATACAAAACTAGTTTTTTAGAGAATAAAAACATTTATGCATTGCCGAATAGGAAAAGAAACGTCACAAGGCTTCCGTCTTTTCCCATATTGTTCAGATACAACAATATTAGTCCATTCAACAGTTATTACTTCTTGAAAATAAGTACCATTTAGGATGAGTAATATTTCTATCTTTGATGCACAATGCTGATATTTGATTAGATAAAAATAACCTTTAGCGTCGCATTCATGATAGGGTACTTTAGTTTCAACTTCAGTTCGATCTCCAAAGAATAGCTTCACCTGGAACGCCAGGGAGCTACATCTTTGATGTAGCCGGTGAAGCTTTTAAGAGGATGACCCACTTGGATGAGAAATGTTTCTGGAGGATACCTCGCTCACAATAGATGTCTGAAGACACACTCGTTATACAGTCAGGAGTGTTTTCTGCAAATGGCGCGAGAGTGGTTTACTACCATTTGAAGAGGTACAGAAACTCGCTTTAAAGTTGGGTCGTTTTGCGGCAAACGTTTTAAATACTCGAGTAGTATAATATTTTTATATTTTTACCATTGATAGATGAGTAATTTCAACGAGGAAAAAAAATTGATTTTATTTCTGTAAAAAAATGAATTTGCCATTATTATAAATTACTCATACTGGTTTTCCATAGAATCCTATCACCAGAGTCTTTTTCAAAACCTCCCAAACTCTGGCAAGTATTTGGCCATTATTATTATTATTATCATCATTATTATTACTATATTATAAAAATTACTCACACTAGTTTTTCATAGAATCCTCCTATCCCCTTTGCCATTTCCTCCTATAAAAAAACTTAAATCAGCCTAATTTTTAAAACATCACAAATTATGACAAATATTTCAAAAAAAGTGAGGACGACTTCCGTACATGCAGTGTTATTTGTTATTATTATTTATTTTTTTAAATTATTATTATTAGTGGTAGTAGTGGGGGTGGTACATACAATTATTTTTTTCAGTAACATTTTATTCAATTACCTTTTGTGAAACACACAAGACTTATAAATTAGTATCATTAATTCATTTAAAAAATATATCTAATTATTAATAAATTTACTTTATAATAAATATAAAAGTAAAATGATCATTCTTTTCTTAATCACTCTTTTATACGCATTCAATTTTTATCTTGAAATTCAAACATAATTTACTATTCATTGCTTTTCAAAAAAAACTTCCTTTACAATTTGGCGTGGGAACTGAACCCGATTACGGTAAATTCACCCCTTTTTGTACGCAGGGCAGAAAGTGCGAGCTAGTGAATTCATTTTAAAGTACCGTGTTTACTCGCGTAATAGTCGCAATTTTTTTTGCCAATTTTTCATTGTGAAAGTCTAGGTGCGACTATTATGGGGGGAAATATACTACACAATATTGTACATTCTAATGCTAAAACATTACTGGTATAAAAAACACCTTATAATGAAATTAGTAACTTACCAAATGTTTCCAAATTATGTCTGTTTATTAAATACCATTTTTCTTTTTATGTCACATTTTTTATAGACATAAAATTTACAAATAATCTTTGTGAAAATTTTGGCAAAAAGTTCTCATAATAAATCACTTTCACTGAAGGTATCAGCATCACTATTCTAATGTGAATTAGTGTCTGAAGAATCTCCGTCATCCCATGAAATGTCATCTTCGCTTCCTTCCAAAGCGTCGGAGTTACCCGTCTTCGAATTTCGGCAACTTTTTGAAATTATATCGCTTGTTATTAAAATCCAGCTTTCTAATATCCAACTACTCATTAGTTCCAGGGATGGACGCCTTACTTTTCCACTGGCAGTTTTTTCTTTGTTCCCATTGATCATCCAGTCTCCATATACCTGTCTTATATTGTCTTTAAATGGTTTGTTAACTGATATGTCCAACGCTTGCAGAATCGATGTCAGTCCTTCTAATGGCGTGCTTCTGAAAATATTTTTTTTAAATAAAAATGTTGAAAATGATCCAAGCTCCAATAATTATATCACCGTTAATTATAAATAATAATAATAATAATAAATTAGAAGATGTTTAATCGTTTTTGCGTTCTGATCCAGTCCGGTTTGAAAAACGCGACTGCGACTTTTATGCGAAGAAGATATTTTGAAGATTTTTTTCTGCTTTAAAACGGGTTTGCGACTATTATGGAGGGCGACTATTACACGAGTAAACACGGTATACAATTTTTGTTCTTTTTTAAAGATAGGGCAACATCAAAGCGAAAAAAAAATCATTTTAACTGCCTATCCGGGATTCGTAAATTGTTTTCTCAGCGTATAATCATTAATTAATATTAAACTGTTAATTGAAAAAGTGTTTTTTTTAATTATTGTTAAACATTTTATTTTTATTACTTAATTTTTTACTTTTTAGTGTTTAAAATATTGCGTTGCTGCAGTTTCACAGCCGGTTGGCCTTTATTTCGCGAGCATTCTTCGGCGCATCATTAAATCCATCGTTGTAACTGATATACCATTGTGACCATAAAGTATATTGGCTGATTGGTCAACTGTATAGTGGACTAACGAAACAATGCCTTAAAATGAAGTTATACATTTATAATAAAGTTCTAAAAATATTAAAATGTTGCATTGTCATCGTTAAAAACACGTTTGTATATATATATTTTTTTATAATTCTAGCTTAAGGGAACTGGTCACTCAGCTTCGGAATTCTCTTCCGTAATGCTAAGTTTATGGACTTTGGATGCATTCGTCTATTTAAAATATCTTCTCGGGAAATTTCTATTTTTAACACATTTTTTTCTGTGTACTCTTCTGAAAGCATGTGTCTTATTTTCTTAGTTTTCAAAATATTTCTAAAATTTATGCTGTATTTGTATTCAATATTTTATATGTTAAAAGCGGGCGAACTGTGAGTAAGATTTTAACACTTCCTATAAAATTAAGTCTATACTTTAGAAATAGTTTGAGAACTAAGAAAACAAGTTAGAAATTGCTCGTCAAACGTGACAAATGAGGTGCGTTCGTACTATAACTAGTTTTATAATTATTTTTTACACCCCATATTGCACTGAATGTATAATTTTTTCGCACTTCATAAAGTGCATAGTCTGTGACATCACTAAAATGCACTTGCAATAACTTTTTTCCCATTGCCCGTAATGTAACGGAACACTTTTGACTGTCCCTGTCATTAAACTATACATCCGATTTTCCTAAAATTGGAAATGGCTCGACAAAATTTTGAAACAATTATATATTTAAAATTTCAGACCATTCGGAAGGCTGTAACGTCATTAAAATGCACTTGCAATAATTTTTCCCATTGGCCGTCATGTAAAGAAAAACTTTTGACTGGCCCTGTCATTAAACTATACATCCGATTTTCATAAAATTTGAAATGGTTCGACAAAATTTTGCAACAATCATATATTTAAAATTTCAGACCATTCGGTTGGGTAGTTTTTGCTCTGTTATATGCGGACAGACAGACGGACGGACGGACTGAACGACGACTATAGGTGCTACGTATTTATATAACTACGAACGCACCTAAAAAAGAGACATCTTTTAGGAAGTGTACACAAAAAATAGAAGTTAGGGGAAATCGGAAGTTGAGTGACCAGCCCCCTTAACAGGAAGTGATCTGAAAATCGATTGGACAAATTCCATCTTCACATACAAAAGCTGAGTTGAGTTGAATAAAAACTCAGGTAGTTAATAATTATCAGAGAAGAGCCATTGCAACGGTAATGGATATGTTATTAAGTTACACAGTAATATCATTTTAGGAATCGTCATCGTATCGTATATATCTTTTGTTTTACGAGGATAAAAAAGAAAACAAAAACTACATTTTAACGTTAAACTTTCAATAAATAATAACGGAACGAATGGGCTGTCTGTACCTTTTTTCTTCATTTAAACTTGCGTATAATACTTCCGACTTATCCCCACGCACTCTTACCATTAATTCACTGTCCTATGCGTTATCTTTTCGCACAATCTGATTTACCATTTCGTGACAAACTGCTTTTTCAAAACAAATCGCCCTGTTCGAGTTACCATAGTAACACAATTAGCCGATGCTTCTCACAAAATATGCTACCGAAAAAAAAAAAAAAAAAATTGTGCAATAGATGACCTATCTCTTTGAACCACGAAATCTGCTGGGCGTGTTACACTTAGACTGGTGATAATGACAAGTGTAACAGGGGTAAAACATTTGTACCGTTGTTATTGGTATAATTATATTCTTTTGAACATTAATACGTGAGCTTCTTAATCCTGAAAAAAGTTTTTCAGTAGTGAATGAAAGAGGAATAGAAAGAAATAAAATCTTATTTTTTATTATCAATTATGGAATAAATGCTTTAAAATATAATATCTTTCCCAGAGTTCAAATTAGAAATAAAGAGAAATAGAAAAGATATTTTTTGTATTTTTCCGGTACTTAAAATGATCCGTATTATAAAACATAATTGACTGAAACATTTTAGATTATTTTTATCTCAGAATATCGATGAATTTTGTGTATAATAAGAAAAAAAAATACAATTTAAGGAAGTCTCAAAAAATATTTTTTTTTCGGCTTATAATAACGATTAATTTTCTGACACATTTTCTGGCTCATTTGCAAAAATAAAAGCACGATACTTTCAGGCAGGGTTACTTTAATGAACAGTTTATTTTTTTAATTTTTCGATAAATGAATTGCATTTTGAGTTATAAGCGATTGTTGACACAAGACAAGAGCTTTTTTTCCTCCCTTGCGCTGTGGCGTTCGAAAATTCAGTTCAAAATGCCTACTTTAATAGCATTTCCTAAAAAAATCTTTAGGCTTTACCAAAAAACGAAAAAACACTTCAATTACTTTGTTTCTGAGCGTATTCCAAATTGATTTGTTTGCGAACTAAAACGGATTATTTTAACGGAACTTTTTGAAACATTTATCAGAAAATCTGTTAGTTTGGGTTTGAGAAGAGCCTTATAAGTATAAATTATTGTTCATTTACATATTTTTATGTTCTATAAATTAATTTGCATGTTAATTTGCACGTTTGAAAATAAAAATATTTACAATTTTTACTTGTATCGTGATCTTATAAAACGCAGTGTAATCATAGTTTTTCTGAATATTTAATAGTTTTTAAAGGTTTAAATATTAATTTTCTTAAAAATAACTATAATTAATTTATATAAAACAGGGTACTTTTCTAGTACAGGGCGCTTTTACCTAGTACCTTGCTGCTTTTTAAAAAGAGGTTGGCGCAATTCGGGCTTCAGAAAGTGAATTTTTTTGCCAAAGCTATATAAAAAAAATATGATGAGCTTTTATGCTTGTTTATTTATATGTATTATATATATATATATATAATAAATTTGAAATAACAAATATATGAAGAAATGGATAAAGTTTTAAAGATGATCCAGAAATGAGCATATGAAACCAGTATGTAATATAAGAAACTATGAATGACTCACAGAATCATCAGAGGAGCTTGTGAGTTCATTCATAGAAGATGCGTTATTTCATCCAATTTTGTCGGCATTAAGCCTAAAATGAAAAAATTTAGCTCCTAATAACGCAAACATTACAAAAAACAGATAATAAAAAGCCAAGAGATCCAAAGAAAGATACACCTCACACAGGACATTAAAAATTATAAAATAAAAAAATAAAAATTATAAAATTGAAAAATACAAAAATAATAAAAGGGCAATTGATTAATTTAACGTTTTAAAGACAAAAAATTGTAATATAAAAAAATGAGAATATAAATAACATTTAAAAAGATGAGGAATATTTATATATATTTGTGCCCTAATAATTTTTAATATCCTGTACGAGGTGTATCTTTCTTTGGATCTCTTAGCTTTTTATTATCTATTTTCTGTAATGTTTGCGTTATAAGGAGCTAAATTTTGTCATTTTAGGCTTAATGCTGACAAAATTGGATGAAATAAGGCATCTTCTATGAATGAACTCACAAGCTCCTCTGATGATTCTGTGAGTCATTCATAGTTTCTTATTTTACATACTGGTTTCATATGTTCATTTCTAAATCATCTTTAGAACTTTATCAATTTCCTCATATATTTGTGATTTCAAATTTATTATATATATATATATATATATATATATATATATAGAGAGAGAGAGAGAGAGATATTATATATATATATATATTATTTGTATATATGTATTATTATTGTTATTTTTATATAATTTCCTTCTGTATGTATAAAAAAATAGATAAATATCTTCTTTATATTAAATAAATTGTGTAAATATTAAAAGAATTGCTCGTATATATGAAACAGTGAATAGGTTGCCAGAAAATATGTTGCCAAATTATCTTCTTCCGCCAAGGCTATTTCCGTTGTTTCGCCGATCATGTCATCTGGTCCGTCCGTCTGTCCGCGTATAACAGCGCAAAAATGACCCATCCAAATGGTTTTAAATTTAATATGCAAAATCGTGGAGAATTTTGTAAGAGTCCTTTCAAATTTTATGAAAATAGAATCAAAACTTAAAAAAGATATTAATAAACGTTTCCTTCATTCTATTCAATCCTATCATACGTCATTAATTTCATGATATCCCGTGATAGGCCATGATTCTAGGTTCCCAGGGTGATGACGCTGTATTTAACATGAAGTTATATTACGAATATTTCAATATTTTCGTATGACTCAATTTAATCTATACAATCGTAATAAATTTTGTGTTCATGCATTTTTGTATAAAGAGTGCAACAGTTATGGAACCATGATCTGAATATTTATAAAACTAGTTATAGTATGAACGCACCTCATTTGCCACATTTGACGTACAATTTCCGACTTGTTTTTAATGTCTATAGTTAAATAAGAGTGTCAATTGGTTCATCCGTACAAATGTAATTTTTAATATTTTTACACATCTTTGGAATAAATAAAAGTTACTAGTAATATCCTCTTAACTTTTCACTATCAAGTCATCTATTAATTAAAAAAGTATAAATACTAAAATATTTTAAAAAATTGTGAGAGAATAAAGAATGATATTATATAAATGAAATATATAAATGAAATTTTTTAAAAAAAAGTAAAAAACATTCACTTTTTCATATGTATATATATTTTTTTCCAAACATTTTCTCCCTACTTTCCACAGCTTGTTCTGATTAGTACAGATCATTTAACTTTGAAACACACATATCCTGATACCCTATCCCTCATATCCCCCTCCCCCATATCATAGTATGCACTCATCCAAAATATAAAAATAAAAAGTGATTGCGCAGAAAAGAACCACTTACGATCAATTATATTAACATCAGTATGTAAAAACACTGGAAAATACATGATATATAACTATATATATGAAAATAACAATTTTATTGTAAATGTTGTGATGAGAAAATGGAAAAAAATTCTTAATTTAATATAATTTTTACATGATGATAAATATTGTAAATTAAAAGTAAATAAATAAAAGATAGGATAAAATTACTAAATATTAACACAATCAATGAATTTTAGTGAAGAATCAGTTTAAATTTTTTGTAGGTTGCTTGTGTTCTTTTTAAGGGTCATTCTTTTCTTTTTATTTTTTAACATTTCAAATAATGTTATTGTTTAAAATTTAATTCAATATTGAAATTGTCTTTAAAGCGATTCAAAATTTATTAATAATATAATTAAAGACAATTTTACAAAGAATTTGAAATGTTTTACTTTTTAAAAATAACAGCATTCTTTGAAAGTTCGGAAAGAAAAAAAAACTTTTCGTATAAAAAAAACTACTAATTTGTAAAAGATTAATACCGACTCTTCAGTATAACTCTCTAATTTTTACAAGTTGTCTAATTCTAACCTATTCTTAAAATTTTAACCTAAAAAAATACTTATAGCTTACAATAATTATTTAATAATTATATTAAAGTTATGGTACATTTTTTAATTTATGCATAACATTAATAACTATATTGTTATTTCAATTCTGAAAACGTTTTGGAATTATCGGTATAAAAATTACCTTACCGTTGTTATTTATTAACATTATGTTTAAATTAATTTTTGTGGCTAAGATTTTCTCGATGTGATGCTAATGATGGAATATTCAAGTTCATCTTTGAATGAAATACGTGGAATTTTTGACTAAACATGGGGATTGCGATTATATATCCCTATATTATTTTTGTGGATTTTCCCTTTCATTTTCGTCAAATATTTTGCAATCACCCTGTATATCAAACAGCAAATGATGTCGTCCCAAGGAACTTCATTTCACGATTTCTGGATTTCATCGTTCACTAGACCTGTCCACTGCAGTCTTTTTGACAAAATATAACTAAAAGAAAGGGAATTTTCATCTCGACGGTTGGGAAAAAATAATTCTGCAAAAAAAGACTTATCTGAGCTCTCCATTGCACTGGTTCGTAGTCGGAAAAAGTTATTGTGATTAGTGGGGACTCATCCATTTTGTTCTGACCCGACGTACGTCAGTAGGGGACGAGAATAAAAAGCAAATACACCGTGAACGCTGAAAAGAAAAAGAAACTATCCTAGCGCTTATTATAAAATGACAAACACAGACGCTAAAGACAGAAGATATATATATATATATATATATAAAGAGAATTATTGATTATACCAATACGTAGGTAGATATTGAAGATAATCGAATCTAGAATAGATATAGAAGTAATAAAGAAAACATAAGCTAATCAAAAGAAAGTTTCAAATGTCATCGTTTTTATTTTTAGTTGTGTTCGTAATTATAGAAATACATCGTCTGGCCCGTCCGTCAGTCTGTCTATCTGTCTGTACACATAGACCAGCGCACAAACCACCCAATCGAATTGTTTTAAATTTAATATATCTAATCGTTGCCGAATTTTGTCGAGTCCTTTCAAATTTTATGAAAATCGAATGAAAACTTAAAAATATATTAATAAAAGTTTTTTTCATTCTATTAAATCCAATCGTACGTCATGAATTCAGTGATAGATCATGATTCTAGATTGCCAGGGTCATGCTGTCCTATTGAAGAGAAAGTCCTATTATTTACGTATAACGGAATTTAATATATATAGAATCGTCATAAATTTTGTATATTCATGCATTTTTGCAGAAGAGTGCAACAGCACCAAGATCTGAATATTGATAAAAGTAGTGTAGTACGAACGCACCTCATCGGCCATGTTTGACGACACATTTCCGACTTGTTTTTATTGCTGTTGTTTTGTCTGTAAATTAATTTTATGCGTGTGCATTTCGTTTATATACATTTGTAGGTACAGAAATCAAATAAATTAACAGCTGTTATTTTTATATAATTTCCTTCTGTATGTATAAAAAAATAGATAAATATCTTCTTTATATTAAATAAATTGTGTAAATATTAAAAGAATTGCTCGTATATATGAAACAATGAATAGGTTGCCAGAAAATATGTTGCCAAATTATCTTCTCCCGCCAAGGCTATTTCCAAGGAGTAGTAAATTTTTTACCCATAAACTTCAAGTTTTCGGAATTAAATTAAAAATATATATATATTCCCCTTCCATTAGTTATAGTATGTAAGTTATTTATTTTTTAAAATTAATTTAAATATTTAAAAAAATATATTAATTTTTGTTTTTTAAATTTTAAAATTAAGTAATAAAATTTAGAATTATTTAGTGAAGATATTAATAGGGGTCTAATGTAATACGAAACAAATTTTGGAAACAAATTTCAACTTAAGATGTTGAAAGAAATGAAATGTTTAATTTTTAATAATCAAGTTATCATTTCTTGAAAATTGGTTGTTTTAAGTGAAGGAAAAGTTTTCTTAAAACTGGAAAAAAAAGAGAAAAATAAGACCATTTTCAACACTTAATATATTAAAATGTATTTGATTTTAAGACGCAATTTTAATTGGGATGAAAGATATATCTTTCATTTCATATATTTAAAAAAATTCAAGATGTAGAATTAACATTTACAGGGGGCTCCAAACTGTCAGGCATTTGACGAGCAGAAAATCGGCATAACAGATTACGCGCAGTATTACAAAATAAATTTTGAAACTAGAATGAAAATTTTGGTGCCTACTTATACTTCAGATTGTAATACTGACCCTGAACCTAAATAAATTTGTATTTAAAGCATTTTTATATTTTGAATACAAAGTCATATTTAGCTAATGCAAAATTCAGAAAATTTCAAAAGTTTAATCATATAAAAAAATGTTTTTTTAACCATAAAAAGGAAATTTTAGGTTCAGTTTATACAGACTAACATGAAACAAATGTTTTGAAAATTTCATGAAAAAATATTCAGAAGTTTTTGAGATATCGTGCGCGTTATGCCCCAAAACATCATTTGGAGAAAAATTAATTCAACGTTTTGGAAACGCCGCGTCAGCTATTGGGCGGGTATCATTCTCAAAGCCATAACTTCTGTTCTAATGGGAATTTCAAGAAAAAAGTTAAATCAAAATGTTCAGAAAAGATAGGAGTTTAACATCTAAAAAAATTAAAATTTCGAAAATTTTAAAGCTTTAAGAGTCCTAAACTAGAAATGAGATCAGAAGGAAAACTGTTCATTGGCAAACATAAATAGCAAGATTTGACATCCAACGCGTTTCTTCTATTTTGGCTTCCACACATTTTTTTAATGTTTTTTTCATTGTTATTTCAATTCTAAACAC
Organism: Maratus speciosus; assembly: GCA_963932465.1. Lineage (NCBI taxonomy): Eukaryota > Metazoa > Arthropoda > Arachnida > Araneae > Salticidae > Maratus > Maratus speciosus. The sequence goes on from OZ010790.1 coordinate 609,720,157, forward strand.
ATTTTAAAATTCTCGGTATAAAAATTACCTTATCGTTGTTATTTATTAAAATTATGTTATGCTCCCGTAAACAATTTCTTTAATACTGAATTGATACTAAAGATCTAAAGTATCATTGAAGAATAAGTTTATCAAGTATTTTTTAACTCATTTTTATTATCTAGTAAACCACCTCTCTAAATACTAATACAAGATATTTTTTATTGAATGCATTGATAAAATATTTTGTCACTTATTCCTATAACCGTGTAAATCATTTCTTTATTCCTGATACAAGGTGATTCTTCATCTTTCTTAGATAAAAATCTATAATTCTTAGAGTTGCAGGCGACCGGGATTAGATTTTAACTCGATAATAAATTCCTTCTTTCCAATCGAGCTGCTAGTAGGATAGAAAGAAGAAAAAAAGAAGAAGAAAATGAAAATCTCTTCCCACACAAATATTTTCTAGACTCTGCCACAAAAAGAAGTGAGTCTATACACAAGCGAAAATTTAAGCTAACCCTCCCTCTATTTCCTCCCAAAACTTGAACTAGAATTTCTCATCTTTTTATACCAGATCCCCCTTTATTCAAGACGAAGCGACTGTACAGTAGAAAGGGACAACACATGTTAGAGTCATAAATTTCGAAACAGCACCCTGTGTACCTATTGAGACATCTAGCATAGGCACCACCCTCCGCCAAACGTGAATGAATACGGTGTAACTCTGGGAGCAAGGGGAAGGGAGCAAGAAAAACTCTCGGATAGAAAAGTTGATTGATGCGGTTGCTCCTCATCACTAGGGGAATACTGAAGAAGGGTTACCATTTTCGTGAGGCTTATCGCCGAGGTAATGCATCGTCGTCGCCAATACCGCCTGATTCTTTTTATAAGAGAGTTTTATTATTATATTTTTTAAAATAAAATTTTTGTTAAGGGTGTATTCGAAAAAATATTTTTCCACCCTTAACAGCTCGAAATTTTCTGAGACATTTTCAGACTCATTTTTAAAAGTAAAAACATGAAACTTGCTGGAGTGATTTTTGAAGAGTTGTATAAGGTGCCGTGTGATTTCATTTTTCGCTTAATTAATTAGAATTTGATTTTTAAGCAATTATTTTCTCAGTATGACCATCTTTTTCATCCCCAGATCTCCCGCTTCCGGAAATTTCGGTTCAAAACGCCGATTTTGACAGCATTTTTTATAATATTTTCTGCATTTATCAAAAAATCGAGAAACACGGCACATTATGTAGTTTCTAAATAAGGGAATTTCTTAGTTTGATGCGTTTGAGAGCAAAAATGAATTTAAAAATGAATCAGAAAATAAGCAGTTTGGATCGGAATACACCCTTAAAGAGTTACTTCTGCTCATTAAGGGTATATTCCAATCCAAACTGCTTATTTTTTTATTTATTTTTTAATTCATTTTTGCTCTCAAACGCATCCAACTGGCAAATTCTCTTATTTAGAAACTGCTGGGCAACATATAACTATGATATGTTCCCGCACCATGTTGGTGAAATCAAAGTAAAATTGCGTAATTTGTTATTTCTGTTTGTATAAATATTTTTTATAAAATATAATTATGAGTGTAAAATTATAATGTTTATATATTTAAGTAAAATAAGAGTGTAAGTTCATACAAAAATTATTAAGTTGATTTTAAAGATTAAATATATATTTTTAAAAAAATTGTTGTATTGTAAAATGAAGGTATAACGTTGAATGGAGTTCGGATCTCAGACAACAACAATACGCAGACGCCATGGTGTCGTCTTATGACAAGCCAATGGAACGTGGTGTATAATTAGAAGTCGTAAAATCATAAAAACGTTGGAATCAATTTATGGCCTCAATAAAAGTGTTGGGATAAATTTATGACTCTTCAGACCACCCAAACTTTAAGGCAGATAATAATATTAAAGTATATGTTAGGGGCCATTTGCAGACTGCTAGCTAATAGGCCTATCGAAGTATAATAAAAAATCTTCTCACATCCAATAACAGTGGACTAGACAAAAATAGTTCCTCCCACTGCAGGAGCTGGTGTGCAAGAAGAATAAGTTTTAAAAAAAGATAGTCTGAAAAAAGATGTAGAGGATGCAAGAGCTCTCCTGAAAGCCCGTGCAATGAGTCCCGCAAGCCCTAGTAAAGCCCAGGCGAGATGGACCTAGCGGAGCGAGCCTAATCCAGCCTAATCAAGCCTAATTGAGGTTGTCTTCCTGAGGTACCTATCGGAGTGAGCCTACACAAGCCAAATTGAGGATGCGTTCCTGATGACACATTGCCATGATCCTAAGCAACGCAACTACTCGGAATTTGACAAATAAAGGCCACCATCCCGTATATTAAAAGAAGGTACTATTTTACACATTTTCTTTTACCACATAAGTTCTTATGAAAAATCTTAAAAAATACTTTTCTGATATTTTACGGAAGAGAATAATCTGAGATCCGACCAAACCAATAATTAAATAAGATTAAGGTAATTTTAAAAATGAAAGAGAGTATTTCTTTTAGCAAAAAGAAACAATTATAATAATTAGAGTACGTGAAAATATTGTCTTTTTTTTAAAAAAAGATTAAACATACTTAAAATAATGAGAAGCAAACAAAAGTGTTGCTTTCTATTTTTTGAATTAATATTATGTTTTCTTTTGTAAATAAATTTGTTCAATGTAAATAAATTATTTAATCAAGTTTTAAAAAGTTTCTGTAATTATTTAATTAATAATATTTAAAGTGTGTCAATTCATTTTTTTACAGCTTAAACTTTAGTTTAATTCATAAGTGGAAGAGTTCGTCTAAATAATTCACAACGCAAACCCTTAATTTTATTCGTAATTATTCAAATTTAATAATTACTTTTTGACGCGAATTATAATTTAATTTTATTAATGCTTCGCGTTGCTCTTCTACTAGAATGTAGGTAAATACGATCACTTATATTATTTAAATTTATCTAAGGTATATAAAAGTATATACCAATTTGCTATGAGGTTGCTTGGATGATTTGGACCAATTAACAATTTTGAATATATTTAATAAAAAAATAAAAAGGTGTAATTATCTGTCCAGCAGAAACTACATAATGTGCCGTGTTTCTCGATTTTTTGATAAATGCAGAAAATATTGAAAAAAAAAAAAAAAAATGCTGCCAAAATGGGCATTTTGAACCGAGATTTCGGAAGCGCGAGATCTGGGAATGAAAAAAATGGTCATACTGAGATAATAATTGTTTAAGAATCAAATTCTAATGAAATGAGCGAAAAAGGAAATCACACGGCCTCTTGTACGTCTCTTCAAAAATCACCTCAGCAAATTTCATGTTTTTACTTTTAAAAATGGGTCTGAAAATGTCTCATAAAATTTCGAGCTGTTGAGGGTGGTAAAATATTTTTTCGGATGCACCCTTAAAATGCCGAACAGATTATTTAGATTTTAAATATTTAACACTAAATATAGCAACAATTGGTCATTTGACCGATACCAAATGAAAATATTTTGATTCGAACCGGAAATTTCTCCATAAAATAAATAAAATATAAATACCACAAAAAGTAAATAAAATAAATAAGCTAAATGAAATGTTAAATAGTTTTAGATAAAAATTCTGGTGTGAAACATTTTTTGCAAAACTTGATTAAAATTCTCGGCGCGTTCAGTGTTAAACAATAACAATCTATGTTGGGTAAATAAGTGTAAATATCTTTCAGCAATTACTTTAGACTATTTTGAAATAATTAATTTATTGTCATCGAACAAATTGAGTTTGTAATTTTTATTTCACTCATTCAAGAACGCAAAACTTACTAACACATTCATGAAATCATTTTCCTGCGTAAATACATACAAATTACAATCTATTTAACCCCTTGGGGACGAGCGACCGGTATTCGTGCCGCGTGAGGTGATCAGAATCGGTGATTATTCTCACCAGTAAATTTTTATTGAAAATTTTGCCTTTTTTAATCCGAGCATTTTCCCGATTCAATTAGGCAAAAATTTTCTGTTTTAAAAAAGCGGTGATTAAAGATTAAAAATTCTGCAAAAGACGCTCGTCCCGAAGATGTTAAGAACTAAATTTTTCATTTTATTATAAATCTGATACCTCTTGGATTACAATCGATTGTTTCACTGTATATGGATGATCTTTCTTTGACTGTCGCGGTCCTAAAATCCGCATAAAATTGTCAAATTTGGCATTACTTTCTGAAATACTTTAAATTTAATATTGCAAAAATCATTTATCTTTATAAGGAAATGGAAAACACTATTGGATTCCTTGTTATCTAAACAAAAATAACACCTATAGGTTTCATGCATTTACCAACGAAAATATATTTATAAATTTGTCTGAAAGCAGCCAGATTGGATTGGAATACTGCTTTAAATATCAGATATTAGAATATTTAGCATGTCCTACGAGGAATAAATTTTCCCCATTGTTTACGAAATACGCATTCGTTACAAAACAAGTATTTTTTAATAGATTTATTTATCCTTTTTTTCCTTTCATTACATTGAAAATAGAGAATATATAATATTCTTACAAGTCGTTTTTATTTTTAAATAACTATTACTGAAATGTATTTCTCCGTCTAAAATCGTTAGAAGTTTTGGTGTAAAACTGCAATTTATAAGTAGTACATAATTTTTCAAATATTTATAAAAATGTTTTCGAGAAAAGTAATCCTTTATTAAGATAAGATCTTGATATTAAGCAATTAATATGGAAACGGGTTATCACAAAAATCACAAGAAAAAAAAAATAAATAAAAGGGATTTTACAAACTTGCTACGATTGTTTATCCATGTAACAATTCATGAAGCAGATACCAATATATTATCTTTAAATTTTCTGTAAAGTAAAGTTTTGATATAATAAGATGTACAAGGAAATATTGACTGTACAGTTGTTTTATTTTTAACCTTTTTCTTTAAAAAATGTAAAATCTTTATAAAAAACCTGTAAAAAATAAACAATTATTACGTGAATGTGAATAGTTATAGTTATCTTTGTTTAAACATTTCTAAATATCTTTTCTAAGAATTTATAAAATTCTTACAAAAGAACTTGAAACAAAACAAACAATTATTAATTCAGTAGTTTTAATATCTTTCTTTGATGATTCCCAATGATATCTTTTAAAAATATATGAAATTTGTAAACATTTAAAAAATTATTTAGTGGCATTTTCGTTATGTGTTTTTTCAATAATTTTTTCCAATGTATATAGGGTAATTCCGGGATTTATGCCGCACATTTTTTTGAATGTGTGTATAAAGTCCCATGGTGGACATAAAATAAAATAAATCATGCTCTGCTATTTAATGTTAATTATACAACGCGTGTACTATGACAAAAAAATTAAAAAAAAAATTATTAATATTTTTTAAAATTTTTTTTCTAAAACATTACATTGCGGCGCGTCACCCGTACGTTCAGGTTGAGACGTCGCACTTGTGCGGTAGTTATGCCGCGCTTGTAATAAGAACAGAATGAATTTATAAATAAAAATATTTAAAAAAAACATTCATAGCTGGACTATAATTATGGATGTAATAACAAAATGAAACTAAATGAGTACAATGAAACGTATTAGTAGATTCAAATTAATAATTGTTGCCAACTTTCACTATTAAAATTATCGACTTATTTTTTTACATTAAATTTTAATTGTTATTTCAGCAACAATGTAACATCAATGTATTAGAAAAAGAAAAGAAATAAAAAGTAAAATTGTGTTGACATAATTTATTTGTTAACCCTTTCGGGACCGGTGGCTTTTACACACATTTTATTCGGTTGGTACCACTTTTCTAAAAGAAGTTACCTTTACTTAAATAATCATGAAAATGCTTTACTTAAACAAAGCAAATATATTACTTTTCTTTTTTACTGGTGCCAGAAACAAATTTTGTAAGCTCTGTATGGAGGTGCTTTGGTCCCGAATTGTTAAGAGATAGACTTCAATCTGCAGAAAAGGTGTTGAAAAAGTACAGTCTTTATGTAACTACATTTAAACACATGATGCAACGGAGCCAATTACACTTCCTCTTTTTGGAGTAGTTTGCAAAGAACGTCTGCGTTACGCGTAATCCAATTTTTCATTATTATCATCTTGACTTGCATCTTTCTTGCCCTTCTTACATTTTATTTTCCCCCTTTTCACTTTTGGTTTTAGTAAACTTGATAACATGCCTAACATGGTTAGTCTGTGCAAAAGAAAAGGAAAAGTTAATAATACTTAATCATCCCGTACAAAGAAACTGCAGCATGTATACCGGAAAGGCAGTGCGGCATGTATCCCATTTTGCATGGTGCAGACGTCGGCCATCACAGTTACCTGCCATCGCTAAGGGGAATGGCGTAATCATACACACAGTACTCTATACGAACGCTACACTTAGTTTTGATTTCGAAATCATGCATGCATTTAGTAATTAGTGTATAAAAAGTATTTAAACATGACGTGCTTAAAAGTTTGGACAGTGAAATCTTGCATTTACGTCAAATTAAGGATTGTACTTTTACAAGTAAACATCGAAATGGGATTCACGCTATACACTGATTAAAATAATCTCATTGCGCACCTATACTGTGCGGTTGACGACCATCTATCGATAATTGCAAAAAATACAAGGGGTGCGGCATCTATCCCGTATGCGGCGACGCTCTCGGAGTTACCCTATTTCTGAAATGTTCCAAAGAATTTTTCTAATTACCGTATATACTCGTGTATAAGTCAACGCCCCCCCCCCCCCCCAAATCTTAAGCAAAATTTTGAAAAAAAATTGAATTTTCGCGTATAATTCGAACCACATTTCTGGTAGTATGTTTCTAATCAGAACTTTTTTTTTTAATTCAACGTTATAAAACTGTATAATTATGTAAAACTGAAGAAGTTTAAACTATTTTGAAACCTATTCACACCAATTCAATGATACTTAAAAAGAAAAAAAAAATCCTCCAAAAATCTATTCAAGCCTTATTTACAATGGTAAACAACTTCTTAGACTGCTAAAATATAGTTCTTCTGTGTATTGTAGGACTTTTGATAGATATATCTAGAAGTATTCTCAAGTTGAACTCTTTTTAAAAAGGGTATTAAAATGTTGAAAGTAATGCCCCTGTATTGGAGGGAATTCTGTCCCAAGAGAAAATGAGTGCAGAAGAATTAGAGGACATTATTGTTGAGCTTTTTTTGTTTATTATTATTATTATTATTTTACTACCTTGTGTATAAGACGACACCCCCTTTTCAACTCCCAAATTTTGTCTAAAATTCTTCGACTTATACACGAGTATATACGGCATTCATAAAATTCTAACAATGAGCATCAAATATACAACTACAAACTATTACTAACTATCTAGTCGTGTTCTCTTTATTTAATTTTTTCTTACCAGTTTTTATAAGGTCTTATAAAATTCATCCAAGCTTAGAATATTCTTCTACCGCTTCCTAGACACGGAGATTCTTTCATTTTTCGCAAATTCCGTTCTTTTACGGCACAAAATCTTGTCCTGTCCTATGTCAGAGATTGGGTCATATCCACAAGCTGCTGCCTCCAATTTCATCTCCCATACGCCTGGGGCAGGGGCTTCCCCCCACAAAACTTATTTTTTCTCTCTCTATTTGGGCCATCTTTCATGAGACGCGGACACTGGGCTATCAAAGACGCATCAGGACAGGCTGCTTCTTCACTATATTATATCAGGCTCTCTTTTTTTATTTATTTTATTAGATTGTCCACGAACAGAGATAATAAAACTGGACCGAGCGTTGAAAACTGTGGCCTAGGAATATATATTTTGGAAAGAGACGTCTGGAGTGTTATAAATTAGTGAAAAAAAGTGTAATGTATCATAGGAAAAGTGCGATTTATATTTATAGAAAAAATTGGATTTAGAAAATAGTGAATTAATCTAGCAATTTTAGGGAATTTTATTATTATTTTTTTATAATCTTTTTATTTTTGTATCAAAATTTGGATTTAGTCCAGAAACTTTTTTGGAAATTTTATAATTTCTATTTCTCTCTATTTTTATTTAAAATGTTAAAAATAAAAAAGAACTTAATTTTATGTTTGTGTCAAAATTTGGATTTTGAAAATATTTTAAAATATTTTAAAATATTGAAAATATTTAAATTTTGAAAATTTTCTGATTTTTTTTTTCTCTTTTATGTTCAGAACATGAAAACGAAGTTGTATAACAGGGTTCGTGCGGGTACCGTTATTTTCAAGGCCAAATATCACTATTTTTTTTTTATAGAAAAATAAATCTTATTTAAACGGACGAAATTTCACCTTATTTAAAGAGAGATTTTCCATAAGAAAATACTAGTACCGAAGAATTTCTTAGTCTGAAAGTTCAAGGACCCGTACGAACCCTGTATAAAGTGTAATGTAATACAGGATAAGGTGAACTGAATTGTATGTTTGTTCCAAAATTTAAATTTTGAAAACAGTGAAAATTTTGTGAAAAAGTTAAAGAAAAGTATTTTTTTAACACCATTTTTCGCACACAATACTGCTCTTAAAACAAATACAGACTTAAAACAAAAGGAAGATTATTAAATTTTATAGTTTCAAAATATACGTTTACTAATCTTGATTATTATAATTATTACTGAATTGACTAGCCTTTTAACCAGGTCAAATTAATCATTTAAGATAAAAATTTTTACTCTCAATGTGTTTTTCATGTTAATGAAATTACTAAAATTATTACGTTTAGAAACTCTTATTATAATTATTTTATTGTATTGCTCATGAACAGAGATAATAAAACTGCACTGAGCGTTGAAAACTGCGGCCTAGAGATATATTTCAGAAAGAGACGGTTGGAGTGTTATAAATTAGTGAAATAAAGTGTAATGTACCATAGGAAGACTGCGATTTATGTTTATAGAAAAATTCGGATTTAGAAAATAGTGAATTAATCAAGCAATTTTTGGGAATTTTATGATTTTTTTCTCTCTATTTGTAAGTTTTAAATGTTAAATAAAATAAACTTAAAATGTTTAATGTTAGTTAAAGTGTAAAGTCGGAAAAAAGTAACAGTAATTTTGTTTGTATCAAAATTTGGGCTTTGTAAATAGCGATTTAGTCTAGAAAATTGTAGGAAATTTTATAATTTCCCTTTCTCTCTCTATTTTTAAATTTAAAATGTTAAAATAAAGTTTGTGAAAGTTTAACAGCGGCAAAAGAGAACTGCATTTTATGTTTGTGTCAAAATTTGGATAGTCTAGAAAAGTTTGATAATTTTGTGATTTTTTTCTCTCTCTTGAGAAAACCGATTAATACGCTATAAAATCTACACGGTAAAGTTTCCAAAAATCAGTGACAGCAAAAGAAACTTTGCTTTTATAAATGATTCTTTAAATCTCTAAAATCTAAAGTTTCTAAAATCGGAAATTTCTGAAGATAAAGAATGTTTTTTGGATTAGTAGGTAAATCGGAAGAGGTTATTGTGTTTTTTCGTTCATGATTTTATTATATTTTCCTAGATTGAAAAACATCTTTTTTATAGTGTTTTTATACTTACTTGTCAACATATTTATTTCATATATTTACTTACTTATGTAAACATGTATCACTAGGAAAAAGATATATATAAGTAGGACGTGTTCAGTATAAAATTAATTAAAAAACTAAAAGTATTAACTAACGTTGACCCACTAGGCACGTAAGTAAAATAATTTAATACGGCAGAATTTTTTGTAAAGCCTTTGAATAGATAAAAGCGATTTTCCATTTTTTCCTGAAAACAAATTTTTTAAATTTAAGAAACAGAAACTCAGCTTGCTTTAATCATTCAACTTTTCAAAATTCAGTTTGAAGTTAATAAAGTACATTTTCTTTATACCGTCAAAATCTAATCGATGGAAACTAATGAACTAAACAAACCCTATTAATTCTTACCTGTGCTTTTAATGGTCGCGAGCTGTTAAACACCAGAGACATCTTTGATATTCTCTAAACGAATGCCAGTATCTACCATTAATAATCGAATAATCCGAAGTACAAGGCACACAAGATGCTGCCAAACCATTAATAACGGGAAAGAATAAATGATGCTGCTATATGAACATCCCATGGTAAATCCCTGAACTAAATTGGCTCAGATAAATGGCCCAATTAAAATCCCTGTTACTTGATTTCTCGCTGGCATTGGCGCGTTTATAATCAGGACATGCGATGTCTTTTGTTTGATATTAGATAAACAATTAGATGTTGGAAAGAAATTCAATAACTTACAAACATTTTAATAAAAATTTTTTAAATGTTGCATTTTATTCGTTGAAATTTTTTTGAATGCGATAGTGTGTTTCTTAACCGTTTAGTGCGCAGCTTTGCATATATACAAACAACAGTGTCTTGAATTTAATAGATTTTTTTATTCGTATATACCTAATTCATACCAGAAAATTAAAATAGCAATATTTGCTTTACTTAATAACACACATTCCGTATTTAAATAAAGCGAAATGAACCGTTGAAACTTTCTGGTATTAAGTCAGATTCTCTGAACTACGTATCTTCTAGAACGTATTTATCATGGGAATTAAAGGGTTAAAGTTAAGTTTTATAAAATAAATAATTATGTAAAATAAGGCATTTGGAGACATACTTATTAAAATATTTACTAATTTTCAATATTTTAGCATAAAACAGCCACACGACAATAGATTTTACTTATATTGCAGATGTGCAACAGAAGGAAAGAATGACGTAATTATATGAAAAATATATCTCTGATTTTTTTTCATTGCTTTCCTATGTAATAAACCTTTCAGAGAATCATATATAATTTTTTCGTAACAAAATAAAAAAAATCGCGCATTTAAGGGTGTATTCCGATCCAAACTGCTTATTTTCTGATTCATTTTTAAATTCATTTTTACTCTCAAACGCATCAAACTAAGAAATTCCCTTATTTAGAAACTACATAATGTGCCGTGTTTCTCGATTTTTTGATAAATGCAGAAAATATTATAAAAAATGTTGTCAAAATCGGCGTTTTGAACCGAAATTTCCGGAAGCGGGAGATCTGGGGATGAAAAAGATGGTCATACTGAGAAAATAATTGCTTAAAAATCAAATTCTAATTAATTGAGCGAAAAATGAAATCACATGGCACCTTATACAACTCTTCAAAAATCACTCCAGCAAGTTTCATGTTTTTACTTTTAAAAATGAGTCTGAAAATGTCTCGGAAAATTTCAAGCTGTTGAGGGTGGAAAAATATTTTTTCGAATACACCCTTAAGGGTTAAAAGTGTCATAGCCGCGAGATTTACATTTCTTTCTTTCATTTCTTAAAGGCACATGGAATATAAATTAGTTCAAATTTTCGAGTTTTGAATTCAGTTATAAATTGATAAAACAGAAAAAAAAAAGTTGATGATGAAATGTTAAATTGATATGATTATGATGCTGGAAGGTTTTAAAATAACATATTTAAGCATTGCGGGTACGTATATAGTTTTTTTTTACCTTTTTGAAAAAAGTGGTTTTTTTTATGCTTCGGTATACCTTTTCTAAAAATCTATTTTTGGTAAACAGTTGAAACTTTCCAAAATTGTGTAACTAACTCTATTTGAGAATAATAAGAAGCGATTTTCATTTTGGCTTAAAAGAAATAAAATTAAAAATATTTTACTAAAAAGCTTTGAAAATCCCTTTCAATTTTTTACCTAAAATAGATCTTTACAAAAGTGTACCGATGCATCAAAAAACCACTTTTTTCGATAAGGCAAAAAAAACTATATACACATACCCGCAATGCTTAAATATATTATTTTAAAACCTTCCAGATCATAATCATATTGATTTAATTTTTCATCATCAACTTTTTTTTCTTTTTTATCATTTTATAACTCAATTCAAAACTCGAAAATTTGAACCAATTTATGTTCCATGTGTCCTTAAATAATAAATAATTCACAAACATATTAACCCTTTATGTACTGAATTATGACTTCAAGAAAATTTTATCCTCTAAAGCATTTTTCGGGAATTGTTTAAACTACATTAGAAGATTTACATAATCGTTTAATAAATTTTAGAAGGATTGAAGGATTTAGAAGATTCATTAAATTTGAATTAATAGGGATTTTGGGCACTATTTATAACCCCACTCCGATATTTTATTTTAAATATTTTTCTTAGTATTTTGTAGAATTAGAAAACGTACAAATTTGATATGTTCTTACAATAGAAATATAGAAATATTTCCAAATGGAAAAATTCCTCTCCCCTCCCCCCAATGCCAAAAAGGCTGAAAAGATGCAAAGGCAAAAGAAATCATCCTTTTAAAAATATTTTTGTTTTGTGTCACCCATAATGCTTTTGGAACAAGATAAAGTAATGTATCTATAACTCATTATAAACTGTATTGCAACTAATCGATGTAGTTAATGAATTTTATAACAAGTTCTTTAATGGTACTTATAAGTACCGTCAGTAGATAAAGGGTTAAGGCACTTCTCAAGTTCACTGCTCAAAACTTTCTGACACATTTACTATATTTTTTAACGTAAAGGCACAAAATTGGCAGGTCTGACCATTGAAGCGATTTGAAATCGAAATGAGTTTTCCGTTTCTTATTACTTACCGAGTTATAAGCAATTTTGATCACGTGACAGCCAGTTTTTGTTTTCCTTTCTTTGGCTCGTTTTCACCTTTCGTACGGAAATTCGGTTCAAAACTCCCACTTTGAAGGCATTTTCTGAAAGATCTTTTATGTTTACCAAAAAATGGAAAGCGTTTTTCGATTGCATAGTTTCTGAATAACAAAACCTACCCATTTTATGCGTTTCCGAACAAAAATGAATTAAAACTTGTCATATAGTTACTCTTGGATTTGAGAATAAAAGTTAAAAGCCAAATTTTGTAGGGTGATTTATCAAGACGGGACAAAGAATGGGAAGAAAGCGCCACATATTCCTCTAGCGGTGGCTTTTGGAAATTTTTCCCGAGGAATCCTCTTCCGTCTTGTTTAATCATTCTAGAAAATTTGGCAGCATTATCGCAATTGGAACACGTTGTCAGTTTTATTAGGGCCACCTTGTACATTAAAAAAAGGTAAAATATGTAAATTGTACATTAAAAAATATACGTTTCTTTAAAATGCCTGTAAATGTATAATTTATATTTATGTCTTTCTACCATTCATTTTTTTTTTTATTGAAATTTGTAAAATTTTGAAAGCTTTTTTTACCTTTTGTGTGTGTTTGGTATGAAAAAAGATTTCAACATCAGTTTTTTTTTGGCACCAGCAGTATTTCTATTAGTGACACATTTTTAAGAAAGACTCCTGTTTAGTCATTGGCTACACGAACTTATTAGAAAATGTTATTAATTAGAATTTTTTTAATTAAATCGCGAATGTGTCAGAAAGTGGTGCAATTGAGCTTGAGAGCAACAGAGATGCGTTTTAGAAACATACAAAAGAGAACCTGAATTAATATATTTTTAGGAAGATTAGGTAGCGGACATGCTAATAAAGAACTAAAGTTTTAAACACTGCTGAATCGTGTCACGATAATTATTGATAATTATTGTATTTAAAATGATATATTTTTTTTTTCGAGACAAGTGAACAAATAAAATCCCAGATACAAAAAATGATTTCCACAAAATGATTGTCACTATTCAATAAAATATGGTATAACATAAATAAATTGTTGATACTTCTCCCTTCAAATAAATTCCTTTCTATCAAAGAGATATTAAAAAACGCTAACCTAGCTTCCAAAGTTCATCATACTGCAACAGCTTTCGATAGAAGTAACATATCCCCTTTAAAACAACACCCATTTTTTAATTCTTAGATCACCGAAGAATCACAGATAGATAAGCTGTGAGCGAAAAAAAAGACTGTTATACCACCACACTATATAAAAATCAAATTCTTAAATTCTGAACCGAACGAGATAAGAGTTATTTGAACAGAAAATACTCTGCTTCAGAACCAGGTTGGGGGTGGGGATGAAATCAAAACACAAACACAATGTGTGGCGCAATCATAGGGGGCGATAGGGGGTTTTCCACCCCCGTTTTGACAACGTGATTGATAGATCCAGCACCGCCGAGCAATATTAAACCTTCTCTTGCAAAAGCCAGCACTGGTATCCATCACTTGACTTCGGTAAGGACAAGAGCTGGACTCTAATGATATCCAAAAGGCGGCTGACTTTATATCAAAGTTTTGTAAAGGGAAGGAGGGGGATGGGGCGCAGATATAGGGCGGCATGTATCACTTTCAGTTAAACTACTTCGGTGCAAATAAAAGAGTACTAAACTGGACATTAGGAGGGACATTTGGGGGTGCCTGCGGTGTCGTTAGACCTAAAGTAATAGGCCCCTGCGCCATTTTTTCGGGCTTTATGCCAGGATTTCTGTCCGTTTTTCCTTTAAAAAGAGGCGGGGGATTGAGGAGAGAAAAATCTGTTTCGAAGGCGCTCGAATATTGAATAAAAAATGAGTCGATAGTTGAATTCTGATGTCGCTTCAAGCCTCATAATATTCAAATGGAATGTCAACCGCTTTTCTTGGTATAAACGAGTCTTATTTTTTGCCTCCTCCTTGCCGCTTTTCTGCTGGAGACAGATTGAACATAAGCCTTTTTCTCTCTTCCATAACGGTTAAAATAGAACGAAAGTAGAACCCTTTATAGGCTGCACATTCAGCTCTTTGATAAGATCCTATTATATCCGGCGGATTTAGAAGCGTATTCTGGTCATAGAAAGAGACTGGTCAACTCATGGCCATTCGCGATAACTGCTACCATTTTGTGCCCTTTATTTGGTATGTTTACTGAGGACTTATTATAACTATTACAACCCAATGCCATTTCAAAAACATAACCTATTCGTTACGTTAGCTTTCACTATTATTTACACATAAGGAATCTGTAGAGATTTACTGGAATGTGTAACATTTGGAATCAAATCTACAAGTTTTTCCCTCCAAAATCATCATTTTATACATATAAATGTACACTATCATACTAGACAATATTCGTTATGACAGTTATTACAAACTGAAGAAACTGGATTCATATAATGTAAAACGTTCGCTTATAAGAAGTTTTGTTAAACAGTTTATACGGAATAGACGTGTTCGTTATATGCCTAATGAGGAATCTGCTTTCGTCACTGCACTGTAAAAAAAAATCTGTAATTTTTATAGAAAAAAATTGTATTTTTTACAGAAAAAATTGTTTTAAAGAAACAGTATATAGTTTATAGAAAACAATTTTTTTTTCTGTAAAAAAGAGGGAAATTCGTAATTTTTACAGAAAAAAATCTATGTTTTTTACAGGAAGAAACTGTTTTAATGAAAAATTACAGATATCTCCTGTAAATCAAACGGTTTTCCACTGGTGTCAAAATTGACAGTTTTTTTCTGTCAATTTGAGAGATTTTGTTTTACAGTGTGAAGTTTATAAATAACTTTAGTTTATATGAAATAGGAAGCTAGATATATTTTAAATATTTTTTATTTACATATTTAATTTAATTTTAATAAAGCGATTTTGGGTGTAAGAAAAAATTAATTAACCACTTGGGGACGAGCGACACATATACGTGACAGATCTGTTTTGAAAAACCGGTGGTAAAAGATTAAAAATTAAGCAAAGTACTCCCGTGGCGAAGAGATTAAGGAATACAATTATTCTTAGATGAAACTATATCCTTAGATAGATATAATTAAGGATCTTTAAGAGTATCTATGTTTAGTCACATATTGGTATACAACCTTAACATTTATTCTTAGATTAATATATAATCAATGATTTTTATGGATCCCATGAGGTTCCTGAATAGATAAAAGTCGTATGAAATTATAATGCTCTTTATTCCCATAATCAGTAGTAAAATAAAAGATATATATAAGATACATACATATACGATTAATATAATTAAGGATTTTTATGGATCCCATCGGAAAAGGTTCCTGAATAGATAAAGGTCATATGAAAGTAAAATACTCTTTATTCCCACAATCAGTAGTAATATATAAGATATATAAGAGGTATATAAGATATATGTATATAAGATTAATATAATCAAGGATTTTTATGGATCCCATCGGAAAAGGTTCCTGAATAGATAAAGGTCATATAAAATTAAAATACCCTTTATTCCCACAATCAGTAGTAATTGAGTCATTTTTTATAATAACTTTTATTTATTTATTTATTTATTTTTATTCTACAGTCTTTTATTTTCCCACCAGTTTCAATTCTTTTACACGAGGCGCAGATAGGATCTTCTGCGCAGGGGCTGATAGACCATCCGCCCAATCCACATGTGTTACACGCCCATAATACGAGGGCGCTCAGTGTCTTTCCGAAACATTAACTTTCACTGCTTTAAACGTGCCCATCGGTTTCGGGGGAGGGGTCGGTGGGAAATCGGGAGGAAGAAATCTTCGATAGACTTCACACCCGCACCACAATTAAACACTTTATTCACACCTTACAGCACAAGGGGTAGATTGCTGAATCCTAGAACTGGTGGTTATGCATTATCCAGGGGCGCAGCAAACACTCGATTTAGAAAAATATTATGCTTGCGTTTTATTCGGAGGTGATAATTTCTAATGAAACGGATTTTATAGCTGTGCATGGTAGAAAAAAGTACTATGTCCAAAATTACTACTTTTGGTCTATCTCCATCAGCTATTTAACAATAGTCATTGGTATAAAAGGGAAAATATTAAATACCCTTTAACCCTTTAGCCAAGTAGAATACAGCTCTTTCTAGGTTCTACTTGACTAATGAAGTCTGCTATATTAACTTTGATGAGGCAAAAATTATAGTTCCATGCAATCCTTTTTGAGAGTAAAATTAGATAATCAGTTGAAATCATTGCACGTTGAGAATAAACCTTGTAACGATAATTTATCCTATAATATTCCAAACATCTGGTATAATATCATAAAGTTTTAATTCTATATCTAATTGCAATATTTCAATTTAAACTGGAATCTTGTTGCCCAAAATCTTGAATGAAAACTTTATCGAATGTGGTTCTGACCCTCATGCGTAGATGACGACACTCATGGTTTCTTCAATCGAACTTTTGATTTATTTGGACTCATTTCATTAAAAAGTATTTATTTTCACTGGATGGCACCACTATATTTTTGTTTTCATATCTTTAGTCAATGTTCGACAAATTATCTCTCGCACAGGAAGCCTTCCTCTCTGAGCTTTTAGCCATTTAACCATCCTATTTTTCCTGAAGACGGCTGTAGAAACAGCTCGAAATGTACAATTTAACTTTTAGTTTATTAAAGTTCGTGTTTTCTGTACCATTAAGCAAGTTTGTGTGTCTTTATTTATTAAATTTTATGGTGCAATTGTCCAGTATGTGTTAAAATTTATATTTTGCTGCAGCATCCTTCCTAATAACTATGATGTAACTTGTGACACTGCGACCAGAATGCATCTCTTCTTGTCGTCATGTGACGTAGAAGAATAGTCATCTACAAGTTACCATGATGTTAATATGTCTCACTTTCTGACGAGACACAAATGACTACAAAATCGGTCACAGCGACTTCACATTGTATTCACCAAATGACGCTTACTAGAGAGTGACAAACTAAAGTTCTATTTTGACCGTCGTCGTTTTGACTGTGACACTTGTAAAGTCACAGTGACATCTCATCGACCGCCTTTCCTATTAGAGATGCTTAATGCAGTGAATAATTGGTTAAAGCAATTGCAAAAACATGCAACGAATGAAAAAAAAACCCATCAACAAACTCATGTTTTACCTGTTTTGCAGAACTAAACACATATCCGGGAGGGTTCAGTTTACCTGCGAAAGTTCATTCTAAACAAATTTAGTTTTGCATCTTGGCAGTAGGGAATTAAATCTTGATTCACTCGAATTTGAATAGAGAAATTTTATTGGTCTTTTCGATCGGTTTACTGATTGTGTGGGCGTGACTGGGTTTAAATTAAATGAATCCTCGAGACTTTATTGGAACATCTGCCAGCTGTTTAGACATGTTTGCTCCCACTCTTCGGTTAATAACACTAGGTAACATCCTCTCTACCATCAAAAAACTCTACCAACCAACCAAATCAACCTCTCCCCCCTTTATCCCAAGGGGGGGGGGAGTTGTCTCTGAGTCCCTTTATGTCCTATTGTAGCTATACTAATACGCTGCGCACCCTGATATCTCTATTAGGGATACGGCGAGGGCGCTTAGCTCCTCGGCGCTATCGATGAACATCTGGCGTGAAAAATTGTCACTTTCTGTGAATCAAAAAAGGGGGGGGGGGCAGCCTAACGTTTGTTGTGAGGGTCGGAGGTGTCAGGAGCCTCAAAAGAAGCTAGGGAGGACACAAAAGAGGAGTTAAGCTCAAAAATTGTGCACCGGATACGAGAGGAATAGAGATATTTTGGCTGTGATGAGTGTGTTATGGACGACTTTTTATCTGGTTGTAGCAAAAAGTCTTCTATCTTGTAGAATCTCCCATACATTGCTACCTTTATGGTAATCCTAAGCTGAACTGTGGGTTTGGATCGGACAATGAGTTGATATCTGTCTCTATGATCTATGGACTTTTTTGAGCCAACGTTGAATCTCTTCAACGAATAATACGCCAGATAATATATTTGAAAAGTTGGAATCCAGACTTTAACATCCACGGAGTCTCCGCAAAAGTTATTGCTGCAATTATAGGCAGGGCCATTGCTAAGACTTTTTCTTCGGGGAGGAGAGGGCCTTAAATTGCCAAGTCAAATTTAAGTATTTGCCAACTAGTTTTATAATTTTGCCAAGTTACCACACTTAAAAAATGCAATATAGTTCTTATTTGTAAAAAAGTTTAATAATATTCCAAATTACATTTGTAACTTTTGCCAAGTTTATCGGATTATAGTTTTTATTGAAGTTTTATAACAAGTTTGTCAACTAAGTTTGTAAATTTGTCAAGTGTAACAGCATTCGCCAACGTTTTTTTCAAGGTGGGGTCTCCCCCCCGTCCCGCCCCCCTTAGCGAGGCCCCTGATTATAGGAGTAAAACAGTAATCCCAAGCAATTCTTTTCTGTAAAAATCGTTAAGAATTTCTCTTAAAAATATTTTTTAAATACAATAATAACAGCAAGTCCAGAAAAATGTGCAGGAATTCTGAAGCATTATTCAGTATTGAGGCGAAATTTATGGTATAAACTGGCTTAAAAGTTATTTGCCATAAAAGCTACAGATGCCACGGGAAAACATTGACTATTCGTCTAATGATGTGTTGCAGAACATTCACACACGTGCAAGTTATAGCTGCCTCAGAGATATTTTATTCTTCTAGTGAGTATAGGTTTTTGAAGTTATTCACATGCTGCTGATCCCAATAAGAGACTGTATTTATGGCTCTATTATATAATTTCTAATCATAACGTTAAACTGTGACAATTATCGAAGGAACTAAGTAGAAAAAGGGCAGACATCAACTTATTGTCCAACTGGTACCTAAAATGTAGCCTAACGATCATTTTACCACAGGTACGAATTTCGGATTATGTATACGCTGCTTCTTCCTCATAGGTACAGGTATACCTTTTAACCAAGTTGGGGCCCTCAACAAAAATTGCACTTGTCAAAAGTAAAAGAAAATCATGAAAAGGCACAGTACTGTTGTTCTCAAACATATTTACAACATTGTGAAACTATTTAATTAAAAACAACACATGTCGTCGTTATGAGGTGGGAAAGTATTGGCTGTCCCACAGCCCCCATCTCGAGATGATGATTCTTCCTCCCTTTCTGAAATTTTTGAATTTCGGACAAGCGCTGTTTTCTTGGTTGGCGTTCAATTATTAATTGTTTGACCATTCATTTTTCTTTACATACGAGCGTAATTTTCAGCCATGTAAAACATTAATGCATGGATTTTTTTTTTTTTTTCCCCAGAGATAAACATTCGCTTTGCATAACATTTCAAATGAAAATCAAATTTCAAATTAATTGCTTAAAAGGCGCAAAGGCCAACCTAGTGAAAAAGATTCCATGCCGGGACTCGAACCCGGGCCATCAGTATATATACTGATCAGAACTGTACTGGCATGGAATCTTTTTCACTAGGTTGGCCTTTAAGCCTTTTAAGCAATTAATTTGAAATTTGATTTTCATTCGAAATATTGTATGCAAAGCGAATGTTTCTCTCTGGAAAAAAATTTCCAAGTATTAATATAGTTTCAATCGATGCTGGATTTAATTAAGTTTCGTGTTTGCCCCATGTCGGTGGCTCATGAAAACATATTCCATCTTGTGCTGCGTTTGTAGCCTTGCCAACCAATAATAGTGAGAAGTTCCAGGCTGGGTATCGTCCATGTGGTTTAGTCAGTAGAATGTCAGTGCGCTATGCTGATAGCCCGGGTTCGAGTCCCGGCATGGAATCTTTTTCACTAGGTTGGCCTTTGTGCCTTTTAAGCAATTAATTTGAAATTTGATTTCCATTTGAAATATTGCCATGTAAAATATTAAATTAAATGTGAAAAAAATCCCTACTCCCCACCCCCCAAACAGCCGAAAGGTTCTCCTCTCGAAGCTGGTAGACAGGAGGTGATGGGTTCGATCCCAATCGCGCCCGTCGGTCTAATCGTTCGGAGTTTTCGTGGTTTTCTTCGAACCTTGGTTTTCCAAGCGAAAATACGGGTTAGGTTCCCATAGAAAGACCCCCACGGAGGGCACTCCCCCCTTAGGGCCTATATCCCTCGTGCTGATAATTGGCCGTCATAAACACAACCAACTCCCCCCCCCCCAAAAAAAAAACAGGGAATTAATGTCACGAGCACAACCCAAACTATGCCTCGTTGAAACAACAGATATTTCAACCGCACCTCAGCTCCAGCGGTTATAGTGACGTATTGCCAGAGAAAACACACTTCGAGTCTCCAATTCGATTGAAACAAGAGAAAATAATGAAAGATTCATCTGTCCGTGTGTTCATTTTTCCAAACCGCCACAAACACATTCCCCATCAATGAAGGGAAAAAATCGAATGAGATTGTCATATCCACGAACGTCGATGATCAACGCATGTCCCTTTCTTTTCTTTTGATGTTTTTTTAATACTTTTTGATTCCTCTTTTCCACTATCATTTCTTTTCTGGTTTTTCCACCGTCCATTTGTCATTTATGGAGATGGCGAAACGACACAAAAACTTCGAATCATATTTTCTACGTCATTACGTTTCATCTAATCATTTCTTCCTCTGTTTTTTTTTACTCTTCGGACTGCAAGAAGAGAAACGTTTCTCTTATTTGTTCTTTCAATTGATACGGCAAACTGACAGATGCAGCACCAGTAAGTTGGCATCAATCTTGTCAAAGCGAATTTTTTGCTATGGGTGTCCGAAGATAAATTGGAATACAAATTGTACGAATTGTACACGATATAGAAATAACTACTCGCTAAAATTCTGAAGATGTTACACGTTAAAAAGAGGATTTTCTTGTTTTAATCTCTTGTTTAACCCTTTATATCCAGACGGTATACTTTTAAGTAACATTAAAGAAAATTTAATATAAAATTTATTTAATCCGTGTATTGATAAAAGTAGATTATACTTTTCGTTCAAAAGACTTTGATCAATCCCATTTAAAAAGCAAATCGAAACAGTCGAAGCTAAATAATTTTTAAAGAGGTTATTTTCTGAAGCATTTACTTAGCTGTAGCTTTTCTCTCTTTGAAAAATGTTATCTGAAAAAAATTGAGACTAAAAAATACTTTCCATTTACAGATAGAGTCACAATAAATTAATTTACATTGTTTTTATAAGAATTGGGAGATTTCCATAACAAAATTTTATTTCCATAACAAAATTTTTTGTTAAGGAATCTAATTATTTTTGGAAATATTTTATAAAAAGATCTACAACTACCGATTTATTAAATCAGTTCTAATGAGGAAAAAAAAGAAATCTAAATTTTATAATATTATATAATATTATATAATAATATAGATATATCGCCTATAATATAAATATATCATCAGACATAAAGGAAGGTAATTATTAAGGTGGAGCAATTTTTTGCTTCATAATTTAGGGTATAAGGGGTTGAAACAAATATGTCTAAAATGTATGGTATACCAGAAAAATTACATAAGAAAAATGTATAAGTAAAATAAAATTATTCAGAACAGTGTTGCCAAATTGGGGATTTTGTCCCCATTTTGGGGATTTTTGAACCTTCAGGGGAATTTTTTGGGGACAAGTAGGTCATGGGGAAATTTTTGGGGACTATCAACATTTTTGGGGAAAAAATTGGGGAATTTTTTACGCTAATTCACTTAAAATTTACTTTTAGTCATCTGACAACACTGGATCTAACTCGATTTTAGTTTGAAAAACGAAAATAAATTACATAAATCGGAGATATGAAACATTGTTCTCTCGGTCTTGCATACGGCGTAGAAAACATGACAGTTTACACGTATCATGCTAGAATATCATGGCGCTAATGTAATGATTGCCCTGCACCATCCATTTAAAAAACAAACATAAAAGAACTTGTCGTTGTAAAACGTATCTCTCATTCATTTCGTTTAGCTGAGAATATGCATGCAAAATTTTGACGAGTTGAAATATTTATTTTTTCTAAACGGGGAATTTTTCCCAAAAAAGGCTTGATTTGGGGAAAAATTTGAGTTTAAATTAGTTAAACATTTTTTATAGTTGTAAATTGAAAACAGAAAATTTACGTTTTTGAGTAGAAATTGAGTTGGGGACTACTTTTTCGGGAAAAAAACACTCATTTGGGGAAATTTTCAGAAATTTTGGGAAATTAACTTTCGACTATCTGGCAACACTGATTCAAAAGGACATTCTTTCTTTTACTAATTTTCCAGTCATTAATTGAATGAAAATTAGCCAATGGAAGGAGGTCTGACGCCATTTAATTAGCTACTTAAGAGGTAAATGGAGATACTAGTATTCTCAAGTAATATTTAGAGAACACAGCGTTAGTAATGCTGTTGTATCACTTGAAGAGAATTTTTTAATTTCATCTAATTAAAAGTTCTTAAACAGGTGGAGAATAAACATTTTTAATTTCCATGTTTTTGAATGCAGTCGATGTCAATTTAAAATGCTTTTTGCTACATCGATGATCAGCAATAGGCTGACGATAGCTCTTCTCATATTTATAGAATTTTCAAGAAAGAATATTACAAATTTAAAACTTCAGTGGTTTTATTTTAAAGTCAAGTTTTAAGGAATAATTGTACGCAATGTGATCAGTAATTTGCCGCTGTAATATTCTGCCACAACTTGCCGCAATAATTTTTGAACGATGTACTTCACTCATCTAGCACGTTTGTGTCCATTCTGTAGTGTTGTCTATTTTCAAATGAAATGAAGTCCTTTTCTCAGTTTAGATGCCTTTAAATTTACTATAACTTACTGCATAAATATGAATATTGTTTATATTTTTGTGAAATAATGTAACATATGTAACGTGGCATTTACGACTATGGGACGCAAATTGAATGAAAATTAGCCAATGGAAGGAGGTCTGGTGGCCTTTGATTAGCTTACTAAGACTATTTCCTGCTTTAAATTTTATAGGAAAACAAATAACTAAAGCAATTTTTTTCCCTAACTGAATAAAAGTATAGTTTATCTTGCAAGAAATATAATTATATTGTTTGCTATTAGTACATACTTTTTTCTAATTACATTTAATTTTATAATATCAAATGTATCGGATCTACCTTTAAAAAAATGGTATGCAATTAATTTTGTACAATTAAAGCAATAAAAATTTTTTAAAGATACCAAAAACCACCCCTCTGTTTCCATTAAAGCAATTTTTCCCCATAAGATACGAAATATCACACTTCTGTTACTATGCAATAGTTAATATTCAATAAAAATAATGCTTTCGAATGAAACTAATGATACGATTCCTTCCTACAAATTCTCAAAAACAGCCTTACGCATCAGAAGTCTATCAGCATGATCAAAATATTAATCATATTTCACACGCTCTATCGTACTATCCCGATACATATTCCATTTGACCTTTTATACGGGAGCAGCCGATCGGGGGTGTGCACGTCATAATAGCAGACTTTTTTCGATATCGTCCATTTCTTTTCACGTTGCCATCGATAAATCATGGGGCGTTGAATGTTAGGTGAGAGTCGAACAATGGAACTGTGACCAATTGCAATCCTTTTTAGGGAAGAAGCTGATTTCATTAAAGGGGAAATTGAGGGATGCAAACTGTTCCATTTGCGGTGTCAGAGCTGAACGCACCCTAGATAACAGGGGGGGCAGGAGTATTCCGCGTGATATTAAAAAGAAAAATATATCCGATTTTTTTATGCATATTAAAAGAAGATATTATTCTTCAAAAGGAACTGGAAAGTTTAGACAAGAGCTTCCTACTGTAAAATTTAAGCCAAAAAATAACGGAAGCATTTCTACAACGATAGCTCATCATAAAAAGATGTTGGTTGTTTTCTAAAAGAACATTACGTAAGACATATAGAGGGCTGTCACTGGGGCCTTTATATATATATTCGTTCCATTATTTACAAAAAAAAAAAAAAAAAAAAAAAATGCGGAAGTCTCTTGGAATTCTCGTAGATTACGTACGGCAAAAAATACTTTTTGAAAAAAGTGATGTGAATAGAACGAAAAAATAGCCACCAGCGATAATCGTGCACATTCAATGCATATAGGGTGATCCAGCCAGTACTTGATCCAATAAGGTCGGTGCTACTTAGCTTTTATTATATTTCTTCCTTTTAAGTTTTAGAAGTAAACTAACATGACTGCTAAAACCCTTAATGAATGTCCTATCATGGGCAAAATGAAATCTGCTGAAATTAAATAGCAACAAAATTATAAGTAAATAGTTTCTTTAATTGTCATTTTCCCAGTAGTGGATCCATCGAAGAAATCAGTCGAAAATTCAAAAATTAATCTTTAAAATATCATGCTTAAGCTCTGATGAACAATAATTCATATGAAACTATTATTTGAAATAAGCAAGATGGAAGTGGACTATTTTAACTTACCGTAATGCTCTCCAACTCATCAAAAACCAAATTTTTATATTTTCTAATTTAAAAAACTTCATAAAATGGCTTCTCTTGCGGCAGGCAGCTGACAACGGTGTGACAACAGGTGCTCCAACATTCAAACAAAAATACTACGGTCAAGTGTCACGTGTAAAACTCATTTCCGTCTGAAATGACGCACTATTTCAAAAATTTAATCAACTACTGGCGCGGTCACCCTACATATAGCACAAATATAATGCAATTGTACTGGTTGCTATTAGTGCAATTTTTTCACATGCTTCCGTTTTTATCGTTTCAAAATGGCTTTTTGATACCCCAGTAAGTAGATGCAAGAAAAGTTAATTTTGGATCCAGAAGTTAAATTGTAAAAGAAAACTGATACAAGAATCGACAGACTAGAAATTTTTTATGATTTCATTTCCGTTATCCATTTAATTGAATTTAACTTTATTTAACCCTTTCCGTCACAGACAAATTTTGTTGTAAAATGATGAAATCATCGACTGACACCGGAATTTACGTACAACTTTTTTAGAAATTAAAACTTGTTACTTTATGCTTTCATTGTTAATGTAAAATTTTATTAAAATATTCTTGGTGCCGTTTGTAAGTTTGGAATTAAAATTAGGTATCCCGACCCGGGCGGACTGAGCCGGAAAGGGTTAAGAGGACAGTGGACGTTAATTTTTTTTTTTTTTTTTTCTCATCATAGAAATATAAAATTTTGTGCATACATACTTTTCATCATAAGTATATAAAACACCTTAAAAGAAATTTCTAATCTTATTATATTTTTAACCCGTAACTGGAGACATGAATTTTCTTACGCGTTCAGAGATATAATGTTATTTTCCTTTTCTTTTGTCTTTTGTAAACAGCATTGGGATTTTTTTTTAGAAACGCAATATATTCTGAAAATCATATAATGATTAAAGAACTACTTGTCGGTACTAAAGAATGATTTTATTCAAGGACAAAAAAAAAAACGCATGATAATCAGAGCCAAAGAACAGCGCGGAGTTATTCTGACTCCCGTCTCCAATTACGGGTTAAGATTTTAAAAAAATAAAAATTTTAAAATAAAAATTTTAAATGCTCCGGGTGTCATAATTTTTGCGATATGGCCTTGCTTTTGCATTTTAATCACTTAAAACTCTATCACAAACGAATCAATGCCTCGATTTTTTAATCTCTTGTATAGTTGATATTTTAGAATTTTTTTTCTTAATTTCATATCGATTTTCATCAAAATTTTGCCTTAATACGTTAAAAATCAAATTTAATTATCTTTGTGAAGTTGAATTTCAAAATGCATGATTAGTTCCTTTGTAAACAATATCAATGTTCTTCCTTATTAATTTCACGAATTTTGATCAAAAATTACGACGCCTGGAGAATTTAAAAAATCTAAAAGCGTTGAAAAATCAGTTTTGAGAAAAGCAGATTTAAAGTATATTAAAAGGTCGAAAAATAGCTATTTTACAAAATTTAAACGCTTGTAACTTTGCGAAAAATAATCGCATCTACGTGCGGTTTTTGGCAAACGGCTCAGAACAAACTGGAGAACAATTATATGCACAAAACTAATTTTTTATTTTGAGGACGATTTTTGCTTAACTAAAGGTCTACGGTCCCCTTAAAGGGTGTTGAATCTCAGGTGAACAAAGGCGAACAAATAAGATCTGAACATTTGCAATCCTTTTTTAGGGAAGAAGGATCATTGGAGGGATTTTCATTAGAGGGAAAATCGAGGGATGCAAACTATTCCATTTTGTGGTGTTACGCTTCCGTAAAGACAAACTTTCAGATAAGGGCATGTATTTCATGTGTTACTAAATATATATATATGCCAGTTTCTTTTTTTCTTTTTGTACATTTTCAACTAATACCATAAAAAAGAAAATAAAAAGAACTGGACAAGAGCTTCCTACTTTTAAATTTTATAGGAAAGAAATAACTAAAGCATTTCCTCCCGACCTCCCCTAACTGAATAAAAGTGTAATTTATCTTACAAGAAATATAATTATATTGTTTACTATTAGTATATACTTTTTTCTATCTACTTTTGAATTTTATAATATCAAATATATCTTTTTATTATTAGAAAGTTACTATAAGGATTTGGGATCCGGAAGTCTTATTGTAACAATGGAGTTATGATCCATTGCAACCTTTTCAAGGGAAGAAGGTTGATTTCACTAAAGGGGAAATTGAAGGATCTAAGTTGTTCAGTTTTGGTGATACGCTTCCTTGAAGGCAATCTTTTCAGATACAAAAGGGGCTGGGATATTTCAAGTGATAATAAAAATAAAATACTACAGTTTTTATCCTTTTCATTTTGGATATCGTACTGAAAGAAAAATGAAGAAATTATTGTTGTAATGCCTTAAGAGTATTTGGACAAGGATTTTCTGCGTTAAACTTTCAATATAAAATAACTAAATTATTTCAAATCTGTAAAATTTTGTTGAAAAATTGTTTTCATTGAGCAAAATTAATTGGAAAATGGTGTCAACTGTTTTGCAAGCAGCAACCTTCGTATTTCTTACACTATTATAATCTCAAAGATGACTTTTTATTATTAAATTGATTACTGTAAAAAAACTTTGATGCAAAAGTGAACTACTTTTGGCTAGTTTATATGTTTTAAAAACGTTTTATACTTTTACAAACTTGTATATGAAGTTAAATGAAAATTTGAATGCCTATAACAGATAAGTTGAAGTGCAACTTTAATATCTAGTTGTATCCATAAGTATTAATGCTGACATTTTGCATTTGCAACAAATATATTCTCCTCGTTCCTGGATGTGCTATAAATGTATGCAAATCCATCAATAATAATTATAACTGATTCATTTTTATGCATAGTCTAGAATAATAGTTCATTTACGGAAAAACCAGAAGTATTTTTATATAATATGTTTTTCTAAAGCAAAAACCAGCAGTTTTTTTAAAAAATAACTATAAATAATTGTAATGGAATAATAACACGTATTAGTAGAGCAATTGGAAGAAAGAAATCTCGTTTTCGGTTGTTAAAATTAATTATTATGGAATATATTTAAAATATTAGCAGTTATGCTTCCCTGAAGGTAAAAGCGAATATTTTCTAAATATTTTTAGTATATTGAAAATTAAGTAAAAATAAATACGTGGTGAAAGAACATCTTTATATGGGAAGCCTAAAATACTTCAGCAAAAAATATACTGTCGTAAAATACATGTAAATCGAGTATGTCTCTTTTAATAACAATTTACATTTTTCTGCATTACAAGACGTTATTTAATCTAATTTAAATGATTTGTCTGTTCTTAGGTTTAAGGGCCTAATAAACTTCTTATTTTAGCCTCATATACCAAAAGGTTTTTCGAAATTTGTGAATTTATGTATTATAAAAAAAAGGAAAATTAATTCGAGTCTTTTAATTAGCTAATTTCCATAAAAGGAACTACATATGTTATGTTTACAGACGATAATGAATATAGTTTGTGCATTCTGAAAGCTTACAGAGAGATTTGGCGCTTTTTTTTTTAAACCGATGTAAGTAAAAAATAAAAATATGAGTGATTATTACGCGAATAAAAAATATAAGCTCTTTTTTTTCCAACACCGATGGAGGAAGTTTCATCCGAAAGTTTCATCAGCAACTCAGAAAACAGTAACCCAAAAACGCACTCGATTAAATTTACTTCTCCGCTAAGAATAAAAAAAGCCCCAAATCTCGAAAATTTAGAAATAATGAAGCATATAGTTAAAACCGTGACGATAAAGATGGAAGCAAGTAAAAAACTTCTCTCTGCTTGAAATATCTTTTAAAATGCCAAAGAAGAAAAATATATCGCACTCCCTTCCAAAACTTCCTGTCAAAACTTTTGGTTCGATGCTGCGAAGTGTGAGAAAATGGGGGGGAGGGCAATCTAAGGGGAAGAACTCTTTTAATTATTAATCACGCCTCGAATAATTACGCAAGTTGATGAGGGGAGGGAGGGTCTTGCTCCCCTCCCCCTTGCTCTTCTAGACAAGCAGATTTGCGCAGAGGGGAGCAATTAATACAGAACCTTTTTGATGATCCTGCTAATGAATTTGCGAAAGACGAAAATTACTCTTGGGCGACAATCATTAATCAGAGAGAGGGTAATTAGCGCAGAAAACGGTATAGGGGGTGTTGGAAAATCACGTGACGTAAGGAACAACCAATCCCATATAACAGATCTGCTTTGGTCCGAAAGAGGGCTTACGCGACATCTGGAGATGCAAAGTCCAGAGTTTTAATTAAATGAATTTTTAGTTTTTGGCAAGTAAGCCACACAGACGGAAGAGATACACTCTGCATTTAAAGGAGCTTGCTGTAACCAAAGCTAATGAAAGTATCTTAAGGATAGAAAAATTTCTTCTTCTGAGAGCTTAGGCTGAGATTGTTGTTTACAAGCTCGTTGTTAAAAAAACGAAAAAATAATGTAACGTGATTTAAGGCAACCTATTTTGTCATGTCTCGAATTCTTTTATCAATAATATTTGAGATTATGAATTTTTAGTTTAAGCGAGTTAAATATAATGATGTCACGCGCATTGTGTGGAATGCTGAAATTATGGATTCTATTATATATACATTATATTCAATTAAGAAAAGAAAAAAGTGGTTGTAGAATTTTTCCATCAGGCTTAGCGATCAAAACAAGGCACATTATTACTACTTTAAAATTCTTCAATTGCAAAAAAAAAAAAAAAAAAAAAATGTGATTTTTGGTAATTCATAATAAGGGTTCATTTTTTAATAAATACTATTCTTATTTAAAAAAGAGAAACATGTTTCAAACTAATTAGTTGTTTAATAAATGAGACTTAACTTTACGATGTCGTCCAGAATTATTAAAACAGCATTGGAAAGGTTAATCCTTTTTAGCTACTGACGGTATTTATAAGTACCAATAAAATAACTTGTTATAAAATTCATTTAATACATCAATTAGTTGTAATACACTTTAGAATGAGTTATAGATACATTACTTTATCTTGTTCAAAAGCATTATGGGTTACATGAAACAAAAATATTTTTAAAATGATGATTTCTTTTGCCTTTGCATATTTTCAGCTTTCTTGGTGTTGGGGGAAATGGGGGGGGGGGGGTGTCAATTCGGAAATATTTCTATATTTCTATTGCAAGAGTTTCTATTGTATTTGTATATTTCCTAATTCTACAAAATACTAAGAAAACTATTTAAATTAAAATATTCGAGTGAGGTTTTAAATATTGCACAAAATCCCTATAAATTCAAATTGAAGGAATCCTTCAATCCTTGTAAAATCCTTCTAAAATTTATTAAATGATTATGTAAATATTCTAATGTAGTTTAAACAATTCACGAAAAATGCTTTAGAAGATAAAATTTTCACGAATTCATAATTCAGTACATAAAGGGTTCACAATATATCTGTCTTTGACCGTGTTATAACTATAAGAATGGCCTTCAAAAAGAATAAACGAGAGAAGAGAGAAGGAAGTAAGAGATACACGAAGCGTATCTTTCATAAGATTATATAATAATATAAGATTATATAAGATATTTTTTAATCGTATGATAGTTTCGGTATTTCATCTGGTTTCCGAAATTTAGTTCCGTTGCTTACTCTTTCTTTCAAATACTCTCGATTTTACTCAGATTTGATGGTGCAATGTTAGAAACAGGAGATATAATTTAAAAATTAGAAATGTATTGCAATTCATCGGACATACAAGTAAAAATCACATAAATACATATATAATTTAAAATGCAAATATTTCGTGAAAAGTTTTAGTCTTTATCAGTGCAATAACATTCAAATGACCAGAAAACTACATTTGAACTTGGAACTACAGTGACATATACGTTTAACACGAAAATGCTTAACATGAAAAATCGGTTGACACAAAATGATAGAGCGGTCCGGACAGTATACTATGCAATTTAATGCATTTTTGTTCTTTTAACACGAAACAAAAATCGTTTAACACGAAAAAATTTCGCTTTCGAGCTAGTTAGTTTAAGTTGAAATTGGTGAATTTTGTGTTAAAACCACTGAATTTTTGCTGAAAATTTCGTGTTTTTTGTAAATTAGCTTATGTTTTATGAGCACAATCTAGAAATCGGTGCGAAAACAAGCTGCTTTTCGCTTCAAATGAAGATGAAGCTGCTTAATGCAGTGGATGAAAAAGAAGGACGAAAACTGAAATCTGCAAAGAGTTTTGCATTCCAAATTCTACATTATCAACAATAATAAAAATCAGGGATCCCATCACGTTAATGTATGAGCGGAGTATGTTTAAGTCTAGGAGAAAACGTATGAGAACGGCTAAGCACGAAGATTTAGAGGCAGCTTAGCTTATATGCTTCAAACAAGCTATAGATCTCAGAATGTTGAAAAAGATATCTGATTTTTTACCCCAAAACAATATTTTGTTTACTTGCTTTTCATCCTAATGGATGCAACTTACTAGTAGTTTAACAGGAAATCTATATAAAATTTGATGACGTCGAAAATATCTGTGCGTTTTGTTCTTTTTTTAAGAATTCTTTTAACGCGAAATTCTTTTAACACGAAAAAATTTTCGGTCCCTCAGTTTCGTGTTAAACGTATTTCACTGTAAATACATATATAAAGCTATATACCGAAACGTTTGCATTCTTATTGCATATGTATTTATGTAATTGTTACTTGTATGTTTTATGTTATACATTTCTATGATTATAGCAGATGTAAGATATTTCAAGCAGAGAGAAGTTTTTTACTTTCTACCATCTTTATCGTCTGACGAATTGTAATATATTTCTAATTTTTAAATTATGTATATCAGGCGCTAAACAATGTTTAGGAGATATAATTATTCAAATTGAAATGGAAATTTACGTTATCCTTTTGTTCTAAAAGTAGACAGAAGTAAAAGTAGCAGAAAAGTAAAAGTTTCCATATTAATCTGAGAGAAGACCGTTATGGTCAGTTTGTTTACTTTGCTGAGACTTGAAAATGCAGACTAGATTATGTCCTTCGCAAGTTGCTTTCTGCTTATTCCCTGTATTACTGGGAAAGTTTTGATTGTGAGCAATTAATTAATTAGGTAGTCTATCTCAAAGTGAAATTTTATTAAGGCGCTTGGTGCTAACCTTGTACCAGTCAAAGCAATAAAATTCAACATCAACGATATCAATCCAGATCGTCACACCACAGTATACTGTGGTCTAACGATTACAACTAATACAACTATAAAATAATGCTGTTTACAACAATAGGTGATTTTTCGTCCTTTCTGGTTTTAACTTTTAAAATTTGCTCTATCAAATTATTGCGCTATCTTCTAACAAGAACACATTTAACAGTTCAGTAAAGCATACAGGTTTGAATTATTTATAATGAGACGACTCGAGGAGTAAATTTGATTTTATTCTTAGTTAATAATAAAATTTTAAAAAATTACAATTTACCATTATAGCAGCATATAACACATGTTTCTTCCTATTTTCAAACTTTCCTGTATTGCGCATGACATTATCAACACAGAAATAAAAAGTTTATTTTGCGAGCATTAAAAAAAGAAATTGTTTAAACGGATTTTTTTCTCCAAATCAATTTATTTTTTTTTACCCACAATGGTTAATCGACATTCGATAGTTAAATCTTTAATGCTGGAAAAGATTAAAAAGATTAAATTCAGAAAATGATTCACAATTGAAAAATTTTTTTATGTAAAATAAATTATTGTCATTCACTTTTTGTGTGCATGAGCGTGTGTGCACGTGTCTCTGTGTGATTTGCTACTTACAACTCTTTGCTTTTCAAACACTTGCCGCACTTGGCGACCAGTTTGGTCTCCCTTAAACGTATGCTAAGCATTGTATCATGTTAGTTTTGTTAATAATTTTATTTATTTGCTCAATCCTTCACCAAATCGGAAGATTTTAATACAGTAATCATGAATTCAGTATTTTTATGTTATCCGGGTTCAGGTGATAAATTGCTAAACGTTGTTCCCGTCGTATTTTTTCGTATTTCATTAATTTCATTTAAAATATAATAACTTCATTCACTTTATTTAAAATTTGTGACTCTCAATTATTTCTTAAAAAAAAAAAAAAGTAGTAAATAATACTATAAAACATAGCATTTAATTTCAACCAAGACTCCCTTTCGACATCTAAGCTTTGTTTTAATTTACCACGCGAAAAATTGTTTATTATAGTCGCATGAAGTGGACTATTATAATACTGATGACATGATGGCGATGGAACAATATTTCGCGATTTATCACCTGCGCTCGGCTAATATTAAATTACCAAAGTGGCCGCCTGGCATATAAAAAGCGAAGCGGTCAACCCGGAACTGTTGATGACAGTCACATGACTTAGGCTTTTATTATAGAGATGCACGTAGAAAATTGAGATCCGAGCGAAAAACATTCTTTTACTTATAACTTGGGGATACAGATAGTCAAGTTGTCCATTTGCCCTATTCTAATTACGGTCATATGTTTATAGACATGCATTACAATAAAATTCTATAAAACTTTTGGATGCTTTTCTGTAAACTTATTATATTGTTTGTCAAATAAATATCTGAAAAAAAAAATCATTTTAATGCTTAAAAACTTTGCACCATTTCTTAATTACTTATTGGATATTAAAGAACTTATACTTACTGGAAAGACAATCCAAAAATTATATACGCTACTGTCATATTATTATCTTTTGATGTAAATGAATTAAATCCTGTTATATAATCCATTTTTCTAAAATATTTTTGCCTTAAAAAATGAATTATAGAAAACGACTAAAATCATTATTTTTTAATTCATATTTTTGTGCGTCATTATCAAGAGGAGGTAATTTGATTTCAGTTACATGTGACATTTTTCGATAGTCTTTGCTATTTTATAAAAAAATATATGCACACATATTCAAAAAGACTGACAAATTCAGCGTTTTCTTTTTTAATAATGAAAATTTAGATGTAATAAATGCTTAGTATCCGCTTTTAAACGTCTTGCACTGGGGATAATGGTAAAAATATTGGTGGTAAAAGAAATGATTAAAAAGGCTTGTTAAAACTGTTCGGGGGATGATATAACTCTTTCTTAATACTACTACTACTACTACTAATAATAATAATAATATAATTTTTCTCGTTTGCAAAATTAAATATGTATTGTATATGTAAATGTGTATTAAAACAAGAACAACAGGAATACCTTTGGAATCTCATTTATATTACACGCTGTTTTATTTTCAATTTATCGTAATTAATTTTTTTTTTTTTTTTTTTTTAAGATTTAATAGAAAATGTACATAAGCTGCTTAAACGACATTTAGTTCCACACATTTAACCATAGAGATAATCAATTTCAAAACATAATATGCTTTAATTAATTGTCTAAGGTCAGTTAAATAATTTAATTGATAACAGAAATAAGAATATTAACCCTAGAATACTAGACATAGTTAGTATAGCGTCAACGTTAAAATACCATAGTCGTGATAATTACAAGCCTATCACGACTGAGGTTAAACAGTAGAGGATTTTTGTTTCATTATGAAGAATTTAAAACTAATGAACTGCGAAAATTGTGACAGATTCATTTTAAAAACTCTTTTTGTTTGATTTATTTTATTTTATTTTTTTACTTAAGTCTGTTTTGAAATCCGAAGAAGCTACTTTCTAACACTTTCTGAATTCACTTTTTTTTTCTTTTTTTTTCAGAAGCACATTAGTAGGTGTTCTTATTCAGAAATTATGTAATCGAATGGTGTTTTCCATTTTTTGCCAAAGGTGGAAAATCTGTTTTTCGGAAAATACTGTCAAAATGGTCGTTTGGAACCGAATTTCGGGACGCAAAACCACAGTAATGCAGAAAAACCTGGCATCACCTGATAAAAATCGCTTATAACTCCATATGTAATTAAATCATCCATCAAAAATTGGAAAACGCCATTCGATTTCGAATCGCTCCAATAGTCAGGACTACAAGTTCCATATTTTTGTGCTTAAAAAAGAGTCTTAAATAAGTCCTTAAATGAGTCCTTAAATGTCTCGAACGAAACATTTCTGCGAACGAAACTGGGAACGAAAATGTTTTGTTCCTTTTTTTTTCTTTTTATTCTGTCACCTTCTATATGTGTGTCTAAATTTAAAGGTGTGGTCTTTAGATAAAGTAATTCCTATTTTTACTTTTTTGGGTGTGTTCGTAATTATTCAAATACGTAGCACCTATGGTCATCGTTTGGTCCATCCGTCTGTCTGTCCGTCCACCTATAACAGAGTAAAAACTACCCAACCGAATGGTCTGAAATTTTAAATATATAATTGTTGCAAAAGTTTGTCGACTCATTTCAAATTTTATGAAAATCGGATGTAGATTTGAATGACAGGGAAAGTCAAAAGTTTTCCGTTACAGGACGACCAATCGGAAAAAATTATTTCAAGTGCATTTTAATGACGTTACAGCCTTTCGAACAGAATAAAATTGATATGTACTTACGAAGTGCACTAAAATATGCATTTAGTACACTATGCGGTGTAAAATTTATTTATAAAACGAGTTACAGTACGAACGCACCTCATTTGCCACGTTTGACGTGCAATTTCCAACTTGTTATGAGTGAATTTATGATTTTCTGTATACAAATAAAGTTCATAGTTCACAAACAATATACTTACATTACATTTTATAATCTAAAAATTGTAATTGTTAACAGGAAATCTGATGCAATTTTTTCATTACCATACTCTTTCATAAAAAAAATCACATTGATACACATACATACATACACACACACACATATACATGTATGTAATTAAATGGCTTAGATGTATTATAATCCCGCATCTGCCATCTTGGGTTTTTTCTTGCATGAAAACTCCTTTTTCGCCAAGTAGTAAATGTCACCAATGGTTAAATATTGTTGATAGTTTAATATAATGTTGAAAAAACTGGAATATAATAATTATAACTATTAATTAGAAAACAATTTTTAATTCACGCCAAGAAAAAAAAATCCAAGATGGCGGATGCTGGATTATAATACATCTGTTCCAATTAAATGCTGAAAAAACATTACAAACTCATTATTTCGTTCGTGTAAACAACGAAAAAGAAAAGATAAAATATGTATAAACAAACATATTTCATCATAATTGCAATGTAAATGAACGCATGTGTGCGTGAGCATGTTTTTCCATACGGAAAAGCCGACTATTTTTAAAATTTTTAAATCTATAAAGAAATCGAAGTCAAAGGAATGGTTTTTGAACGTTTGATAACTTTTTTTTACTGATGTAGATTTCTTCTGTAACTTTTGCATTAATGTTTAATAGTTTAGTTAAGAGATGGCAGCACCAAAATATATGATGGACAATCCTCATTTATTTCGTATTAATATCACTAGATGGCAGCACTAAAATCTGTATTCCACTCTTCAGGGAAAATAAAGCATCTGTTATAAATTACTCTATGAATGAATATCATGATTATTTTCTAAATATAGGCGAAAATGGGATTTAAGGTGTTATTGCCAAATAGGGGATTTAGATAACAAAATTGTTTACACAGTTAAATGAAGCTTTTTGCACTAAAAACACATAATTAAATTAATATAATACGGTATTCATCATAAATTAAAAGAGGGATAAATAACAAAAGAATGCATGTAAATATATTACATAAACTACTATGTATTTTTTCTAATATATAGATTAATTCTGTAATATTTTATGTTTTATTAGACTAAGTGCAAACAGTTTAACTACACGTTGCATAAAAATCCCCAATATTCGTGAAATAAAATTAATTAATTGGAAAAACTAAGAGTATTTTCCCCTTACTTAATTGTGATCTCAGAATAATAATGGTAAAAGAGTAGAAGGAATGTTAAGATTTTTTTCTCTTTTTTCTTTTTCTTCTTTTTATTATTATTATTTTTTTTTTTCAAGAACTATTTATTCTATTCATTTGTTTGTACACAGAGAACGGGAAAAAATAGTATAAGACATAATAAAAATGTTCAAATCATTTTAGAGCAACAGATCTTTTAAGACATTTCTGGAAATTGATAACTTTTTGAAAAAACTTCTAATAATCTTAAAAATGATAATTTTTTCATTTGAATATATTCTTCTTGTGAAATGCTGTTACAGAGATATTTTTAAATTAAAAATGTATTTTTAAATTCAGTAGTTGCATTGCTGTCCTACAACAGTTTTCGTCATTATATTAAAGCTCCAAATTTCAAATAACTGTTTAAAGCATTTATTTCGGAAAATAATAATAATAATAATAATAATAATAATAATAATAATAATAACAGAAGGGAGGACATTTTAAATAAAGAAGATGATTTTAATTTTTGTTTAATTGCCGTTGATTTGCATTTTTAATTTATAATTTCTATTTTTCTTTCAGATTTTAAATAAAATGGTTAACAATAATTGATTAATGTTTAATAATTTTGATAAATAAATATGTGAATCGTATTATATGTGTGAAAAAAAAATCTCGTCTGTCTTAAAGTTGTCGATTTGTTGTTCTCTTTGTAACCAAACCTTTCTATAACAGTTATTTCCAGGATCTCAGTAGATTACGCATGCAGCATGTATAGAAAACATGTATATAAATTTTGAGATTATTTTATAAAAATTTAATAGTAAACTAAACTACAGTTCAGTTATATGCAATTTGAATAGGGATAGACTGAACTTGCACATTTTTCGTGTGGAAAAAAATTATTTCATTGTGTATTTTGATTTAAAGACGCAATATTTAAAACTTTATATTAAGCATTGTTTTTTTCTTTTTCTTTTTTATTATGAATGCGAATGCCTCAAGAACTATCTGTTTATAATGATAATGATAATAATAATTATTATTATTATCTTTATTATCATTATAACCTAAAGTAATCGGAAAATTTTATTTATGTGCCGGAGTCAGAAGGATTAAAAAATAGTTTTTTATTTATAGTTTAAAATTGAGATCAGATTTTTACAGACACGACAGATTTTTTAATGCTTATTTAAAAAAAAAAAATCTTTCTAATCTTTACCGGAAGGTAACGGTAGCTTCCACATTTCTTGTTTTAAAAATTCAGCTAATTTTATTCAAACACACGAAACTCTAATACGTGGAATCCGATTATAGAAGATTCCCAGTTTTCGTCCTTACTGAATTTGAATGAGACATGAGTCAGCTATCGCCAAGTTGGCTTTATTTTTTAACATGGTTTTCACCCTAGAAAGCTGATATATCCAATGTCAACGCAGAGCATATTTAAAAATTACCTTTTGAAATTCTAAGTAGTTTTCTATTTTTTAAAATATGAATATTTTTCCGAAAGCAGGAATTTCATGGTTTACAGGAATTTTTTTAAATACTTTAAAATCACGGAGACTTTTTTTTAAAGAGTGGAAATAGTCGTCGGCATCAGATGGATATACTTTCTGGTGGTGTTTGATGACATCTCAATATTTATCACGTATACTATGTCCCATTACATTGGTGATTCTTACCTATGGATTCGGTCGCAAAATGGTTTGAACACGATTTAAAAATGGTTTACTTAATCCGTCGACCAATGTGTACGAAAATCTAGGCAGTTCTTGTGACAGAAATCATACTATATTCGCCCAAGAGGGAACTCAATACGAAATACCGTTGATATATCGTTTTCACTAACACAAACAAATCCCGATTTCAATGTGCAAATGCAGTTCCATGCGTCCGCAATAATGACTGTAGATAAATACTACTAGTATTTCCACGAAAATCAAAATGCATTGTACTCATTTTGAAAAATAAAGAAAATCACATAAAATTATTTGTTTTACGACTAAAAAATGCGAAGATTTATAGTAATACATAAACAGCAATTAAAATCAAACCCTTGTTTTGTTTGCCTCCTTTTGCGTGTTGAGATTGATTTCAATCTGGATAAAAGGCATTTTACTACACGATGCTTAAATGGATAAACTCGACGAAATGAATGAGAAATTTAAGGATTCATCCTCAAACCGAGGTTATTAAAAGGCTGTTCTCTAATCAAAACTGCCTACTTTCCTGAATTCATTTTTGTTTGGAATCGGTTGAGATTGGCAGAAGCTTTTTTTCAAAAACTATGAAATCGAACTGAGTTTTTTTAATTTTTCGATAAAGGGAGGGGATTTTTCAGAGAATGCCGTGGAAGTTGGCATTTTTATCCAAATTTTCGTACCCGACAATGCTATAGAGGTGTGAAGGATCAAAACTACAAAGTCTTCGTACGAAGATTTTCACCGCGCATGGTCTTTCTCACTTTCGTTTTCAATTTCTATTGGCAAACTTTAAGCGAGCTAAAGAAGCCTTAGCGAGCGCTGAAAAATGTTTTGTTTCAATTTTTTTTCAAAGCTGTTTTTGAACGAGTACGTAGTTGTTTAGTGGTGTGACGCTTGTCTCCTATTCTGTAGACCCGAGTTCGTATCCAAGCAGGGAGAAGTTTGTAAGAATGGAACGTTTCTATTTTTCCATATATAATTAAATTACAAAAAATTTGAAACAGGTCAGCTTGAAACAACAATGCATAATTCAAAATGTAATTTCTTTATCGAAAAAGGAAAACAAAAAATAATTCGACTCTAATTTATTCAATAGTCTTACCTCCAAGGGTCATGCTTTTACGTTTGAAAATAAACCGGTAAATGTGTCAGAAAATTTCGCGCAGTCGAACAGGCGTAAAAATTGGGGGCGGGGCATCCTTAGACTTAAAATAATAATGAAAGAATCTGAATATTTGGTAAAGAAGCTTTGATTATTGTTTGAAGAAACAGCAACAACTCTCTCTCAAAAAAATGGTGATTAAGGCTGTTCTCAAATCCAAGAGGGCAACTTTATGACATAAGTTTTAATTTATTTTTATTCGGAAATGCATAAAACTAGTAAGTGCTGTTGTTCAGAAACTATGTCATTGAGCTGTTTTTTCCGTTTTTTTGCAAATACAATAGATCTTTCAAAAAATAGTGTTAAAGTGGGCATTTTTAACCAAATTTCCGCGCGAAAGACGAATAATCGCCTTAGAATGGGTGAAAAACGTGTTTGTCACGTGATCAAAATCGCTTATAACTCATTAGGTAATTGATTGATCAAAAAAGGGAAAACACAGCTCGATTCCAAATCACTTCCATGGTCAGGCTTTCTAATTTTATATCTTTCCGTTAAAAAATGAATTTGTAAATGTGTCAAAACGTTTTACACTTGTTGAGCAGAGCAGTTAAGAACAGCCTTTAATATAAGCTCGTAAATGTGGCAGAAAATTTCACGCAGTCGAACAGGGGACAAAAAATGGGGGGGGGGTATCCTTAGACTTAAAATAATAATGAAAGAATAAATGGCCTGAATATTTGCAAACGAAGGTTTAATTATTGTTTGAGAGAAATAGTAACCATTTTGTCTCAAAAAAGAAAAAAAAAATGCCATCAACTCTTCATTTGCATCTTAGAGCAAATATATTTTCCGCAATCACTGTTGATCATGTCGCAATCGTTGTTGCGTCTCAATCCAACCATATCCTTGAAAATCGAAAATTATTATGCTTGTTTTAAGAGGGCAAAACAAAGATCATCACACAAAAGTATTTGTTTTATGACGAAAAAATACGAAGATCTAAATGTTGTACCATTAGAAGAAAGCAATGAAAGATCCGTAAACAGCAATTAGAAGCGAGCCATTGTTTTGTTTGCCATCGTTTGCGTGTTGGGATTGATTTCAATTTGGATAAAAGGAATTTTACTGTCCGATTCGCAGAGGGATAAATTTAGAGAAATGTAAAAGGAAACTTTAAATACTGATTCTGAATTCATCTTTGTTATTAAGCGACATAATGGGCTATTGCTTTCAATATACGGAAAAGCGTTGGTTTATTTGTGATAAAAGCCCCCTGATCACGGAAAGAAAACATTTTTGCAACGATCGTCGTGTCCTTATGAGTTGACACAACTTTCGTATGTTGAAAAAAGAATTGTTATGACTATTGCATGTGTATTGAAAGCTGCCGTATGTCATAAAGTGTATGTACGTATATAAGATGGATGTGCAGTCGTGGAAAAAGAAAAGTAAACACACCCTACTAACTCCTCAACAAATTATCGTAGACGAAAGTTACTGGTACCGGACGATTGGA
The DNA here is from genome assembly GCA_963932465.1 of Maratus speciosus. Lineage (NCBI taxonomy): Eukaryota > Metazoa > Arthropoda > Arachnida > Araneae > Salticidae > Maratus > Maratus speciosus. The sequence continues at coordinate 609,761,388 of OZ010790.1, forward strand.
AATAAAGTCTACTTTTAAATGTTGCGTATAAAATTTACTTAGGGGACCATATACATATTAAAACGAATCCAAACTTCATTTTTTTCAATGGCAGTACCCAAATTTAACGAGATATTTCAAATCAAAATATGCCTAGAAACCAAATTTCAAGTCATTCGAATGATAAGTTTTTGAATTATAGACATTCAAAATTGAGTACTTCTAATGTTAAATTACATTTTCATATTTTTATTTATATCTCCTGAAATTATGCTCCTAATGAGCTAATTTTTTGTGTAGCAATAATACTAATATACCCAAACATACATACGTTGAATTTGCAATTTTTATAATTTTATGATATGAATTATGAATTATGAAATTAATATTCGAAAAAATTATGAATGGCAACCTACAATTTTTTTGATGGATTTAGGTTTATTAAGTCCTGCTTTATGGAAATCCAAAAGTTCACATTTTTCTTCCAAGTGGTTTTCAAATGATGCTTAAAAAACGGCAAAATGATGGTTTAAGGGGCCGTCTATGACAGAAGTCAATAAATTTTTGAAATTTATTCTGCTATCCTGTAATCAAACAGGTTTCATTGACGCTTAAACGTGCCTTGATCAAGAAGGCGACTCTCTCGGTTAACAATCGAGTTCGGAACTTCAATTTGGATACAGCCCCTAAAATACGCTCGTTTTAAAATAATTAATTTCTCGGAAACTTATGGCACGAATTGCATAAAAATTTGTTTATAGGCTAATTGAAAGGTGTAGAGTTCATTTATGCTGTCTGAATTGTGTATTGCTATTGAAAAAAACAACGTTATGGTTCCTTTTAATAGGTAGATGGCCCCTTAAACAAATTTTATATACATCATTTAAAAGTAGACTTTATTTCCAATCGTTCGGTACCAGTTACTTTCTTCTACGATAATTTGTTGAGAAGTTAGTAGGGGGTGTTTACTTTTTTTTCCCACGACTGTACGTCTGTTATAAAATGTATGCAAGTATATACGATAGATGGATGTGTGTCCGCTATAAAATGTATGCAAGTACCGGATGTCCCAAAAATGACTGATGGATTTTAAAATTCAATAACTTGCAAACGGTGACAGATATTTAAAATTTTTTTGCAGGAGCGTTATGTAAGATGTCAGGAGTTTTTATGCTGCGATTCCCTGTTTTAATTACAAATAGCAGCGCTAGAGGGCGCTGCAAGCAATAGGTGCTCAATCCAGGCTCGATTTTTTGGCCTCTCTCTTCTCCCATGCGAAAAAAGGAGATTAAAATGTTTTGAATGGATCCCGAAGTACCAAAAATCGGGTCTGGAATTAACACCTATTTTATCGCAGCGCCCTCTATTGTTTGCAATTCGAAGTAAAATCAAGAATCGCAGCATGAAAACTCCTGGCATTTTACATAACACTCCTGCAAGAATTTTTTAAATATCTGTCACCATTTGCAAGTTATGGAATTTATAAAATCCATCAGTCATTTTTGGGATACCCGGTATATACGATAGATATAAGTATGTATGTGTATAAACATCTACAGTTATAGATATTCGTAGTTATTCACAATTATTTTAATTTATTGAAAAAACGTTTGACATATCTATTCTGCGTGTTTGACCACGATCATGCAAAGATCCTCAATAGTCCGTTTTTCGGTTACTACTTTTCTGGACCAAAAATCTTCTTTTTATATTTTTCTTGCAAATTTTGTAGAAATCTACCCTGAATGTTACTTCTGTTACAGATATTGTAAAAATTACCACGAAGAATTTTCTTAAGTTATTTGCAGGTATTTTTTTATGAGTTTTTTGTAGAGATCGACTTCAAGTATCCAATTAAAAAAGAGTTATTTTAAAATATTGAAATGCAAATGAGATATTTTAAAAGAACACATGGGATTACACCCTTGTGAAATTCCATGTACAATTAGATCCATGTACACAATTTAGAATTGTGTACAATTCTAAAATTGTAGTGATATATTTTTTAGGTAGCTTTCTTTACAAAAAAGCTACCTATTGCAGCCGTTCGGAGGAAAGCGATTTCAAAAAATTTTGGTATATTTTCATCGATCATGACCCCCAGATCCCGAAACCACCCTCCGTTCAAAATTGATATATATATATATATATATATATATATATATATATATATATATATATATATATATATCTGACCTATGTCACACTGTAACTCCCGTAATTATGAACCGATTTTGATGTAATTCGGTGTGTACATAGTACATACCAATGTCTCGACCGAGTTCGTTGGCCAGCTTCATCCGCCGTTTTGTTTCAAAATGGCGGCCATTTAAAATTTTTAAAAAAATTTAAAACTTGAAATGTGGTACCAAAAAATTAAAAATGGAAAAATATTTTTTTCTTATGTATTTGACCTTTATACAAAGATTCCGGAGCAGTTTTTGTTTCGTCTATATCTTAAAAAATGGCTGAGTTATAGCATTTTGAATTTCTAGCGAGGCTGACATTTTGAAACGTCCTGAATTTTGTCACGCGATAAAAGGCATATTTATGAACCGATTTGGATGTAATTCGGTGTGTACATAGTACATACCAATCTCTCGACCGAGTTTGTTGGCCAGCTTCATCCGCCATTTTGTTTCAAAATGGCGGCCATTTAAAATTTTTTTAAAAATTTAAAATTTGAAATGTGGTACCAAAAAATTGAAAATGGAAAAATATTTTTTTCTTATGTATTTGACCTTTATACAAAGATTTCGGAGCAGTTTTTGTTTCGTCTATATCTTAAAAAATGGCTGAGTTATAGCATTTTGAATTTCTAGCGTGGCTGACATTTTGAAACGTCCTGAATTTTGTCACGCGATAAAAGGCGTATTTATGAACCGATTTGGATGTAACTTCGTTTATACATAGTACATACCAATGTCTCGACCGGGTTCGTTGGCCAGCTTCACCCGCCATCTTGTTTAAAAATGGCGGCCATTTAAATTTTTAAGAAAAATTTAAATTTGAAATGTTGTACAAAAATTGAAAATTGAAAAAATATTTTCTTCTTATGTGTTTGACCTTAATAAAAAGATTCTGGAGCAGTTTTTGTTTCGTCTATATCTTAAGAAATGGCTGAGTTATAGCATTTTGAATTTCTAGAGTGGCTGACATTTTGAAACGTCCTGATTTTTCTCACGTAATAACAGGCGTATTTATGAACCGACTTGGATGTACCTTGGTGTGTACATAGTACATACAAATATCTCGACCGAGTTCGTTGGCCAGCTTCATCCGCCATCTTGTTTCAAAATGGCGGCCATTTAAAAAAATTAAAAAATAAAAAAAATTAAATGAGATACCAAAAAATTGGAAAAAGAAAAAGATTTTTTTTGTATGTGTTTGACCTTAATACAAAGATTCCGGAACAGTTTTTCTTTCGTCTATATCTAAAAAAAAATGGCTGAGTAATAGCATTTTGAATTTCTCTTGTGGCTGACATTTTAAAACGACCTGATTTTTGTCACGCGATAACAGGCGTATTTATGAACCTTTTTGGATGTAACTTGGTCTGTACATAGTACATACCAATGTCTCGACCGAGTTCGTTGGCCAGCTTCATTCGCCATCTTGTTTCAAAAGGTTGCCATTTAAAAAAAATTAAATTTAAAATTCAAAATGAGGTATTAAAAAATTGGAAAATGAAAAAGATTTTTTTTATGTGTTTGGCTTTGATACAAAGATTCCGGAGCAGTTTTTGTTTCTGAAAATTTGTTCTTTTGTTGATATCTTAAAAAATGGTTGATTTCTAGCACTTTGGATTTCTAGCATGGCTAACATTTTGAAACGATCTTGTATTTGTCACGCGATAACACACGTATTCGCCTATTTCGATGTAAGAAGGCAAGTGGATAGTATACATCAACACCTCGACCAAGTTCTCTGGCCAGATTCATCAGCCATCTTGTTTCAAAATGGCGGCCATTAAATTAAAATATATATATATATTTAAAGTGAGCTGCAAAAAAATTAGAAATCGAAAAAGGTTTCTTTCTTAAGTACTTGATCTTGATATAAGGATTCAGGAGCATTTTTTGTTTGTCTTTACCTTAAAAAATGGCTCAGATATAGCAGTTTCAATTTCTATTGTGGGTGACATTTTGAAAAATCTGATTTTTTGCATGCGACAGCACTCCTATATATTAACCGATTCCGATGTGAGTGAGCATGCGCACAGCAATTACTAAGGTCTCGACCAAGTTCACTGCTTAGCCTCATCCACTATGTTGTCTTAAAATGACAGGCACTTTAAGAAATTGCCGAATTTGGCAGCCAAATATAAGTTACTTTAAAGAAAAGCAGCTTGGATAAAGCTGACTAATTTCGCGAAATTCTCATTCATTATATTGATAAAAATTAGTATTAAATCTCCTATATTCAGTTTCCACTAAATTGAGCTTCGTGTGTTTGCATGATATAAGTTGGCTTTTTTTAAATAAGGATTATGAAAGCTACCTCTTCCTCCCGGCACTGGCCGGAAGGACTTTTTTAATTCGAAATATACAAAAGAGTTTTTTTTTTTTTCAGTAATTTTATGTCCCGAATCATTTTAAACATTCTGAATCTGCAAACAACGCAGTTGTCTCAGGACTCTTAAAATTGGAAAAAAAGGAAACCATTTTCAGCATTTAATATCTTAAAATGCATTTGATTTTAAAACACAATTTTAATTGGGATGAAAGATATAAGTATGTTCTTTCATTTCATGTATATAAAAAATGGCAAGATTCAGAATTAGTATTTACAGGGGGCTCCAAACTGTCAGAATTTTGACGAGCAGAAAATCGGCATAACAGCTTACGCGCAGGATTACAAAATAAATTTTGCAACTAGAATGAAAATTTTGGTACCTTCTTATACTTCGATTGAATAAGTACCTTGAACCTAATTAATATGTATTGAAAGCATTTTTATATTTTTAATATAATTGTGTATTTATCTAATGCAAAATTTAGAAAATTTCAACAGTATAATCACCTAAATTTTTTTTTTCTTTAACAATAAAAAGGAAATTTTAGGTTCAGTTTACACAGACTAACATAAAACATACGTTTCGAAAATTTCATGAAAAAATATTAATAATTTTTAGAGATATCGTGCGCGTTATGCCCACAAACGTCATTTGGAGAAAAATGACTTCAAAGTTTCGGAAACGCCGCTTCAGCTATTGAGCGGGTATCATTCTAAAAGTCATGACTTCTGTTCTATAATAGGAATTTCAAGGAAACAAATATATCAAAATGTTCAGAAAAGATAGGAGTTTAACATATTAAAAAAAATTAAAATTTTGAAAAATTTAAAGCTTTAAGAGTCCTGAGACCCCTTAAGACCGGCGAAGACACTCACGAGCTAACGAAATTCTGAAAATGAAAGTGTCATTGTAAAAAAATATCTGCAACCAAAATCGAAAAAGTAAAAAAAGGTGCGATGTAGAGACGGATCTCGGCTATCCAATGCAAAAACAATAAAATAAAATAAAATAAAATAAAATAAAATATTTGAACATGTCGAAATGCAAACGAGATATTAGATAAATCCCTCCGAATAGAATTAGCATTAGCTCGTGAGCGCCTTCGCCGGCAGGGACAGGAGCCTTAAAATACGTTATTAAAAAAATAAAAAGGGGTGGGGTACTTAAAAAGCATTTTAAATGTTATTTTCATTATATTTTGCTTTCCATCATGCACATTTATTTTAATGATTTAAAGTGCATTTTGTATTTTTCTAAAAATAATCCGCCAAATGGATGTTTTAGGACAACCCCCTTCACTATAATAGTTATTGAATAACAGAACGGGATGAGATTGTCTTGCAAACGTCAACTAAACCGTCGGCGCATCGTTGCCCGATTTTCATTTGCTCTAAGTACATTAGACATTACGTGAGTACACCCAGTGTTGACCGAAGCTATTTTTTAGCGAATCGTTATTTAATGGAATAAAACATCGTCCGAGCGTCCGAGCTCGGTAAATAATACGGTTAGCGTCAACAGAAAAAAGGCTGCTTGGGCGATGGCACGCGAAGTGGAAAATATTGTTTTAGTCTTAGCCAATCAATAGTCGCAATTATTCAAAGATACATACAAACACAAACTTGTGTATCAGCCATTTTGTGTTTTCGTGTATGACCGGTTAGTAAAATTGTTCTAAGGAAAGTTATAAATTACTGTTACCAGGGCTTGACAAATGCGGTGGTCAAGTCGCCACTGGCGACCAAGGATTTTTTTAAGGGGGTTCGGAGCTCAAAATTCCATTTTTTTAAATAGAGATTTTGTTATGAAATTTTTTTTCTGAAATATGTTTTAATATAATAAGAATATTGCATGTAAAAAAAAATCTGAAAATTTTTAAATATTCTAAAAAAAAAATTAAATTTAAAAATTTTAAACATATTTAATTTTTGATATAATTCTGGAAGTACTGACTCGATTTACAAAATTTTTACACTTCTGTATACAGAAAATGTGCCATTTTAATTTGTATTCAGGATTTCTTAAAATATTAATTATGAATTTTATAAAAAAAATTAAGTAAAAAATGAGGTTTTTTCATGAGTGAGTTATGCATTCATTAGCCTATTTTCACAATGATTACCCAAAATTAAAAATTCTGAAGACAATTTGTTGGAAATAGAGCATAAAATCTCTGTTGAAAATTTCATACCTATATCTTGGAAGGAACTTCAGATATATTCTTTAAAAGTTGACAAATCGTGAAAAAATTCATTCTGAGATAAATGAAGTTAAAGTCAGTTAAAGTGAAGTTAAAGTGCATCGTTTCTCAAATCAAAAGGTGTTCTATCTCTGGATCTAATGAAAATAAAAATAAAAGCATGCGGTTTGCGGTATTGGAACGCTAAAAACTCAGTATTTTTTTAAAGTTAATAAAAACAATTGCATTTTTTTTTTTTTTTTTTTTAGAATTTTTAGCCCCTGACCCCCTTAAAATCTGGAAACCAAACTATTTAATCTGGCATTCCCCCCCCCCCTCGCCCCTTCGTACGAAAATTGTCATAAGAAATGAGCACAAGCGGTATTCTCTCTTATAGGAAGTCTGTCTGAAAACTAACCCACCTTTAGCTGCCAAAAATGTATGTTACCTGACGGGATTGGGACCCTAATCCCTTTCAAAGTATGGCCTTTGCGCCTCCACACGCTTAGCCCGTCGTTCTCCGAAAACATTTCTGGAAGTCTTCTTTTGGAATGGTGTTCAACTCCGCCAACGCTACATGTTTTAATTCATCTCAACTCTCAAAACGGGATCCTTTCAATGTCGCCTTCCATTTGGAAAACAATCAGAAGTCGCAAAGAGCCATATCTGGAGAGTACAGAGGTTGGCGAACGACTCGAATTCCATGTTCCGCCAAGAATGTCTGAATCAGAGGCGATGAATGAACTGGGTCATGGATGAATACGTCACCAGGTGAATCTTACGAATTGTTTCGTTTTGAGAATCAGCAGCTTTTGACAAAATTGAATGCAGTACCTTTGTCAAACTCGTTCAATCATCTTGAGAGAAATCAAAATCTGTCAAACAACAGTCTCGGCGGCCAGCAGGCAACGACTGGGTCACTGGAACCGATGAATTAAGCTGTCTCCTTCCACTGTGCTCAGTGGCTCCACCTTAGGATCACAATCACTATAGCACGCAGAAAAGATCAAGGTCGGATATAGTTATAAGACAGAGCTCGTATCTAATGTTAAGGCTGTTTTTAAATCTAAAAGGGCAAATTTGTAACATAAGTTTTAATTTATTTTTGTTCGGAAATGCATAAAACTAGCAAGTGTTGTTGTTTAGAAGCTACGTAATCGAGCTGTTTATTTTTTCGGTTTCTTGCAAGCGCAATAGATCTTTCAGAAAATAGTGTCAAAGTGGGCGTTTTGAAACGAATTTTTGCGCGAAAGAAGAATAACCGCTCAAGAATGGTTGAAAAACGTGTTTGTCACGTGATCAAAATCGCTTATAATTCAATAGATAATTTATGGATTAACAAATGGAAAACACAGTTCGATTCCAAATCGCTTCCATGGTCAGGCTTTCCAATTTTATATCTTTCCGTTAAAAAATGAATTTGCAAATGTGTCAATACATTTTGCGCTTGTTGAGCAGAGCAGTTAAGAAGAGCCTTAAAAAACACAAAAACCCTTGAAATGAAAAAGTATTAGGTAAATTACATAAAGTTTTACATAAATTCGCAACTGAAAAGTCGTAAGTCGTAGGAAAGAAGAAAGATCAATTATACTGATAATAAATATTACATAAATATTTTATAAGTATTTCAAAATAGATTTTTAAAATAATTTACGGATTTAAAAAAAAAAAAAAGCATCTGATAACAGATGCGATTTTATATATTTACAATATAGAATTAGAATTTGAAACTAATTCAGATTTGTTTATGATTATAAAATTAAATATTTTTTTATTTAGTGTTTTCTAAAAGTTACTCTTTTTTTTTCCTGACATGTTTTATTTGTATTTAAAACGTGCTGCGCAAAAAAAATTAATCCAAGTAGATGTAGATCGCAATGACTTTTTTTTAAATGAAAACATAACTGAATTTGCGTTATCTTAACTGTTTTTCAATGAAAGCTGCAAAAACTTATTTTTGAAATTGAGAAAATCATAGAATTCTGTAATTTTTAGATCTTAAGAAAATCCCGATTGTTAAAATACCTTTGTAAATTACGAAATAATAATAGCAATAGTAATACGTATAGAAATTTGTCTTGAAAAGTTAAATCCACAGTGGGATAATGTGATAAAAAGAAAAATGTTTTGTAATTTGCAAAATTTTTAATATGTAGTACATGGATTAGTTACACAATAAGAAAATTCGTGAACTGTTCTTTAGATCAATAAAAATGTGACACCAGAAAAAATATAATGTTATAAAATATAATTACATCTTTCAGTCAGCATTAATTGTAGTTACAGTTTGTAAATATTACAAGACTATTTATAGCAAAACATTTATTACGTATAGATATTAGATTTAAAAATATGGCAACATTGTCTTTAAGCGAATAATTTAAATAAACGAGGTTACTCTTTAAATTAGAAGGAAATACGTGCTTCATAAATTATATTAATAGGATAATAAATAAAAAGATAAGTTCTGTTTGTCAGTTAGAAAATCGACTCATAGAGATAGGATCTAAGATGAATTTGGTTTCTCTAAATATTAGTTAAAATGAATTCAGATGTTCAAATAAAATGCCAAAATATGTCATAAAAAGATTTAACTCATTTCGAACTTTTTTCAGTTTGTATTTTCAAAAGTTTTTAGCTCACAGCCTATCAAAGCCTAAGGGCTAATGTGCCGCAGGTTCTGTATGTACACAAGTATGCACGTAACCCGATAATTCTTGATATAAATATCCGATTTGCTTCAAATTTTGGATATGGGTTCATTCTGATAAGGCGCTTCCCTGATTAGTTTTTTAGGTTCATTGGTTAAGTATAAAGGGGGAGAACGGGGGTCTAATCCCCCTTAATTTAGATAAATGGGTTTTTCATGCAAAATTATCCGATTTGCTTCAAATTTGGTATTATATTTGGTTCCTAGTTGAAAACTAGGTTGAATGTATATATTTTCAACACTTGTCATTTGGAAAATTAATATTACGATGCTAGTATAATATCATACATAATGCTAGTAAAAAGATCATAATTTGAAGCCCGATTATCATTTCAACTATTCCGAAACAAAATGGCGCAGAACAAATTCTTTGTTCTGTTTTTAAATGTTTCAGAAAAAAAAAAAAAAAAAAATAGAGAATTTTCTTTCCTTGTACCAATAATGGATGTATTCGGCTGTAATTCTTCCCAGATACTTCTATGACGTGACGGTAAACGCCAATAAAAGAAACAGAGAAAAAAAAGGAGATTGAGCGATAAACTGTCGAAATGCTGTCTGTCAATAGATCGAAGCTCAGACGTTTTACGCAAATTAGATTTCTCTTTTATTGACGGTGAGCACGAAATCGCACATGTCTGTCTGTTGTCGATGCGGTGTTAAATCAAATATCTCTAATCGTGTATGACAGAATAGGAAACTTTAGTTTTAACCGATTTTCTTAATTAAATACAGGGCAGTTCTAAAACATGATAATTATATATTGTCAATTTTCTATTCATAAATATTTTTATTAATTGTATTTCATGGTATTTAAAAGTTTTGTTTTGTTTATGTTATTCTTTCTCTATTTTAATTTTCTTGTAAATTTTGTATCACAGTTGATTGGGCAATTTGAGAAGTAGCTCTTAAATGCAATGCATGCTTTCCTCAATCAGAAATCAATTATGTTTTACTCATATTTGTGGGATATTTCTCCTGATGAAAAGTTCCACACTATAAGTGTTCTTCATATTATTGCTATTCCTGTTACTGTTGTTCATTCCTTTTGTAATTTCTCCTTCTACGTTTCTAATTATTCTACTTTTTGATATATGGAATTTTGAATAATCAGTTTTATTGCATCATAGATGCTTTATTTTTTCTGGTCTCGTCTTGTTGTGTTTTTGCATTCCTTTCGTAAATTTTTCCTCTTACAAATAGTGTTCCTTCACTTTTTGAAACTACATTTTTCCATTTTTGTTTTTTTCACTATTATATAAGATTTACGATATTACAATATTAAACTGTTTAGGATTGTCAATATTTTAGATTTCTTAATGGGTTCTGTATGCCAATTAGCTTTACTAATACTGTTTTAGTGCCGGATGAACCAAACGTTCGTTACAGTTACAAATTAAAAAAAAACTCATAAAAAGGAAGAAATTATGATAAAGGAGTGCGGTTTGCAAGAAAGGGTAGTCGGATTTTTTTTAGCAGCCAAAAAAAATTAGTTAAAAAATCACATGTAGAGGACGCTGACGACCCGAAACACAATGACCAGGACAACAATACGCTCCATTCATTTGTTCTTCCAGTAACAAATGTTCAGCATGACCTCCAGAACATTCTACGACACATCTGTTGTCCTGTTTATTGTGTTTCGGGTCGTCAGCGTCCTCTACATGTGATTTTTTAACTAATTTATTTTCTGCTGCTAAAAAAATCCGACTATCTTGTGAGCCTTTTCTTGCAAACCGCACTCCTTTATCATAATTTCTTCCTTTTTTATGAGTTTTTAAAGTTTTAACGAACTTTCGTTCGCCCGGTATAATGATTAATGCCATCTTCATTTAGAAACATGGTTAATATTGTTATATAATCTTGTAAGATAAATTTTGATTCAAAGATATTTTATATATATAAAATATCAGACGAACAGAAATAAACAAAAAACATATAGAACACAAAGTAGCAATTCACTTTTTTGTCAAAAATACAGGGCGTTTCCTCCTCGCGAACTGAATATAGACATTCATGCATAATTTTAACTGTAGCGGAGACATTGTAACGCATTTTCCTTCAATCTTACCTTGCCACGAAATGTATTACCACGAAATGTGCTGGAAATGTTGACTACCCAGATAGCACAAATTGTTGGTCCATCATTGGCAATTTATGAAAGTCGAAGGGAAATGTTAAAGTATAGAGTCTTCTCTAATTTGAAGCGTACCTCAGCAACCTATAAGCTTAGTTCATTGTTGGGAAATGGTTTTTTGACCAGAGGTACGACAAGCAGAACATTTCTTACTTGTGGGCCAATGTTGGGCAACAATTAACGAACAGTTGGCAAACAGTTAGCAGCCATTTTGTATGACTTCGGTACCACGTCCAAGAGATATACACTAATACTAGACACTTCTTACAGTATATACAGTGTCATTGACCAAAATACTGAATACTTCCAACTTGGCCGTCCCCATTTCTCATATAGCTTGATAAGCCTGCTAAAAAAAAAAAAAAAAAAATTTCTTCATTAAAGTAAGACGCTATGCACTATTGGCAAAATGATGAACTTACTGCCATAATGGTTTCTATGTGATTTTTTTTTAGGTATTTTAGAACCATCCTGTGATATCTACAAAAGGAATTTTATGATCATTAATTAAAAAGTTTATCTTTAGTAATATTCTAGGCGTGAACGCTTTAGTAGTGCATAATTCAGCAATACACTGAATTATGCACTTAAAAAATGGTGAATATGTTAAATACAAGAGAAAGCATAACACACACACAACGTTAATTTCTAAAATTAAGCAAACACTGGTTTGTGATTTGCAAACCAGGCACATTAATATTCCCAAACTCGTAAACAATTAATTAAAGGGAAATCTTTTAATTTTAATTTTTAATGGCCTATGGATCAGTATAGTAGGTAAAAACTTGCTTTATAAAATCAAAGATAACCAGAATGTAACGTAATGAAACATGTAACGTGGAAAAGCAGGGTCTATTATAACAGAACGAAAATTAAATACATTATATTATTAGCCTCCGGTATGCTATTTCTTCCTTCCAGCTTATTTTGTATCGTCTCCAAAAAATAACGTTCCGTTGTATAAGTCGTAAAACAACGCAGATGTATCATTGTACGGAATAATCTTTACTGCAATTTTTTAAACTTCTAAGCATCGCACATTTTCAATTTTTATACCGTCGTATTGGGAAAAAAAAGTACTTTTAAATGCAGTTTGTTTCAAAACTGCATCTCCATTTATGTTTGAGATATTCATTTTTTTGTAGTTTTTAGCGTCATTTGTTTAATTTTGGCAACTCAAGTACTCCATTTCTGTAGAAAGTAAAGGGAAAATGGGTAGCGGTCGTTGCAGCAACTGGGAACCGGGGAAAATAGTTGATAAATAGCAATTATATCTCTTTGCTGCCATTTTCTCATAAAAACTGAAAAAAAAAGTAAATAAAATACGTGCTATTTTGAAAAAATATAAATGAATGATTTCTGATAAAACAGGGAGCTATTAGAAACTAAATTTAATTTTAAGTATCTATATTAATATTACAAACAAATGAAGGCCTATGAATCATGAGATAGCCGATTTTTGTGTCCAGTTTCTTGAATGACGAAATCTCTTTTTCTGGATTTGTGTATACGTGACAGAGATATTCACGTCCTATGTATATTTTACTGTAGATGTTGTTTAAGACTGGATCGTAAATGAGGAATTCTTTAGCGGGAGCGGATGACGTCATTTTATATAAAATAAAAGCACGTGTTTGGAGTCTTAAAACTGAACTATCTATATTTATATACATATATATTTTTGAACTACTATATCTGAACTATCTATATTTATATACATATATATTTTTTTCATCGCGTGGGGGGGGGGGGGGGGGGGTGACACTCAATTCTGAAAAAGCAGAATTCCTGTTTCCTAGTTTTATTTTAAAATCGAAAAGCCAAGAATTTTTTTTTCACTTTTTCAGTTGGTAATTTAATGTAATAAACTGGTAATAATTAGAAAGCATAACAAATTGTTTTGTGTGTGTGTTTCATAAAACGACTAAACATTTTTTTAAATGCCTATGTATAGTAGAAATGTGAAATTTATTCAATTTTCTATTTTAAAATTATACCCGCAAACTACATATCACGTAATTAAGAAGGTAAATACAAATTATTTCCGATGTTATCACAAGCATAATACTTTTTTCAAGAAGTAAAATGTATGTATAAAAGCACTTAATACCACTTATTGTAATGTGAGAAATCTAACTTTAATATACCAAATGGACCTTAATGCGACAAGATGATTACATGCATTTGCGTAACTTTTCAAATATCATTCATCATCTCGAAAGTTTAAATTTTATGCTTCTTTTTTCGTCGACTTCTTTTTGTTTTTTATGAAACAATTCGTTTCTGAAAAGAGGAGAAAAAAAAAGCCAAGTCTTTAAGGCCGCTCTATAAAACGCCTTGATGAGATATTTTCGCGTTATTAAACGCTAAATGATGCTACGGACAGCATTGCCAACACACAATAGTTGTTTCACAACGATGATGCTTTCCGCCAAAGAAGCATTCTTGAATTAACAATGAAAAATGGCATTTCTCTTAGGCATTCCTTTTATAAAGATTTCTTTTCTTTAAAAAAAAAAGAGAGAGAGAAAATGACTTTAAAATAGGAGATAATGAGTGATTATGCAGAAATCCATCTTTTAAAAAACAAAAGTTATTAAATATCATCACTGTTTTTTTAGTTTTTAAGGATATTGTAAAAGAGCCATTTTTTATATACCGGATGTCCCAAAATGGACTAACTGGTTGATTTCCAAATTCAATAATTTGCAGATGGCGACAGTTATTAAAAAAAAAAAAATACTTGCTGAAGGTTTATGTAAAGACAACGGGAGTTTTTTTTAATTTTTTACTGCAATTCTTGGTTTTAGTTCCAAATAGCAGCGGTAGATAGCGCTGCAAGCAGTAACCGTTCAATCAAGGGCCAAAACCGAAATCACCCAGCATTGGTGCGAACGAAGGGGGTTAAACACATGGAGTAGGTGTCATTCTGACTGATTTCAGAATCGATCCCTAAGAAGAAGATTGCGTAGGCGAATGAGACCCACTCCACATGTTTAACCTACTTCATTCCCATCAACACTGAGTGATAGCTATCACTGTTTGAAAGTTATTGAATTTTAAAAACAGCCAGTCCATTTTAAGGCACCCGATATACATAAACGACTATGCTACCCTAATCTATTAAATGTGCCCATAAGAACTTCTTTCAAAATGAATGTGAATTATGTAATGTGAACATCCTTTTGACAACATGTATATTTGCACACATTTGCATTTGGCACATAAATGGAAAGTAGTGTCATTTATAGAACAAATTTTAAAATGAAAGGCTATGCAATAAACGCTAAAATTTACTTTTAACAGGGAGGCATCCGCAGCAATGTTCCGGTTATCCGGTTCCAAGTTTTCCGACTAGTTTCATCTACTTTTTCAGAATCGTTTCTTTTAAAGCAATTATAAAAAATCCTGGAACAACATACTAAACTCAAGACGTTAAAGATGTTATAAACGAATAATAGACTTAGCTAAAGAGTAGATGGATCGTGTAAGTAAAAATTTAAAAAAAAGAGAGAAAAAAAGAAAGAAAAAAAATGAAAGACAGAATGATAAGATAGAAGAAAAAGAGATATATGTCCCAGTAAACAATTATAAATAAAGACTTTTTCTAATAAAACAGAAATGGTTTAGCTGCATGTCAGTCTGATAAATTTCACGCCAAAATAAAGAACGTTAATTTTACGCTTGATTTAAAACAAAAAAGAAAAGAAAAAAGGCTGCAATTTATTTTTGAGATAAAAAAAAGCTTGAAAATAAAACAAAATGAAGGCATTTATTTATTTTAATAAGCTCATAATACACACATATATATATACATATATATATATATATATAATTTGCTGCTAAATTTATTAAATTAATTATTGTAATAGGAATAGTTGATGATTTGTATTTATATTATGGCTATATATATATATATATATATATATAATAAATTTAAAATCACAAATATATGAAGAAATTGATAAAGTTCTAAAGATGATTTAGAAATGAACATATGAAACCAGTATGTAAAATAAGAAACTATGAATGACTCACATAATCATTAGAGGAGCTTGTGAGTTCATTCATAGAAGATGCGTTATTTCATCCAATTTTGTCGGCATTAAGCCTAAAATGACAAAATTTAGCTCCTTATAACACAAACATTACAGAAAATAGATTGGATCTGGATTAATAAATTGGAACTGGATTAATAACAATAATGTTTAGAGTTGCCATCTTAAGTCTAAAAAATAAATAAATAAATAAATAAAAGGAATGAAAATGATTGAAGAAATCAAGAAAATACTTAGATTAACTTTTAGTTAAACTAGAATGAAAAAATAGGAATAAACTTAATAAGTACTGAGTGAATACAAAATAAAATAAAGAAAAAGGAATAAATTAATACAAATAAATAAATAAAGAAATAAAGAATTATATAAAAATAAAATATAAAGGGCAATTGATTAAATTAATGTTTTAAAGACAAAAAATTATAATATATATGTATATTATATAATACTATATATATATATATATATATATATAATAGAAATGAACACACTTTAGAAATAAGTAACTATTTTTAAAGGTCTGAAATAATTTTTACTTCGAAAGTGGGCGATTTGAAAGAATAGGCGGTAGCAGATAGCTGCAATGTATTTTGCCTAACACAAAAGTGAAAAACAAAAATTAAATGACATATTGCTTTCCTGAGTTTCTGAAGTATATTTGTGTTGAATATGAAAGACTTCATTTTTGGAATGCACTTTTAAATTAACATTGAGATATATGGGTGACTATCAACAAAAGTTTCTTAAATTTAATTCTAGGGTCGAAGTCTTTCAGCATATATGAGATTTTCCAATGCTTTTGGTTTCTAAATGTGAACGAACTTTTAAAACTGCATTTATCCAAAAAATAATAAATGATAATAATAATTGTATGCAATTCATATATCTGTCTCGGTTCATTGCATCTGAGATCCCGGATGACTGATGTTAAATTAAAAAAAATAAGAGAAAAAATAAGGTTCCTCCCTCTACTTGTTTACCGGAATTCTACCGATTCAATACTCATAGCTGACGTAATTTTTACTAACAAAAAAAAAAAAAAAAAAAAAAAAAAAGCACCGCTTATAAAAGACGAAGCTCACAAAACTCAAAGAAATCAAATGAAAAATAATCTCAAAATTATACGCAAGAGTTTATGGTAGCAGATAGACTTTGCCACCCTTGTCTTCTGCTTTATATATATATATATATTTCTGTAATATAAGTTGTTATAGCTACCAGAACACCGTTTCGAAGTTATTTGCAGTGACTAGAAAAAGGTGTGGCAACGCGTGCTAAAATGTTCTTTTGCTCATATAATTTTTCCTTTGAAAAATTTTGGCAACGATTATGAAGGGGTAATCTTTCGAGTTTTGAAATGCACGATTCATATTCTTATTTATTTTTATCATCATTATTATTATTTTTTTAACCCCGAGTTGTATAACAGAAATGCCAGCTTTTTCTCGCAAACTATCGCGAAATTTAAATAAATACGTTTACCTTTTGTTTGTTTGTTTGTATAATGTTATCCGAAATTTTCGTCAAATATAATTTAAAAATCCGTTTCCAAAGTTTAAATTAGAGTTTCATTTTTAATAGTACTCACTATTACTTCATTTATTTAAATTTAAATAATAATAACTAAACTATTCTTTAGCTTAATTTTTTTTCACCTGGATTGTTTTATTATTTATTTATTTATTTTATTAATAATAATAATAAAAAAAAAAAACGCGCAGCAAATTTTATGTCTATCTTCCTTATTGCTCTTGTTGTTAAATGTCCTGAATTCTACTTACAAATTTATTTCAATATTGCTCATAGCATATGTTCCCAATTTTTCATACATTATTTATTTATGATTGTTTAATGTACAATATCCCAATATAGCACCTTTATATCTTATTATATCTCGTGTAATGATGTAATTGTACAATGTTTTATGGAGTGGTCATTCGAGCTTGACAATTCTACCAAGGCTTATTTTTTTTTTTTTTTTTTTTTTTTTTTTTTTTTTTTTCCATTTTCATTTTCGGATATTTTGTATTACAGCTGTGAGTTTTATCTTTCATTTTATATGATTTCTATTTTTCACCATTTGTGTATGATGAATTATGTGTCATCTTTATGACGCACACATATATATATGCATATCAGCAAGTCCTCATACATAACCCTTTAAGGCTGTTCTCAAATCCAAAAGGGCAATTTTATGACATAAGTTTTAATTTATTTTTGTTCGGAAATGCATGAAACTAGCTGGTGTTGTTGTTCAGAAACTATGTCATCGAGCTGTTTTTTTTTTTCAGTTTTTTTGCAAACACAATAGATCTTTCCGAAAAGAGTGTCAAAGTGGGCGTTTTGAACCGAATTTCCGCGCGAAAGAAGAATAACCCTTCAAGGAAGGACGAAAAACGTGTTTGTCACGTGGTCAAAATAGCTTATAACACAATATGTAATTTATTTATCAAAAAATGGAAAACACAGTTCGATTCCAAATCGCTTCCAGGGTCAGACTTTCCAATTTTATATCCTTCCGTTAAAAAATGAATTTGTAAATGTGTCAAAACGTTTTGCGCTTGTTGAGCACAGCAGCTGTGAACAGCCTTAAGACCGGAAGACTTTTGGTAGAAATAAAAAAATTTGGTAGTTTCCCCTAATAAATACTATCATATTTGATTTTAAAAAATACCCGATGTCAGGTAATGCCAAGGGAGGACCCACGCAATTATGTGGGTGGAGGCTCGACTTTAAATCGCAAAAAAAAAAATCAATTTTAAATCGCAAAATGTTTGCCTTTTTTTTTTTTTTTTTTTTTTTTTTTTGGATCACCTATGCAATTGTGAAGGTCAGGTCTTAAAAGGATATAATAATAATAATAAAAAAAAAACCAATAACTTCACTCAAAAAATCAATAACTCAATAATAATAATCTAAGCATATTCCCTACCATTAATCTAAAAGAATCGAGGAAAAAAATTAAAATTTACTAATATTTTAATTGGACTTTATTTGGTCTATTCCTGTACCACTAGTCTCTTGTTTTTTTTTTTAAATATACATAGAATATCAAGCCTACACTATTTCGAAAACTAGATTAGATATGCTGATAACAACAGAATTCGCAAAATTAATTTACATATTCGGATGCTGCTGAAAAACGAATTCCTGGCAGTTTATTTCCCTAACGTGTATGTATAGAAGCCATCTGAATTCGAAGGAGTGAGTATATACTACTCACTCTGGCATAAATTGCATTTAAGAAATATTTACGTTATAATGAATTAGGTATGCGGCTTTTATGTGTGTGTCGACGAATGACTGTAATTTTAATGATTGTTATCGCAGAGAGAAATCCTCCGCCTAACCTTGAAAGGTTTATTTTCACGGTGCAAGCTGAGACAATGGTGACGTAATTCTATAGGGAAAGCTGACTTCAGCACCATGCGTTTTATCCTCAAAGAAGTCAGGGGGTTGGGGGTGGGGATTAATAGCAAATAAGTGAGGGTGAAGTACCTTCTGTTAAACATTTATACAAATAATTACTCACGGGAATTCATTGAAAATTAAGAAAATATTTGGGAAGAGGAAAATTTCTAAATATTTTATCTCTAATTATTGTGTTTTAAATTTAATCGGTTTTGTTTGAAGTAACATTTATGGGAAGTAAAAGTTACTTAATCAGTATTTAATGTATATCGCTTGTTATATTTTGAAAATAAATGACGAATACTATTTTGGTAAATTAAAGTTGAATCGGTAGTATTTGGTTAATGAATATGAAAATAAGTTATCCCTTAAGCGAAAAACTTTTAGGTCATGGCCTTTTCAAATCAAGGTGCCGAATATTCGGTACATTTCCATATTTACATTGTGTCCTCTATTACATTAAGAATCTATATTGAAATACACATTAATATTTCAATATTAAATAGACATTAATATTTAAAAGGAAATAATATTATTAAATAACTAACAAGGAGAACTAGTAAAGAAATATACTCTGATTTTTTCAAACTTTGACTGTTTGAAGGTCGTCATTGCGGATACTATTGTCGTCACTTGACGTTATAAGGGAGTCCAAATCATGCCAATGTGACATCAGTAAGTTGCATTTTGCGACGAATCGATACCTAAGTAAAAAAATTAAGGGTGTATTCGAAAAAATATCTTTCCACCTTCAACAGCTTGAAATTTTCTGAGACATTTGCAGACTTATTTTTAAAAGTAAAAGCATGGAACTTGCTGAGGTGATTTTTGAAGAGATGTATTAGAGGCTGTGTGATTTCATTTTTCGCTCAATTCATTAGAATTTGATTTGTAACCTCTTCGTTCCCAAAGCTACAATAATGCTAAAGCAAACAAAATGACATCATAGATGACAGAAAAAAGAACTTTTCGGAAATTGATTCTTTAGGGGACTGGTAATTTTGGTTTACAAATAGGGATCTAAAATTACAAATTCCGTTAAAATGTCAATTTAATTATCACTAACCCAAATTTAAGGCCTTTAATCAAGTGAATGATATACAAATCCTCAACACATTTTATTGTAAAGGATTTGAGTTAAATAAGCATGAAAATTTCTCAATTTCTTGGCCACATCCTCTTGAAGGCGTTTTGCAAACTCAGATGAAAATAACATCTATTTTATAAGGAGATCAGCATAGATTTTGCCATTTATTGGTTTGCTTTTAAAGCAAAAAACTATTCAGCTATTAAGAAATTAAGTCAAAATGTAAAAAAGTCAAATAGTTTAGTTTTTATAGGGAAAAGGATAGAGGTCCATGTATGCGGACCCAGGTAGCGAAGAGGTTAAACAATTATTTTCTCAGTATGACCATTTGTTTTCATTCCCAGATCTCCCGCTTCGGAAAATTCGGTTCAAAACGCCCACTTTGACAGCATTTTTTGCAATATTTTCTGCATTTATCAAAACATCGACAAGCATGGCACATTATGTAGTTTCTAAATAAGAGAATTTACCAGTTAGATGCGTTTGAGAGCAAAAGTCAATTTAAAAAATAAATCAGAAAATAAGCAGTTTGGATTGGAATACACCCTTAATAGCAACGACTTTTAATTAGTGCTTTTAATTGTTTTCACTCTGGAAGGGATTCTGTATGCTCTTCGGATGCGTTATCAAAGGACATCATCACACGGCTTCACATTTCAATCCTCAAATGCAGGGACACGAGAATCACTATGTGCATGACTTAATAGATCACATTTGTAATGTCACTGTGCAACTTTACAGCAACTTACTGTGCTATTATAGTATTTTAATTTACAGTACTTCATCTTCTCTCAAGATCACAATCATTTTTGCCGTTCACGTGAGAGATACAGTCACCCTGTCACTATTTAAGAAAGTCACATTTTGTCACACTCTTGCGTCATCAGTGCGACTTCACCGCGACTGTTCGTTCTATTAAGGAGATGAACCCCGTATATACATTTTCCCAGCCCAAAGGCGGCAATCCGGTGCAAAAATTTATCCTTTTACACTCATACAGCATTAGGATACATATCGGGATAACTTAAGTTTGAGGACCCAGGAAGATCTTTTAAGGCTCAACAAGCGACTCATTTTCAAAGTAAAAGTACAAAGTGGCAGGCCTGTGATGGAAGCGATTTGGAATCGAAATGAGTTTTCCTATTTTTGGATAAATAAATTCACTGTAAAGAAAAAAAAAAACGGACAAAATTTTCTGAGAAAACTTTTGCATTTACCAAAAAATGGAAAACGCCTTCCGATTACAAAGTTTTTGAATACCGCCAATTTCATGCGTTTACTGAACGAAAGTGAACTTAAAAAATGTGTCAGAAGGTTGCTCTTCCTAAATTTTTAACCCTGTGCTAACCAGAAAAAACGGGATTTTCTGTTTATCCTATCAGCAGCATTCATTTCAGGATAAATCTTCAAAGTTTTCTAGCAAAACAAAGAGAAATAAATGTTGACTTTAGCACTGGCGATGGTTCCTAACCTCATGAAACTCCCATGAAAGAACACAATAATGCCTATTGAAATTATGTAAGCTCTGGAATTAGGTACTAGGTGGGTGTTTTGGCAAGTCATTAAACGAGGCGAGAGTCCAAATAAACGGGGACAAAGCATTAAAATCAAAATGTCACTGTGCTTAAATTCAAATTTAAAAGCCATTTCTTTCCTGCTGGGAAACTAAAGTGCTGCTACGCCCAGCTTTGTTGCCTCTGACACATGGATAGCGAGATTTACTAGGTGGTTCTCCCCGCTGCTTAACTCTATCTCAGTGGTTCATAAAAATTGATAATTTTCACACTGTTTGTATTAAATTATTAATAAAAATATCTCTCTGCTTTTTCTATTCTCATTTTTCATCCACTTTTGTTTTCTTTTATAGCCGTTGAGGAAGAAAGGGTATCATAATTGCAAAATAGATTAAGTGTTCACTCATGCATTTATGCACCTATTTGTCTTTGAGAAAGTTTGTATTTGTTTTGCATTAGAATTTAAAAGAAAATTTAGATTTTGAAAGTTCGTTTTCATTCTGAAATTTAAATTTTAAATGTTCGAAATATTAAGCTTTTTCATTTAAAATATTCTTCGTGGTAATTAGTTTGTATGGGATATGTAAAAAGGAAATAATGGTTGCAGGAAGCTATATAAATAAAAGGAATGAGAAACGGCTGAAAAAGCAATAATAACCAGAATTGAAAAGTTTTGTAACTTTAACAAAAAAAATCTACTTTTATCATTCTTATACATGCATTATCATTAAAAAATGTATGTGAATTTGTACATTTTTAATTATTTTTAAATAAATATACTAAGGAATTTACTCAAAAGCTTTAATTACTGTGATAGAGAGATAATTATATACAATGAATTTGCACATATAAGTTTCTTTAATCCCTTCGGCACGAGCGTCTTTTATGGAATTTTTAATCTTTTGTCCCCAATTTTCCAAAACAGAAATTCTTGCCTAACTAAATCGGGAAAATGGTCGAATTAAATAAGGCAAAATTTACAATAAAAAGTTACTGGTGAGAATAATCAAGGATTCTGAGCCCTTTACGCGGCACGTATACCGGTCGCTCGTCTCCAAGGGGTTAAGAGTATCTTAAAACAGGTTAAGCGTCGCTGTTGAAAATTTAAAAAACTGGTTGAATGTCCTAATCCCAAAAATTTCTTCTATGTCATACATCTTAATATTTCAAAAAGTAGTTACAAATGTTAATACTGCAATATTATTAAATCAATACTATGACAACTTTGTCTTTCATCATAAACTTCGGCTTCAGTCAATGAATCAAAGTCAAAATAATCATAATATTTATTAAAATCAATAGTTTTTCGTTATTCTGTTGTACAAGTTTGCGATCAGCCGGCTTAGCAGGATGAGAAGTTCCCGTCGCTACACGAGCATAATAGGACCTCGAAAAATCGAGAAAATATACAAAAATCGCTATTACAGCTTCCCCTTCTTGTGGAATATTTCGAAATTCAAGAAGGACCTTCTTGCCCTAGCCAAAAACAAACATGAAATTTGGCTCAATTCTTTGCATAACTTCATACATTTTTTGATGTATAATAATGAAAATGGTACAAAAATCGTTATTACAACGGCCCTTTCTGGCGGAATATTTCCAAATTCAAGGAGGACCTGCTGGTCATAGCCAAAAACATACACAAAAAATTGGGTTCATTTCTATGCATAACTTCATACACCTTTCGATGGTACAATGGCGACACACGGACAGTCAGACATTTTCTTTAAATATGTTTTTGGGGATCTCTGGCCCCTAAAACGTGTCAATCCGTCGAAAACCGGAAGTCAGAAAAAATTTCGATTAGAATACTTTCTTTTATTGAAGATAGAAGAAAGTAGTATAGTTATACAAACTACAACATATGTATAATTACCTTCACAATCTCTTCTTATTGTATTATTGTAATTGATTTTGTAAAAAGTTAAAATCCTTCTTTTTGAATACACATAAAAATTTAACGGTACCTCGAAAAATAAGCCATATTTTAAACATGTTCTTCATATACTAGAAAGAAAAAACCCTGTAAAGTCGTCAAAACAAAAATGTTGGATGGGTTACCGCACTTAATATCTATGTTTTTGAATTAGCTTCATTTTTTGACAGCGTAGGGGAGACCGGGGCTAGTAGGCGCAGTTTTTAGTTACTGATTTTTATTAATTTTTTGTTTTAAGTTTTTTAAGAAACTTTAACTGTTCTTTTAAAGAACAGGCATTGGGCTATAAATACCCGGAGGTTTGAGTTTGTAACTTTTGTAGCTTATGTTTAGCGGAAACCTAAAGTGAAAGGAAAATTGTGCGCCAATTTACCCCGTCACGGGACATGTTGCCTATACCTATGGGGTAAGTTGGCACACACTTTATAAAAATTTAAATGAAGCTCAAATAAGACACGCAGTTAAGCGAAATAAATTTCATTATTACCAGTAAGTTTAAACAAAGGTGTTATAGCCGTACAATGTAAATTCTAAATTATACAGACATAAAAATAATGAATAAAACATTAACATTGAGTAACTTCTATCCTACACTACATCAGCATCAGAGTTACAATTGTCACAAAATAAAAAATCGAGTGTCCCCGTTTGGGCAAGCCTCGTGTGCCCAAAATCTTGCATTGCAACCACTTCTCTCGTTGTTTGCTGTTTTTCAAGCTACCAGCACACACTAAACACCGAGCCAACTTGCCCCGTGTTCAATGCGCCTACTAACCCCATAATAACTTTCTTCACAAAAGGGACACGTAATCATCTAAGTATAAAAAATACAAGTAAATCACAGATGAGGTAGGAACAGTTAATCATACTCTAAGATAAACTGCACAAGTCAAATCGCAATTATTAAGATAAGTATTGGAAATTAGAAAAAGAATGAAGCAACAAAAAATTACTTATGAGTGCAAAAAACAGAAAAATCGTAATAAATATCCACTGCTCGTAGATAACGCTGCAAAACTACAATGATGATTGTAAAAAGCAAGAAGAAAGGTACTCTGTGACTGGTTGCGCAATCTATCCACAAACAGGCGATTTATGAGCACTGCGCCTACTTACCCCTGTAGCCAACTAGCCCCGGTCTCCCCTACTCTGAGGTTCGAGAACAATCTAGAAAATCCTTCCTTCAGGCATTGGAAGCTCTACAGAAAATATTTACAATTTTATTT
Source organism: Maratus speciosus (assembly GCA_963932465.1). Lineage (NCBI taxonomy): Eukaryota > Metazoa > Arthropoda > Arachnida > Araneae > Salticidae > Maratus > Maratus speciosus. The sequence goes on from OZ010790.1 coordinate 609,786,138, forward strand.
TAAAAAGCATTATGTACGTTTCTCTAAAATTATAACTGATATGGTCATCTAAGGTTATGTTCTCCACTCTTTTCATAGGTCGTTGACGAACACGGGACGATCAAAGCGTGGGTGGACACTTTAGTGGTCAGAGGTGGACAGTGGACATCTTTCCTGAGAAAATCGGAAGACGAGAAATCCAGGAACGTCAGTCCGGTGTTCTATGGAGGCCAGGTAGGAATTTTACTGTTTATATTCTGTACCAGAGATTTTTATTTAAATATCAAATTCAAACACGCAATTTTCTGACACATTTAAGATTTTTATTCTTGCATAACTCAGCATAACTTCAGTCGTCAACTCATCGAGTTGACGACTGAAATTCCAGGATTGGACAGAACTCGATTACCATATTAAAATGCCACTGGTCTTGCTAAGTCATATCTTGGTGGAAAACACCTGCATACCCGATTTTAGTGGTGGATCGGTATTTTAACCATTGTGTTTTCCTGCACCCAAAGGTATGAAAACATGGAGGACTGAGAGCAGGAAAACACAATGATAAACTTACCAGTCCACCACTAAAATCGAGTTTGCGGGTGTTTTCCACCAGCAAACCAGTCGCATTTCAATATGCGAATAGAGTTTTAACGAATCCTGGAATTTCAGCCGTCAACTCGGTGAGGGGATGGTTTGTGTAGCTGCATCTCTTGTCTATAAGGAAACGAATAAAGTTCCTACATTAACCCATATTGGACCGCTGTCCTATAAATAGGACAGAACTCGATTACCATATTAAAATGCCACTGGTCTGCTAAGTCATATCTTGGTGGAAAACACCTGCATACCCGATTTTAGTGGTGGATCGGTATTTTAACCATTGTGTTTTCCTGCACCCAAAGGTATGAAAACATGGAGGACTGAGAGCGGGAAAACACAATGATAAACTTACCAGTCCACCACTAAAATCGAGTTTGCGGGTGTTTTCCACCAGCAAACCAGTCGCATTTCAATATGCGAATAGAGTTTTAACGAATCCTGGAATTTCAGCCGTCAACTCGGTGAGGGGATGGTTTGTGTAGCTGCATCTCTTGTCTATAAGGAAACGAATAAAGTTCCTACATTAACCCATATTGGACCGCTGTCCTATAAATAGGACAGCTAACATTTTTTTAAATAAAATTGGTAAGGATTTTTTGGATGCATTTTGTTATGACGTCTTTAAAAGACATAAAAGTATAACATATAAACAAAAAAAACAAGTAACCAATTAAAATTTAGTTGAAAAAAATCTATTTAAAAAATTCTTTAAGAATTGTGATCTTATAATCTAGAATTTTACCGTTATTATTATCTTTTTATTGGAGAAATCATAGAGTATTTTTGTACAACGTAAACAGTATTATTAAAGTAAAATAAAATATTTGCTCATAAAATTAGTTTCTGTATGCATTTTATATGTCCTTTATATGTGTCCTACTAATATGTCCTGTTTATACGACAACTAGTTACTTAAAAAATTAATTACTTTTTTTCGAAATTTTGCTAGTATCTACTTAATTACACCATGTTAATGATATAATTGAAGTTTTAAAAATTTTCAAAAATATTTAATCGGTGTGATCCAATATGGGTTAATCCATCGAATTGATCAAACGGTCTTTTAGGTGCCAAATTTGATGATTTGAGTCTGAAAAAGCTTCTCACCGTGGAGCAATCGATTATAACAATACGATTATTTCGTACGACCATCATCGTGCTACTGATGCTTCAGAAAAACGATAATATGATCTGAATGTGAGATAAAAAATTGTCTAAAATAAAACTATTTTTCTAAATTTTTTTAAATGTTTGTAAATATTTCTTTTTTCACCATACTGCATGATACGAATAAATCCATTATTATTTTTAAAATTAATTTCAAGGTTTCGACTCAGTAAATATGAATGCCTTATCAATAATAAGCTTAACAAATATATATTTTCACAAATAGTTTAACTTTGTAAAATAGTATGCAGAACGATAATGCTTTAAAAAAATGAAACATAGTTTGTTTTAAATGCTTACGCTACAAAGTAAAATTATAGTTTGTTTGTCAATTTCAAATTAAATATTTCTGTTGATTTCAGATAAGTGAAATTAACCTAGATTATTCCACACAATATGTTTAAAAACATGCGAGTAACGCAATAAAGAATCACAAATGTTAAAGCAGATATTTAATGTGTGCAAAAGTTTAATTATTAATAAATTACGAAGTAAGATACATTTCTTATATACAACGAAATGTTTAGCTTTTTTGATTACTTTTGAAGGTTTTAATTTCCTTTAATTTTACAAAATTACCTTTAATACAAACATTAAGCAATGCATTCAGCATCTTGGATATTAAAACAACAGTTGCAATTGACAACAGTAGAAATAAACTGCGTTTAACAAACTTTTTTTTTTATTTATCCAAGCTTACAATATTTCCTCTTTTCAAAACACCATTCGTATTCCAATGGAATGCAATTTTAATTTATTTCTGGTGAGGAATGTTTTAAAAGAATTAGTAATTAAACTGCTTTTGCGTTTCACAACGAGTGACAATGATTAAAAAATTAATTAAAACTAGAAATTTCATATTGCAGAGAGAGAGAGGGGGGTTTCTCGAAAACGCCCAGAAAGTTGCAACATTTATTAAAAAAATATATATATCTGTTAAATATTCATTTTTTCCTGTGTTAAATTCATGGAAATGTAAAAAATAAAATAAAGTCGTTTAATTTTTCTGGTGTCAATTTTATTATTTATATGCAATGAAAAAGATTTTAAGTTAAATTCATCAGGGAATTAATCAAGAAAAAAAGTTTACACTAAGAAAATATGCATATTTACTGGAATACTTCGAAAATTGTAGTACTTGAATTAAAATTCTTTTAGTTTACGCTTTTCTCACCAAATTCATAAGAGATGTAGGGAAAAGAGGGAATTTTCTTAAATGATTTACTTTTCTCGGGTAGTAGTTTTAATATTCGTGCGTAATTAAAAAGGTTTTAAAGTAAAATTTTGTTCACTGTAAATTAAAAATCCTTTCTTCAATTTTGTCTTAATTACAATAGAAAATTAAACGGTAATAAATCATTTACTTATCTCACATTCAAATGTACATTTGAAAGCAACAGGAAAGTGTGTATGGAGCCTGTTTTAATTTCATAGGGAAAGTACAATGGTTAATTAGAATCTTTGGTTTGGTAGAATATTGTTTCAGAAAGACAACTTTTTCTTTTTTTTCTTTTGTGCATTATTTATCGTTTCATTTTTATTTCAGTTGACTATTTTATATTTTCACATTATGTATGTCATGTTATCAACATTTTTAAAGAATTTTTCTGACTTCGAAATTATTTAATTTAACTCCTTCGCTCCCAGATGAAACAATTCTATTCAGCAGAAAGATGAAATCAGCGATATATTTATCAGGTAGCTCATAAATTTTACAGACAGTAGTTCCAAAAATGGGTCAGATTTTCATCAACAGATGGCACTGTGTTACTGCAACAATACTCGAATTAACTGCAACATTTCAAAATACAAACCTTTTTATAGCTAAGTAGATTTTTTACAAAAAAATAAAAAATTGAGAAATTTTAATGCAATTTAAACGTTAGTTGAGAAATCTTACAGTTAGACATTAGTCGATCGCCATCTACTGAAGATAATTCGAACTAGTTTTAAAATTACTGTATAGTAAATTAATGAGACACCTAATAAACATGTCCCTTATTTCATCATTATGCTTAATAAATTATTAAATTTTATTGTTAGGGATACCTTTTAAAAATACCCTAAACGATGTCTTTAAATAAAGTAATTAGTTTTAACTTCTTTTATATATATATTCGAAAAAGAAACTACACTTTTTACTCAATTAATTACAAATGTATATTATAAGAGGAACAACAGAATTTATATATGTGCTTAGGTATTAATTATTTTCTTATTTTTAATTGCTATGCAATCGTGCCTGTCAGATGAAGCAGGTTTTATTTATTTATTTTTTAATCCTCTATGTTATATGCTGAAAAATAGTTTTTGGATAAAATTACTTATATAAAAGATAACTAAAGTTAAAATATTACACACTAATTATTAAGAGCCTCTTCTTGTTTACATTTATATAGATAAATTTACATAGTTGCATGTGTGCAGTACTTTATACTTATACAGTAAAAGAGCTTTTATCAGAATTTTTACATTACGTAATTAGATATTTATTAAGAAATATTTTAAAATGAAGTAAACTATTCGATGGTGGATAAATTGCGAATAAACTTAATGATATTGCAAGAAATATTCCACGTAACTATTTTGTTTATTATTTTATCTGCGCTAAATTACAGAAAATGAAGTATTTGTTCGAAAGATTAAACTTCAATTAACTGTTTTTTTATATAATTTTATAACCAAACTGACGAAAGAATCCCTAATTACGTATTTTTTTAAAACTATTCTTTTAATATTTTTTAGGTATTATTTAAATGTTAAATAATGTTCATTTAGTAAAAGTAAAAAAGAAAAAAGAAAAAAAAAGTCTTATTCATATTATTATTAAGATGTTGCAAAATATGTTATCCATAAATAAATATTATAGTTTGGAAAAAATGATTTAAAACTAATTATAATTTTGTAAACATAATATTCCATAAGTTTATCAATATATATTTATCAACTTATTAACAGAAAAAATCCTACTTGTTAGTCCTTTCTAATATGACCATTATGTAAGAGAAGAAAAAGATAGTTATGTTTTTCCGATTCAGTGATTTAAAGAAAATAATCAAGGATATATACATTTGTCTGAGTAACCTACTAGTTAAATTAATAGCGAAAACTAGTTAATTAGCATTAATTTTTTTTATCTATTTCATGTACAGTAGGTATTTGTAAAAATAAGCAATTGTTTTTATAAATTATCCTATTTCGAAGAAAAGTTACACGTTCTATTCGAAGAAATTATTAATGATTTATTCAGATATGTTGTTTTGTTGCATTGCTATTTTATTTTATTTTATTTTATGCATAACAAGCCGGTTGAAAAAAACATAGAGATGTTATTAAAACGTATATTCATAAGATAAGAATTTACAAGTACGTCATGTACTGTATTTTTTCTATGTTTAAAGTCTATGTAAAAGAATATAAGTTCACCAGATGATATTAATAAATTGTAAAAATAATAGCAATAATAATAAGAGTTTGTGTACTTAGAATTTGTATTAAGGCTGTTCTTAAATCAAAACTGTCAATTTTCTGACATATATTTTAAATGCATATTATGTTCACAAACGTATCAAATTGGCAGGGGCAAAGACTTCCATTTCTAAACTATAGAAATGAATGAATGACACCAGGATTTACGAACAAATTTATTTAAAAACAATACAAAGTTGTATTTCACATACAAAGTAAACTGAAAATTTTATTCCAAAATGCTGGTGCCATTGTGGCATTTGGGAATTAAAATTAAGTGGTTTCATAAACATACCACCTCCTTTGAAAGGGTTAAGAAACCAGATGAAATCAAACACTTTTTCGGTTAGAAACGTTTTCAGAAAATCCAGTCAAAGTCATTTTGAACCGAATTCCGAACGCGACAGCGCAGGAAAGAAAAAAATTGACGTCTTGAGATGATAATCGCTTATTACTCAAGATGAAATTAATTTATCGGAAAATGAATAAAACTGATTGATTTCAAATAACTTCCCTAATCATGCTTGCAAGTATCAAGCTTTTATGTTTAAAAATGCGTTAGAAAATGTGTCAATAAGTTTTGTGTTGTTTAGCGGGGATAATTAGTTTTTTAAGAACTGTTATTGTTTTGTGAAAAGGACTTTTAAAGTTTAGTAGTTTACAATGTTAATAAAAGTATTTTTCCAAATAATTTTCAAAATTTTTAAATGCAGCACGTCGGTATCATACATTTTTAAGAATTGTGTTCAGTTTAAATTTTGCTTTCGCTTTGCACGAGCCGAGACTTTTATTTTCCGGCTGATAAAAAAAATTAAAAATAAAAATAAAATTAAAATTAGATAAATATAAATAAATATAAATAAATAAATAAATAAATGAATAAATAAATAAATAAATAAATAAATAAAAATAAATAAATAAAAATAAATAAAAATAAATAAAATAAAATAAATAAAAATCTAAAAGTCATTTATCGCTCTGTTGAAGAAAAATTTATTTCCCTTGAAAGTTTTCATTGTTTTTTTTCTGTTTACCATCAAATTTTCCATTGTAATGATGTCTCCCAATTAAAGTGAACTGCTTACATTACGGAGCAGGAAGAACAATAAAGTCAAAATATTTAGACCATGAAAAATCACTCCATGTCACTGGGTACACCAAATGATTTCTCTCTTTCTTTTTATTTTGGATCTTATCGCATCAAATTAGAAAACACAACAAGTCGGAAATTGTACGTCAAACGTAGCAAACGAGGTGCGCTCGAACTCGTTTTTATAAATAGTCAGATCTTGGTATAGCTGTTGGCACCCTGCATGCAAAATTTCTTACGATTCCATAGATTAAATTCAGTCATGCACTGTACATAAAAACGGACTAAAAAACGGAAATACTACTGGCAATCTAGACGCCAGTACTATTTCCGTTTTTTTTTTTTTTACGGGAATTTTTACCCATAAATTACAGAATAATTTCCGTTTTTAATCAGAAAAACGGAAAATTCTCTGTAATTTATGGGTAAAAATTTCCGTAAAAAAACGGAAATAGTACTGGCGTCTAGATTGCCAGTAGTATTTCCGTTTTTTAGTCCGTTTTTTTTTTTTACAGTGTGCGGAAATAACAGGACTCCCTCTTCAATAGTACGTCATCACCCTGGCAACTTAGAATCCTGACCTATCGTGGGATATCATTAAATTCATGACTGAGGATAGGATTGAATAGAATGAAGAAAACTTTTATTCATACCTTTTTAAGTTTTGATTTGATTTTCATAACATTTGAAATGACTTCACAAAATTCTGCAACTATTCTATCTATTAAATTTCAAACCATTCACTGTAAAAAAAAACGGACTCAAAAACGGAGATTCTACTGGCAATCGAGACGCCAGTACAATTTCCGTATTTTAACGGAAATTTCTCCCCATAAATTTCAAAAATCCGTATTTTTACGGAAATTTTCCCCCATAAATTGCAGAAAATTTTCCATTTTTCTGGAATTTATGGGGGAATTTTCCGTTTCGGTTGTATCGTTTTTGCGCTGTTATATGCGGACAAACGGACGAACGGGCAGTCGGACAGACAGATGGACAGACAGACGGACGGACAAACGACGACTATAGGTGCTACGTATTTACATAATAAAGAACGCACCTAAAAAGAGATTTCTGAAGACATTAATATATCCGCATAAATGAAAGCATATTTTTTTAATATACTATGAAAAACATTCTTTTATGTTTCTCTGGATGAAGTAGAAAGTATCATCGTTATGATAGTAAAGCAATTGGGTTTAACACTAGAACAGCAGAAAATTTTACCCAAGTTTTATAAAAATATTTTTCACCGGAATTTGTATTTAAAACTATTAAACTTAATGTCCTTTATGATTGACTAGTGTTAGAGCTGCACACTGTTATTTTAAACTCCTAAAATACAGGGTGTTTATAAAGTCCCGGACCCATTTTGATGTTTAATAACTCATAAAATAATAAAGATAGATTAAAATTAATAACATAAATGGTTAGATAGACTCAAAAAGTTTCATGACCCTTGTCAATGAACTTCCACGTGTGCCCCCTTCGTCGCACGGAGAATATCAAGTCGATAGTCAATTTCACGCCAGGTGTCGCATCCACAGAGGCTATTGCGGTTGTAATTCTGGCTTTTAAGTCATCAATGTTCGATCCTCTCCTCCTGTAAACATTTTCCTTTACAAATCCCTAAAGGAAAAAGTCCAGCGGCGTTCTATCAGGTGATCTGGGTGGCCAAGGAATTGGACCTCCTCGCCCAATCCATCTTCCTGGAAAGTGGTCATTCAAAGAAGTACGAACGATGGTACCCCAATGAGGTGGTGCACCATCTTGTTGCAAAATGACATGTGGCTGAAGCTCTTCTAGTTGTGGAAATACGAAGTTTTCCAACATGTCTAAGTATACGACTGATGACGTCTCTTGTGTAAAAAAGAAAGGCCCAATGACAAAAGAGAGAAAAATGCAATTAATAAGCAGACGATATTTAGAAAAATACAGATATTTAGACTGGAAAATGAAATTATCTGAAATTAAACACACGCGCAGACGATATTTACAAAAGTAAAGATATTCAAACCTGAAAAGGAAAATATATGAGTTATTCCATCAATAAATGCCATAAGTTCGTTTATATCTTCATTATTTTATGAGTTATTAAACATCAAAATGGGTCCGGGACTTTATAAACACCCTGTAGTTAAAAGTTAACTTATTCCGAGTGAAATATTTTCGAAGTTTATTTCATGCAATATAAATAAAAATAAGTAGTAAAATAAGTATGTTGATTTTAGGGGAGAAAAGAACTATTAGCTAAGAAAAAATAATAAAAAAATACTATATATATATATATATATATATATATATATTACCTTGTGGTTATCTGCGTTTTGAACCGAATTTTCGGACGGGAAAGGAGAAAGCCTGTCGTCAAGTGGCAACAATCGCTTATAGCTCGATAAATAATTTGTTTAGCGGAAAATGAACAACAGCATTCGATTTCAAATTGCTTCAATAGTCAGGTCTTCCAATTTTATGCCTTTACATTTAAAAATGAATCAGAAAATGCGTTAGAAAATTTCGCGTTGTTGAGCATGAAATTTGAAAACCGCCTTAAGAAAGAAAGAAAAAAAACATATATATAATAATAAAGATGAAATCGCAAATATATGAACAAATTGGTAAAATTCTAAAGATGAACAAGATATGAACATTGGAAAGCAGTATGTAAAATAAGAAACTATGAATTACCCACATAATCATCAGAGGAGTTTGCAGGTTTAATTCATAGTAAAGATGCGTTATTTCATCCAATTTTGTCGGTATTAAGCCTAAAATGACAAAATTTAGCTCCTAATAGCGCATAAAAAATAAATAAATGAAAAAAGATATTGAATATAATATTTTCTTGAAATAGTTATTAGTAAATAATTTATTTTAATGAATGAAAATATTATCATTATTATTTTATAGAATAATGCCTTTTTTTACCACGAGAAACATTCTGCCTTTCCAAGATAAGGCATCATTTAGACCAATCGTTTTAAAATGTTTTACGTCAAATGATTATGCCGTTTATTTTTTAATAGGACTTCAATTTCACAGGAAGCATGCATATGACTGATAGATTATGTGATCAGGCAAACTGAATTTTATGTTTTAATAGAGAGTTTAAATTCCATAACTGCCGTTTTAACACATCGAGTTTTAATTTATAAAGATAAATGAAAACCATTAAACTAAAAAAATCAAGAAGACTTAACCCCTCTTGAATTCCCCCCCCCCCCCCACACACACACACACCCTCTCCGCCTCCATTTCCAAGAAATAATCCCATTTCCCACATTACCTTTTTTTTTAAATTCTAATTCGCCACAAAAGCTAATTTCCGGACAAACATGAGCTGCTAAAAACAAATCCCGGGAGACAAATAAACGGAAAGGATGCCTTTTCATGTGTTCTGTCGGAGGAAGCCATCTTTAAATCAAACCCACGGGGGTGTGAAAATGTGTAGGGGCAGTGGAGCGACCCCTCATTAAGCCGATGGGGCGGTGGGAACTGTTTCTATTTAATCGGTAGGAGGCTGCTTGACTGTTGTAATGACCCTTCAGATGATGACAATTAAGGCTTCTGTGGTTTTGAAAGGCGAAATTGAATCGAGGGATTAAGTAAAAATCTCCGGAAATTAGTTCAAGTTCTCAGGTAGGATATGCATTGATAAAAATAAAGACACAGTAAGTTCCGAAAAAGATTTAAGCTCCATCGTCTTTACAAAGAAATGTTTTTCCAAACTTGACTTGTTACTGTATGTATGTGATAAATCTGCGCAGGGAATTAGCCTTCAGGATTTTTGTTATTTTTAAAAAAAATAAAAGTATATGAAGATGTGCTAGTTTACACTATATATGTCAGTAAAAAAATTATAGTAAATGTAACATTATATGACTAAAAATTCATTGCTATCTTGTGTAAAACACATTTGAAAATCTAAAAAATAAAAATAAAAATAAAGACACAACTTTGCTTAATGTACACAAAACACGAACTTTAATAAGCTAAAAGTTAAATTACGTTTCGAACTGTTTCTACAGCCGTCTTCAGGAAAAATAGGATGGTTAAATGGCTAAAAGCTCAGATGAAGGCTTCATAGCTTATTAAAGGTCGTATTTTGTGTACCATTAAGTAAAGTTGTGTCTTTATTTATTACATCTTATGATGCAATTGTCCAGCATGTGTTAATAAAAATAAAAAATTGGGCAAAAATATCAATTTTTAAAAAAGTAGGAGGCGATTTAAAAAAAAAAAAAAAATTTAGTTAAATTTTAATTAAAGTTTAAATTTTTTTTTCGAAATTTACTTTTAGTTGAACATTGAAATGCAGTGAGTTTACCATTTGAACCCTATTTTTAAAAATAAAGAAAATTGTTGAAAAAAGGTAAACTGTCCCCTTAAAATAAAACGAAACTTTGGTACAAAAGCATTATCATGCATGAGAATTATTTTTTTTTCCTTAACGAAATAACCCTTGGAATGATTTGACTTCGCGATGATGTATAATATCTACTACACAAACCCCCTGTTATTCAACTTGACACGAGATCAAGGAGTATCACGGCAGGAGCAGCCATACCGTTCTGCCTCAACGGTATACTCTCACATCCTGAGCTAGAGTCAATCTCAACTTCACTTCTTTTTTTTTTTTCTCTCTCTCTCTCTACTCTCCCTTCTCTTCCACAGTTCAACACACCCACACCTGCCTTTCCATACGGTAGACATTGTTTAAGGGAGGGATCCGTGAAATTCCCGTTGCTATTTTCATAGACTTTTTTTTTATTTTAATCTGATTGTAATTTGAGGGAGAACACAGATTTTGGGGGTAAGCTACCGCGGCTTCCTCATTACATAAAAAGACAGAAAGAAAAAAGCCGATTGTGAGAAAGATAACTTGTTGAAAAGCGTGCTGTTGCCATCTTCCGGGCAAACTTTAGACATTAACTCAATTTGATTAAAACGAAGGGGCGAAGAATCAAAAATAATACCTAAAATGAATTCTTACAAAAGGAAAAGAAATTTCAACTGTCATTAAAACTCCCCTAACCCTATCTTTCATGCTCATTTCATTTTTCTGATCTTCAAACTAATTAGGAAAAATTTGTGCGCTTAAAGTTTTAAAATATAATTTGTTACGGTTGTATGATAATTTAGCACTCTTTTCTTACCGATGATGGGGAAGCAGTAAAATCGCATAGGAAATTTAAATCTGGGTTCGCAGTAGAAAAAAATTGCACGCTGTACATGTGTCATCAAAACGGCAATAACAAACGACAAATTATTGCTTCCAATTGTTATTATGAGGAAGATTTTTTTCCATATCTTTTATTATTGATATTTATTATTATTATTATTATTAACATTAGCAACTACAGTAACTTATGATTTCTCTCCTTCCATACACACAAATTATGTTCCGAACATCCCTTTCACATCTTGGCGACGACGTGGCAATGCGACTTGGACATTTGCAGCGACGCCATTTGAGATTCAAACCATCCTGCAGTGACTTGGCTGCAACGTCGATTTGACCATTTTTAGTCCGATTGTCAAAAAACATCGGTAGCAAAAAACAAGAAAAAAATGAACATCTAGTTTTGTGGGAGTGGAGAATAGTAGAAACTATTTCCATGAAATTATATATTTTCATCTGGTACTAATTGACTAGCAAAAGTTTCCTAGACATAAATCGAAAATGCTGCTAAAATCTAACCAGAATTTAGATGAATAAAATGTGTTTATTATGAAATTATTTCAGGCATATTTCTTTTCAAATGAATAAAAGATATAATAACCCAGTTTGAAGAAATTAAGCCTATTTTATACATTTCGTATTTTCACTATGACGTCACAGTATTTTAGCATATCTGGCATATTAATAGAAGAATATGAAGAAATTAAATTATTTTATACCGTTCGTATTTTCATTATAACTGTCCCATCGCAACATTTTGGTATGTATTTGTTACAAATGTCACAATCAACTCGAAGCCTTCTGTGACGTCACAACAATGTTTTAATTGTCACAGCGACATTCGTGATGTACAGTAAAGAGAAAGACACAGCAATGTCTCGGCCACCATGCTTGCTGTACGAGTTTGCAGTAAGTATTACACACATAATAGCAATATCGCAAATTTGCTTTTAATGTACGGTAGTTTACGAAGAATTTACGTACTTAGCTACTGATTTTTAGTAATATATGAAAGGTTAGAAAGTAAAACAAAGTAACTGACAAAATATTGGTTTCGAGATACTCAAATTTCAAGTTTTCTATAAACGAAAATCTAAAACCAATGCTATATTACAATTGAAACAGCTGGTTTGTCAAGACTGAACCTTCAGCTAACTTGTATGTACGACACTTTTTGTCTGATCGATTTTATTTTATTGGATGAATTGAATTTTAATAGCAAAAACTTTTTTACATTTACTTAAAATTTATCTTTGATTAGGATGCTTCTATTAAGTGATAAATAAAACCATATACCGGGTGAGCCAAAAGTTCGTTAAAACTTAAAAAAGACATAAAAAAAGAATAATTATGATAAAGAAGTGCAGTTTGCAAGAAAGGGCTCACAAGGCAATCGGATTTTTTTTTAGCAGAAAAAAAAATTAGTTAAAAAATCACATGTAGAGGGCGCTGACGACCCGAAATACAATGAACAAGTACTACGAAACAACGTGGTTGTGTCGTGGAATGTTCTGGATGTCATGTTGAACATTTTTTATTGGAAGAACAAATGAATGGAGTAGATTGTTTTCCTATTCATTGTGTTTCGGGTCGTCAGCGCCCTCGACATGTGTTTTTTTAACTATTTGTTTTTTACTGCTAAAAAAAAATCCGACTCCCTTGTGAGCCCTTTCTTACAAACCGCACTCCTTTATCATCATTTCTTCCCTTTTTATGAGTTTTTAAAGTTGTAACGAACTTTTGGCTCAGCCGGTAATATGCATAGTTCAATAATTTTACATGAAAAAAAAAAAAAATCAGATACCGTGCTTACGGTAATTCATTCCAGTTATCTAGTGAGGTGTCATTTATCTTTTTCTTATTCTTGGTACTTGTTCATGCTCATTTATAGAAATTTGCATTTCCTGCATACATTAAATTATCACCCGAGGCCCTCAAGTATTGAATATCCATGTATGGTATTTTTTTCTTTCCCTCTCTTCCCATAATGCATATTGCACTGGTTACTTATAAGTCACATGCTCAAACAAAATAATGATTGATCGATTGGCTTATTAGCTTATTAAACAGGCAGAAATCTTTTCCATACTCGTAATATTAATTTTATGGACCCGTCAATAAATGCAAGATTCAGTAGATGGTATGAACGATTTCCTCCAAATTCATCTTTCTGAATACCTGTCATCATCATCCCAGTGGTTCATTTCAGAAACTTTTGGAAACTGCGACCGTGAAGTAGCAGTTGCGGATTTCGGAATCGTGGAATCGCGATTTATGCGCCGATAAGGGAGCATTCATATGCTTAGATGATGATGCGTCAACCTCATCATTAGAGATGAGCGTCGGAGATGACGAACGCGATAGGGTGGCCTTTTGACGCGTGTTCTCCAGGATGAGAACTGCCAAGTCTTTTAATGGCATTGCACCTGGTGGTCATGCTCATTTGCCAGTTAATGTCCGGTGGTTATTGACGCTAACCGCTATTTTATCTTCACTTTGGACTATTTACATAAAAAAAAATCACAAGCCTTTGTACTCCCGGCTATATTTAAAAGACCTTTAGTGGATGTCTCTTAATCGAGGCACTGGAGTGGAAAAGATAAAAAATATTGCCCTAGTAGAAAAGAGCTGTATGATTACACTTAAGGGGGCTGATCACTCAACTTCCGATTTCCCCTCGCTAATGTAAAGTCTATCGGCATTGGATGAATTCGTCTATTTAAAATGTCTCATCGGGAAATTAATATTTTTAACTTCCATTTTTGTGTACACTTCCTAAAAGATCTCTATTTTTTTCTTAGTTCCCCAAATATCTCTAAAGTATAGACTTACTTTTATAGGAAGTATTAAAACCTTGCTCACAGTTCGCCCGCTTTTAACACGTAAAATATTAAATTCAGCAGAGATTTTAGAAACATTTTAAAAACTAAGAAAAAAAGAGGCATCCTTTAAGAAGAGAACACAGAAAAAAGATGTTAAAAATATGAATTCGCCGAGAAGATATTTTAAATAGACGAATGCATCAAAAGTCCACAGACTTAACATTACGAAGGAGAATTCTGAAGTTGAGTGACCAGCCCCCTTAATGCACTCTTTTGCTTTTAATGAATTTTATAGTTTCAGTATTTATATTGCTAAATATCTCTAAATTCTTATTTGCCTGTTTAGCCATTAACTCTGTTTTTAACTGTAATTTTTCTTTAAAAGACACATAAAAGTAGTGATCCTAATAATAAATCGGAATGTAGTGTACATCATGAGTAAAATCATCATACTAAATAAAAAAAAAGGTGTTTCGATTTGCATTTTTGACGACTGTATAGTAAATTTTCCACCAACTCGGATGTAGTTTATTTTTTTATAGGTAAAATTCAACTGCAGGACAAGTTGATGAAGTTGTGAGCATAATTTTTGATAGAAAATTATTTGAATTTTGCTTCAACAACATAAAAAATTGGGCGAAATCTCATCCAAATTTAAAGCCCATTTTGATTATAAAATTAATATTTTCTGAAAAAAATATTTTCTGAATATTTGATTTGAGCTTATTGACCTGAGCTTATTTTGATGATATATTAAGTTTCCTCTTTTATTTCATTTTATTTTGAGAACCATTGAATTTAATGTGTATGTGCATTTTATAGTTGTTGCAGATTATTACTACTCCTATCATTACAGATATCAGGTTTTCTGATGAATGTAATTCTACTTTAACCTTTTATCTACTGACGGTACTTATACGTACCATTAAAATAACTTGTTATAAATCTCATTTAATAAATCGATTAGTAGCAATGCAGTTCAGAATGAGTTATAGATACTTTACTTTATCTTGTTCCAAAAGCATTATGAGCTACACACACACAAAAAAAAAATATATATATATATATATATTTAAAAGGATGATTTTTTTTTGCCTTTGCATCTTTTCAGCTTTCTTGGCGTTAGGGGGGGATTTTTCGATTCGGAAATATTTCTATATTTCTATTGTAAGAACATTATATTTCTACATTTTCTAATTCTGCAAAATACTAAGAAAACTATTTAAAATAAAAGGTTTGAGTGGAGTTATAAATATTGCACAAAATCCCTATCAATTCAAATTTAATAAATCCTTTAATCCTTCTAAAATCCTTCTAAAGTTTAATAAATGATTATGTAAATCTTCTAATTTAGTTTCAAAAATTCGCGAAAAATGCTTTAGTAGATAAAATTTTCATGAATTCATAATTCAGTACATAAACGGTTAAAAATGAAGAATAGATAAACAAAGTGGAAAGTCGGAAATGAAATTTAGTATGGAAAAATATAATAAATAATTATTACTTCGGTCACCCATTTTGAAGAGGGAAAATCTCGAGGCATAAATCTTAAGTGTCTTTACACAACCTAGAAAAAAGCACTCGAGATACATCCATCTCTGACCGGTAAAGTTATGGACAGAGACTCATCCATTCCCTCATATGTCACTCGAGAAATGAAGCAAAATCCAAAATAGAAGAGAAGAGGTGCATTTAAAAACTGGATCAGCTCCATCAACCCATTTTTCTCCCTTGTGAGACAATGAATCCTCTTCTCCCATAATTAATATCGAGAATGTGTTTGACTAATACCTGGGTATCGCCCCAGATTTTGTCTCCCATTTCCTCCTTTCAAAATGCAAAAAATACGCACTCTTCGGCTTGTACAAACAAACGTGGCTCAAAGTAAATCTCTGGAGTGCATGAATCCATTAATCCTCAGCGTGTAGACGTTCATCATGTATTTTCCGATGCAAGATCCAACAGTTAGGAAGCAACGGATTGTGTTTTCTTTCAAGATGGGAAGATTTTTCTGCAGTCACGAAGAAAAACATACAAGACTCCCTCAAAAAAGAGTAAGAACATTTTCTAAAGATGGATAGGTTATAATAAACATGTAATTAAAGAACTAGTTAAGAGGTCAGGTACCTTAAAATCGACCGTAGAATCGATTTACATACAGGGTGTATCTGAAATGCCTCAACAAACTTAGAAGGATGATAGTACTCATGAAGACGAAGAAAAAATGCAATGGAACATGGGGTCGCAAATGACGTTTAAAGGATGAAAATCGAGAAAATGCGTCTGAAAATGGACAAACTGAGACAAGTAAGAAACACTCCAGAAAATTATTTATTGCACAGAATAGGTACAACACAGCTCGTGATGTCCAGAGAAAACAAATATTTTACAACTGTTTAAAGGGTCGACCGCGAACATTATTACACAGAGTACATCTACGGAGGAATGACTGGCGGACACGCTCAAATTTGCATACGTGGATTCCTGCTCACAGATTTGTTTGGCTTTCTTCCAAGTTTTTGTTATCTCTTTCTGACCGGATAGGCACAAAGTGAAAGGAAAACCAGCTTCGTGCTACCAGCCAGTTCTGCAGAAAAGCAGCGTGCGAGATTTCGATATTTTTATTAGTTTTGCGATTTTCACCCTTTAAACCTTTGCGACCCCATGTTCCATTGCATTTTTTGTTCGTCTTGATGAGTACTATCATCCCCCTAAGTTTGTTGAAGCATTTTAAATACACCCTGTTTACACTACAGTCATTAATCACGAACACTTTCAATTTTAGACATTTTGTCAAATATTTAAAACCACACTAGTCGAATTCTTCTGCAACTTCAGGATAAGAATATCTTTGGCCTCAAATTTATCAACGTCGATTTAATAGTTAGGACAATTAGGGGATCAACAAAAAATCAAAGAAAAATAATAATACTTGGGATCACCCTACACATTAAAATGCACGAAATGATCTATCACTGCAGAATACAAGTATGTGGATACTGTACATGTTTACAGATTTTTGTAAGAATAGCATGTATATTCATGGAGATATAGCGATTTTTTTTTTTAAGTTCAAAAAATTCGTGAATGTTTTTAGCTTATATCATGCAGGATTTTCAAGCCAATTTAACGCCGGTTTCAGAAAAATTGGCAAAATTTAGTAGAAACAATATAGTGCAATTGGAATATAAATATAGTAAATATTTTATGAAATATGAGCAGCTGTATGAAATAATTTTAATCTGCGCATGCGCGAGCGATAACAAAGTTTTTCTTTTTTTGCATAATTTAATATTCAACTCTATGGAGCAACTAATAATTAAAATATCCAGTCAAATATCGTGAAAATTCAGAAAGATATCGTCGATAGAGTGAGCTGATTTTTAGTTGCTCTCTGAAAGCAGCTGAATGAAAAGGGATTTTCCACAAATTGTCGTCTTTTATTAACTGACTTTCAGAAAAAAGTTTGTATTTAATGAATATCAATGAGTAGTTTTGAACTTCGATTTTGATACTTCTTTTTACCACAGAATAGGCTTGTTTTGCTGGATATCCAAGAAAAACTAAAGCATCAATAAAAAAATATAAAATTAAAATTAAAATTGGCAATTTGTGGAAAATCCCTTATCCCTTTGTTTGAAATTGTGAAACATCATTAAGAAATACCGCAAATGATTTTTCCCAATAGGCCGTCATGTAACGGAATTCTTTTGAATGTCCCTGTAAAGGAACTATAAATACTACACACTTCATTTTCAATACGGAGCATGCCATAGTAAGTTCCAATAACGTATATCCATTTCACGGCAATCCGGCTCTTATTTACGCGAGATAGAGCACGGACAGACAGACAGAATTCCTAAACACTTTTCAACTTTGTTGGAACGTGTTAATATAATTTTTTTTTCATAGGATATTACGATGTAATCACCAGCTCAATTTCATAAGTATGAAGGACAAAGAATCTGCCAACACGAGGGACATATTAGACGCACACACTTTGTCTTCCTATTATCCTTGGTCAATCCTTTGCATATGAGCACATGACCAACGCATAACAAATGAATAAGCGCTGCTCATACTTCATTACTGAGGCGTAGTTTGTTATTTAATATTGCGATATATCATATTATTGCGATGCTTTGTGGAACAATGAAGAGATAACAAGGAGTTTTTCCTTCCTATTAATTAAATGGCGTCGCGTGCTTTGCATAATTCTGGTGTGCCGGACATCCATCCTACCGCACGACAATAGCGAATAGCCACATCAGGCTAAATAGCTAAAGTAGTATTTTACCGTTTCTTATTTGGCATGCTTTTTATTTTGTCTTTTTTAATAGGTAAGTTTTAAAAAATTATTGGTGGAGGCAAGGGCATGCTATAAGAAGAAATGTTGCCAATTTAGGACTTTTTTTTTTCATTTAAAACATATATCAGATTTTTCGACTAGTAATTTTTACTTTAGTTAATTGCGGGATTTCAAGATTACAATTCGAAAATTCTGGTAGATATTTGAAATTTTAAAAAAGCGCTAAATCAGCAATACTGGTAATGAGGGTGCATTCGATGCACTGCACCCGGAACCCCCAAGCTACCACAGACTAAAATACTTTTACTTACCCATCATACGTAGTATAGGGTAAGTCTTTTAATCGTTTTGAAAATCGAAAAATTATTTTTGACGGATTTACACGTTTCAGACACTGGAGATTCCGAAAAACATATTTTTAGAAAAAAAAAAAAAATTGTCCGTCCGTATGTATGTGTGTGTGTCTGTAATCGCTCTATCTCCCGAACAAATTGAGATAGAGACTTGAAATTCGGTGTGTACTTAGGGAGTAATAATGGGAAGAAGCCTATTGAATATCAGTAACCTTGATTAACCGGAACAATTTTTTTTGGACTCTTGAAATATTCGTTCTGATAAAAGGTATACAAAAATTTTCGAAATTGTTTATTTGAAGGAGTGAATATAATAGACAATAAAAAAAAAAACATAAATTTCGCATCATGAATGAACTCGATCGGATAATGAGTTGCCGAGATATTTGTAATTCTATTTTTCATTCTCTTCGATTTTTCATGACCTTGTATTTCATTCAAATTTCAATTCAAAGATATATTTTAATTAGAAATGAGACGCTTCATCCGACGCAGTAAACTGTTAGTTAATACGATTATAATTTTCGAGTTATAAGGATGTTTCTTTTACGCAATTCGGTACTACTCGATTATCCCGCCGACCCAAAAACTATCGCCAAACTATAAGATTAAAGGCCAATAATGGCTTATAGTAAATGTCAAGTATTTAATGCCTCTCGATACCTATAAGGGGGTTTACCATAGGGGGAACCCTGTTCTGTCGCCAAATACCGCCAAGTTTGTCGCCAACTTGGCGGTATATCACCAAATTTGGCGGCCAAAATGAGTCGCCAAATTGACGGTATCTCTAATATTTCGCCAAATTCCCATAGACTTCCATTGTAAACCAATACTTGCTTACAGAAAATCAACAAATTGAGATATTTTAATGCAACAGAAAGTAATATTAGCTTAAGGGGTTATATTAATTGTGGCACAGATGTCATATATGCTCCATATTGGCGCGATTGCCAATTTGGCGAAAACTTCAAAAGCATAAACAACATCATCCGGGTTACCATATCAAGCAAAATAACGACACTTTGGCGCCAGTTAAGTACCCGTTGCGTATATGACATTGGCGTCATAAAAAAATCGCTCCAATATGGGGCCCCGTATATGACATCGCCTCGTATATTACATCTGTGCTTTAATTATATTTAAGGGAGTCCAAATAAATTAAATTATGAATAAAAGTAACATGGTACAATACTTAGCAAATATCACATGTTTTATTTTCAAATTTTATATTATCTATATCCATGAGGGGTAAATATTACGGTGGCCCCCAACGACTAGTTTTTTTTTTGGCCTTGCTTAAAACTTAAGGACCAAAAAACAAAGTTGAGGGCCACACTGATAAAAGCCATAAAAGGTCCCAATAAGGCTTAAAGACCTTTCTTATCTTTGGATATAGGGACGCAAAAATGCTTTTTGCACCTGGGCCCTTTTCAGAAAAAACCTGCCCCTAGGAGTGGGAGGGCAAAGAGAGTAACAGTACTCGTTGCTAGAACAAACTACTTGTTAATGTCTTGTTACTACTTGTTAATGAACTAGAACTACTTTATACTACTTGTTAATAGTCTCCGTAACAACCGTGCCTTGTTTTCATCCATTCTTACTTTTTACCTAAATTAATAATACAAAGTCAGACCTTTTAATTTGTCATTTATTCAAACAGAGTCATCAAAAATTTTTCTCTGGAAGAATCCCCCCCCCCCCCCCCCCTGAAACTTTAATCCTAGGAGAAGCTTAAATTAATCTGAAATGAAAAATCCAGTAAGTTTCTTTGTGGTTTTTTCAGCCATTGTAAAGTACAGGCAAAGGGGCCCCGTGACCCACAACGACGGGGATTACGTGTTATTAAATGGAGTTATTTTCAAAATAATTATTTTTATTGTCAATGGTATAGTTAAAATTGACTGACAATATCGTGGCGCCCCGACAGGCCGAAGTTATAAATACTTAAAAATCACGTACAACACTGTCAGGAAACCCCCTGTAATTTGTGTTATCACATATTTTCTTTCACTTTTATTTTGTTTTTTAAATGAAAAATAAAAAAATAGAATTCACTCGTATTATAATGAGGAATAATAATTATAAGACTTCTTTTACTGCTATTGTTATTATTAATAATTACAAGAAATCATTATCAGAATTTCAGTTCCTGAATGCGATAAAATCAAAAAGACCCTGCAAACTAACTAATAGTAGCATGTTTTTTCAATGTTGCAGTGTGAACTAAATAAAAAACAAACAAAAATAAAATCTTTCTTATGGAATCGATTAAAAGTCTTTTGAAATATTAACAACTAGGAGCCGATATGAAACGAAGGGAAGTAATAAGAGAGATCAGCCATGGCTGTTTCCAAATTGGATTACGAACGCACCCAAAAGAGAATCACGTAATCTTGAATTACGTTGAAGTTAAAACGGATTGGGTGAGCATCCGATTACGTGTTCGGAAAGATTCATGTTAAAGTCGATTTTTCTTCCGATATACCGCACCCTGACGAAAGTTTATTCAATCAGAATCTGCTCTGGAACCTTTAAGATTGAAATTTTACCAACTAAATCTAAATGCATTAAAAAACGTCAAAACATACTAATGGTGAGATATTTAAGTTGCAGTTTATTTAAGGGGGAGGACACATTTTAAAATAATTTTTATTTATTGAGTTAAATTTTTGAATTTTTTTGTGATGGTTAACCATATTATTTGTAAACAAAATCACACGATAAAACTTCTCATAATTAAAAAAATAAATAAATTTAAAATTGATTAAAAAAGTGGGGTCATTTAAAATCGTTATAACTCGAAATATTATTTGTAGAATTTCAATTTGTTTTCATTTAAGTAAACAGAAATATATATGTTTTAATTTTGATTCAACATTTAAAAAAATATTAATTTAAATAAAAATTAAAAATATGTAAAGTAAAAAAAAAAAATGATGTAGCTTTTTAAAAAAAAAAAATCATATTTACAAAAGTAAATATTTTTTTCAAATTTGCTGAAACAAAATTAAAGTAAACCAATTGAAAAAGACATGTTCCAAGTTTGAACCGTTTATCTGTAACGGTTCTGGACTTATAACAATTTAAATTCAAGAAATGGGGAAAATCCCATTTGCACAAGAAGTCGTTTTCACGAGAACCATTGCTTGAAAGCCAGATTTTGAAAACAAACCAAAACGAAAAGAATAATATTTCCTATTCTAATTAAGATAGAAACATGATTCATACATCATTTTAAGCAGAAAGAAAACAGGAATTTTTAATGCAACAAAAGTTTTTTAGGAAATTTGAAGATTTTTGTGTCCCGGACACCCTTAAGGGGACAAGGGACCTCCAGACTCATTTTTAATTTTTTTTTATTTCACTTTAAATACTATTCAGGCTATTATGACATATATTTATCACACACGAAATTAAAAGAAATTTTTTTCGAATTTTTCTAAATATTTTAAGCATTATGAAGAACTTTCCAAAATGCTCCATGCGCATTCCATATCCATTAAAATCCCCAATATTTTTTGTACAGGTTTGGTTTATATATATATATATACAAATAAAACTGTGCATAGTTTTTTTTTTTTTTCCAAACTAAATATAATTGGAAAAACTAAAGGTACTTAATGGGATGCAAAAATGCTGAAAATTTCGTAAAATTTAGATTTTTTTTTTTAAAATCTTTATATTAAAATATAGAGAATTCGAGGCACAGATTTATTTGTATATATAAACCAAACTGGTATAAAAAATATTGGGGGTTTTGATTGATATGGAATGCGCTTGGGGGATTTGAAAATTTCGATCATTCGTTAATATTCGAGTGGGGAATTTCAGATCCGATGGATAACGAATCTTAAGCAATAATTTTCCACCCAAAGATTAAATAAATAGCACCTAGATAATCAAAAGGAAAAACAAGTAAAAATTAAATTTAAAAAATCAAAAAACCTCGACTGCGTAGAAAGCGAACTCATTAATTATTTCTTATCAATGTGAAACTGTTTTTTATATCACTTACCTATTTTTTTTTATTTACTTGTATGGATGACTTTTAAATTGTGTTTAATTGTTAGTTCCTATCTATAAACACTGTTTTGATGAGGCCTATAGATGTCTAGGAAGGTTAGAGTTGCAGTAAAGCTAGAGACCTTACCTACGCAACTTCCAGGTTGTGTAATATTTAAACGGAGTTTCTGACTGTAAAATAGTCAATGAAACATCGTCTTCATTTTGAAAGACCTATACAATGATACGCCACTCAATAGGATCCATAAAAAGTTTTTTCGTCTCTACCGCCATTTTGTATTTTACGGCCGCCATTTTGAATTTATAAAAACAAAACATCTAGCCTATAACCATCGAACGGTTAAAACGAATCGATAGAGACCTCATTCCTTAAAATCCATCCAGCCGTTGGGATGTTTTGAGGATATAAAGAAATCCACATACCCAGATACGCGTGAAACACATAACCCTTCTTGGCAGTCAGGTAAAAAGACATTTAAAATGTCTTTACTTATCAATTATTCCGGCTTGGCGAGGTAACCGATTAGTACAAAAATACAAAAATACTGAAAAAGTCAATTTAAAACAACTATTGGAAATTTTTGTTTGAAGTTTTATGGTCCTTTTTTGGGCTATCTTCATGTCAAATTTCGAACAGTGAGTTTTCCCATCACAATTCCAGATTGTACACAGATTTACAAACTTTTCCTTTTACAATAACAGATTAATCAATAGATATATGAAGAATACGACAGGCACTTGTTAAAAATGCATCTCAAATAGATTGAATGAACAATGTGCAAAAGAAAGAAAAAAAATTAGGTAATTTATTTGAATGCATGAATCATATTTGACACTGAATTTAAATTTCAACACAATAACTCTGAAAAAAGATCATTATTTCAAACTCAACCATTTCAGAAAACAACATAAGACGCAACACATCAATAATGACATCAGCTATTGCATAACCAAACTCTATAACTTTTCCATTGATCCTATGAAGAAAGGGAAAAAAGAAGAAAAAAATCGTGCAATCACTGACAAAGTGTCAAAAACTGATACCCAACAACTTTCAAAATTCATCAAGGCCGTGCTAAAACACTAGGATTTCCGAAGATTCCAGTACAAAAGGGATGAAATCCTACCATTTTTTGTAAATCTTTGGCTGTGAAGTCGGAAGCCTTGATTTTTTTATTTCTTCCCATCTCCACGCCAGTTAATGAGAGTCTTTAATTTCATAGTTGAGTGCGCGCGTTCCCTCTTATGAAATGAAGGTTGACACGGGACAATGGGGAAAAAAAAAGCGAGAAGCAACAATCGACTTCAGATTCAATTCAGAAGTTCTATTTTTGCAATCACATATCAAAATGGGTTTGAGACATTCCCTTTTGTAAGATTTTTCATCGAAAATAATGATTAATAACATCGGTTTTGTTTCGCTGTCTTTTTTAACTGTCTGAGCAGAGCCAGACTTACACAATTTTTAGCCTAAGATACATGATGCATTTTGCCACCCCCCCCTACTCCTCCCCTCCTACTTATATTTATTTTCCAGTCGTAAATGTGTTTAAATCTGGGTATTTGTAATTATCCAAGTAGAACTTCTTTTATCCAAAACTCTTTTAACCAAAATTCTCGGTTAACCGAAATCCATTTTTAAAGCTTTTTTTTTTTTTTTTTTTTACTATCGCATTTTTTGTGTGCAAAATGCATTTTAAAAGATTTTTTTTTTATTTTTTACTATCATATTTCTTGTGTGCTAGCGATCCTTTCCGAACTACGAGTACGTATAAATATTTTCAATCCCTTTTCTTAGAGTTCCTTTGAATTTAACTTGAGCTCCCGTAAGCTGCGCGGCGGAACGAAGAGAACGAACATATTAGCAATTCTGAAGCTTTTGAATGTTTTGCAAAAGGTTTGGTATGGCTCGAGAAGCAGACAGATTGTGATACTGGTGAACTAATAATATTAAAAAACTCCTTGATAGAGAGACAATCGAAACTGCGACAAAGAGAACATTTTTTCAGACCCTTGTGATGTATGTAAAAATTACTTAATTTCAAAATTAAAATTCTGGTAATTTATTCTTGTTTCCATTTTGCTATTGCTTTATTTTTATTAAGCACTTGTTACCATCATAAGAAAGATTGCATATATTTCTCCTTAATCTTAAAATTGAAGCATTCTCGATTTTCCGAAAGAGGGTCGTGCCCAATTACTTTGGATAATCAAGGTTCTACTATATTTGTATGTTGGTTACGTGATTATTAACCTGCTCTTTGCGAAGAGCGTCCTTTACAGAATTTCTAATCATTTATCATCGGTTTTTCAAAATAGAAATGTTTGGCTAATTCAGTCGCAGAAATGTTTTGATTAAATAAGGCAAAAATTACTGTTAGAAATAATGAAGGGTTCTGAGTACTTTATGAGCATTATACAATATACATATTTTTAAACGGAGAGTAGTCGCGCCGAGTTATGACAGTTTTTAAAATTTTCACCACAATTTTCAAAAAGTAATCTTCAATATACTTTATTTCAGAGTTTGTAACAATTGTCTGTTACTAAATAAGGTGACAATTATTATTTGTATTTATTGGTGACAAAGTAAAAATCATTCATACCTTGTGTATGCACGATTTTTTCCGGATTAATATTTGTTACATCCATCCAGTTTGCAAGTAAATTTTATGTCATGATCTAATAAGAGCTTTTCAAAATGAGCCAAGTCGATTTTTTTTTGTTTGGGACGAGGGGCGAAATTTTGAGGCCCAAGTTTCGGCCCTTGCAGACCTAGGTGAAAATCAGGATCTGCGTCTGAAGGTTTTTGAAACTATCATAGGAAAATAGGATTTGGGTTTCATTTGTTACATTCAATAACTATGGCATATTAGTTATGAGGAGAAAACATTTCAACTATTAAGATATTCTGGTTGATATTTATGATGCCTGGAGAGAAAGTCATGACTTCTTGCGGAGTAAAGATCTTTTAAGCTCAGACTACAAATGGCAGCTTTAAAACATGCAATATTTTGGAGAAAATAGAACTTTTATAACTAAGAGATCTCTCGTAAAGGTTCATTCTGCCATCTTCTTCAGCAAAAGTCAAAATAAATAAAAACACAATATAGGGAATATCACACACTTTACCATACATTGTATGGTATTATACTATGATATACTATTTGGCAAAAATTATTTACCGTTTGTTTAAGGCTGTTCTGAAATCCAAAAGGACAACTTTCTAACATAAGTTTTAATTTATTTTTGTTCGAAAATGCATGAAACTAGCTGGTGTTGTTCACAGAAACTATGTAATGGAGCTGTTTTTTTTTTCCATCTTTTTTTGCAAACACAATAGATCTTTCAGAAAATAGTGTCAAAGTGGGCGTTTTGAACCGAATTTCCGCGCGAAGGAAGAAAAAGCACTCAAGAGCGGGCGAAAAACGAGTTTGTCACGTGATTAAATTACAACTCAATATTTAATTAATTAAGATTAAATTATAACTCAATATTTAATTAATTAAGATTAAATTATAACTCAATAGGTAATGAATGGATCAAAAAATGGAAAAAACAGTCGAATTCCAAATCGCTTCCATGGCCAGGCTTTCCAATTTTATACCTTTTCGTTAAAAAATTAATATGTAAATGTGTCAAAATGTTTTGCGCTTGTTGAGAAGAGCAGTTAAGAACAGCCTTAATGCAGTAAAATCTGTCAAAACGGAATCGCTATTATACAGAGGAAAGAAACAGAAAGATGGCGGGGTGCCAGCGTAAATTAGATACTTCATTTATTCTAGGGTATTACCTGCTATACCAAAATTTTGTCTTAAACGGAATTTCTGTAGTTATAAATATTATTGGATATTTTGATACACTATCCACTGTAGTCTAAATATCTAAATAAATACCCATTACCGTTCAAATTTTATATCCTTCCATTAAAAAATGAATTTGTAAATGTGTCAAAACGTTTTGCGCTTGTTGAGCAGAGCAGTTGAGAACAGCCTTAAAAATGAGTATGTAAATATGTCAGGAAGCTTTCCGTTGTTGAGTGAGAAAAAAAATATTTTTTTGAGAACAACCAACCCTCCAAGCGTCTTGCAAAATGGTAAAATTGTAATGTTGTTTTCTTTGCATTTTGTTTTAAATGCTAAGAAAATAGGATTCTTTCAACATTATAAAAAAAAAAAAAAAAAAAAAAAACTCAATTACACATATGAATGTAACCCTTGAGAGTATTAATCATTCTTCAATGTATTTAAAATTCATTAAATCTATACAATTATATTATTTTAAATATTGCTTGTATTGGTATGAAACCTGGAGCTTAGTGAATGGAATATTATGCCCCAAACACTTAGAGGGTTAATGTTATGGTTCATTTGCCATTAGTAGCGACTTCTAAGATGACAAACATGAAAACTTCGTTTTTTTTTTTTCTTCTATTATATGTAAATTTGTTTTAGTGTGTTTTTTCCTTTCTGGTAGTCTATAAAGTGCAATTTTTTTCAAGGAGGGGGGGGGGGGAGGGGCTGCAACTTGAGGCCAGAGGCATTTCCCCCTGCGGTAACCCAGCCTGTTGCCATTGCTTAATAGATAGGAGTGTGATAAATTATGACATATTTAGGGGGTATTACAAAAATAAAAATATTGAAACAAAAGACAGTCATGGGAATAAGGGGGGACAGGATAAAAGGAAGCGGAAGCTACCGAAGTTGCGGATGACCGCGAATCCATGAAACACAAAAGTTGGGGGATGGAAGACATCATGAGAAGAAATTGACGCTAATTCTTCTCTTTTTGGACCCAAAAATGTTGTGTTCACGTGACACTATCAGGAGATGCGGCTTAACTCCCCCACCTGTAATGACTCTTGGTCTAAGGGGAGATATTATTAGAATATCCGTTTGTTTCTGAATATTATATGAAAATCTCACGGATCCGGCAGCGCATTGACGCGAAGTTAGGATGGAAAAAGAATGGATTTTACTAGCAGGTGGTCAGTGTCATCCCTTTCATGTTTTGTCTCCTAGTTTTGTCTATGCCTAATATAATCTCATTGTGAATTCAAAGAGATTAAAAAAAAGGACGAGATGACTATGGCAAATGAAATGGTAAATTTGGGACAGTACTAGAAGCAATCAAATTTGCAAAATAAGTATACCGTGTTCACTCCTGTATGCTGCGTTTTTTTATACCAAACATGTATTTAACAAGTTGGAAATTGCTCGTCAAACGTGGAAAATGAGGTGCGTTCGTACTATAACTAGTTTTATAAATATTTTTTGCACCGCATAGTGTTGAATGTATATTTTACTGCATTACAATAAGTGCATATCCATTTCATTCTGTTCGAAAGGCTGTAACATCATTAAAATGCACTTGAAATCATTTTTTCCCCCATTAGCCTTAAGGGGGTCCGGGACACAAAAATCTTCAAATTTTGCAAAAACATTTTATTTTATAAACAATTTGCTTGTTTTTTCCTGCTTAAAATGACATTTAAATCATGTTTCTATCTGAATTAGAACAGAAAATATTAATTTTTTCGTTTTGGTTTGTTTTCAAAATCTAGCTTTCAAGCAATGGCTGTCATGGAAACGACTTCTTGTAAAAATGCGTTTTTCTTCATGATACGTTTTTTCACTGTTTCTCATATTTAAATTCTTATAACTCGAGAACCGTTAAAGATACAGGATTCAAACTTGGCACATATCTTTTTCAATTGTTTTACTTTAATTTTGATTCAGCATATTTGAAAAAAAAATTTACTTTCGAAAATATGATTTTTTTTTTTTTTTTTTTTTTTTTCAAATTTTTCGTTAAATATTTTTAATTTTTTTATAAATTAATATTTTTAAAAATGCTAAATCAAAATTAAAACATATTTCTGTTTATTTAAATGAAAAAAAATTGAAATCCTCTAAATGATATTACGAGTTATAACGATTTTAAATTACCCCACATTTTTAATAAATTTTAAATTTAAATTAAAGAAAAAATTCTGAGAAGTTTTATCATGTGATTTTGTTTACAAATGATAAGGTTAACCACCACAAAAAGAATCATTATTTTAACTCAATAAATAAAAATTATTTTAAAATGTGTCCCGGACCCCCTTAATGTAACGGAAAACTTTTGACTGTTCCTGTCATTAAACTACTATACATCCGATTTTCATAAAATTTGAAATGACTCGACACAATTTTGCAACCATTCCATATTTAAAATTTCAGACCATTCGGTTGGGTAGTTTTTGCTCTGTTCTATGCGGACGGACAGACGGACTGAACGACGACTATAGGTGCTAAGTATTTACATAATTACGAACGCACCTAAAAACCAGCGCTGCGCGTGGTATATAATTATTTTATATTTGAAGAACGTCGTAAATTCAAAGGGAAATTTCAACGACTTTAAATGAGATTCATTCGTGAGCAAAGGCAAAGAAATATTATTTTAGTTATTTTTATTCTTTTGTATTTTTCTAATAGATTGTTATTGAACTCTCCTATCCAATCATCATTGGCCTCCGTTCATAGGATTGATAGACGACTTTCTATTTCAATATCCAAAATCATTAAATGTATTTTATAAAAATGGTACAATAAGCATAAAAGTAAAGAAAATTAAAATAAAAATACCTCTTTTCATTCGATGTTTATATTGAAAATTACACCTCTTTTTATAACTGGAATTTATGATTTTTCCAAAAAAAGTCCCGTTACAATACATTCATTTGGGGTGAAAACCGAACCCGATTATGGAAAGTTCACCGCTTTAACAGACTTATTAGCAAGTTAATTCAGTGCGGACATCCGTCATACATCAATTCTTAATCTTGAAAATGTTTTAAAAATTTGTTTCGCAATGAATTAACCGACTTATTAGCGAGTTAATTCAGTGCGGACATCTGCCATCCGTTGATTATTAATCTTTAAAACGTTCAAAAATTTGTTTCGTACTGAATAAATTAATTTATTAGCGAGTTAATTCAGTGCGAACATCCGTTATCCGTTGATTTTTAATCTGGAAAAATTTGTTTCGCGCTGAATTAACTGACTTATTAGCGAGTTAATTCAGTGCGGGTATCCGCCATTCGTTGATTTTAAATCTTGAAAATGTTTGGAAAATTTGTTTCGCACTGAATTAACTGATTTGTTAGACCTGTCGGACATCTATCAGCATTCCATATACCAACATAATTTGTTTAACTTGAAATGAAATCTTCATAAGCTAAATATTCTTTGCATTACATCAAGAATAATTATACTACTGTTTGAACATACATTAACGGTAACACTCTCAAGTAATTTCCTTTTTTGATTCTTCGTCTTCAAGTGCATCGTTTAAAAGGTTGGTGAAAGTGTCGGTTTCGAAATCTTAACAAAAAATCTTTTGAGTTAGTTATTAGCAGGGTTTTTCTATACAGGTGGCATTATGTTATTTTTCTGATGAAACACTTTCCTTTTACTCCTATTGTTCGATAACCGTTGCTAAATGAGCGAGAAACACCTTTTAGACTTCCGCAAGTTTTTACGCAATTAAACGACACCATTGATTTTAATGAGTCTTTTGTTACACCAAAGCGACCACGAAGTAACAAAGTGATCGCGACACATGTGCGTTGCTAACAGATTCACGTGGTATATTTCTTCAGGTATTATCCTTTATCTGTGGCACCTTGTTAGAAATTATAACGGCAAAAAAAGGGAGTTCAAAAAACATCCGGTTTGGAGATTTAAACAACAATCGTCAGTGAGTGAGATTTCCACAACAGATTACATGTTAAATATCTCGTTTAGATTAAGCATCGTCGTGTCGTTGCAAGGAATTTTCCGAAGGATGCGAAATTCGTAAATTCGAACCTTGAATTAGGGGATCCGAAATTTGAGAAAAATATTGCAAGAGGAGGAGTCATTATTTGGGTTTTTCAAAGGGTTTTTTTGTATTAAATATTAAGGGTTAATTTTTCACCGGAAAATTTTTTTAAGCACCGAGCAACTTCTTAGAAATTTGTAATAAGTAGTAGGCACTAAGCACGCAGTGCCCAAAAGTCTTAAGGGTGTATTCGAAAAAATATTATTCCACCCTCAATAGCTCGAAATTTTCTGACACATTTTCAGACTCATTTTGAAAAGTAAAAACATGAAACTTGCTGAGGTGATTTTTGAAGAGTTGTGTAAGAGACCGTGTGATTTCATTTTTTTGCTCAATTCATTAGAATTTTAGTTTTAAACAATTATTTTCTCAGTAGGACCATTTTTTTTCATTCCCGGATCTCCCGCTTCGGAAAATTCAGTTCAAAACGCCCACTTTGACAGCATTTTTTATAATATTTTCTGCATTTATCAAAAAATCGAGAAGCACGGCACATTATGTAGTTTCTAAATATATCCCAGTTGGATGCGTTTGAAAGCAAAAATGAATTTAAAAATGAATCAGAAAATAAGCAGTTTGGATTGGAATACCCTTAATAGATGATGATAATGTACATTTATATTATACAGGATGTTTCAATAAGAAGTATCCTCGAAAAATGTTGGTTTAAGAGGGGGAGGGGGGGAGAGTATATGAACATATGAGGGGTTCACAACCATAGTAGACCAAGTCCATTTTGAAAAAAAAATGAGATAGTCCCTTTAGAAGGTGCATAAAATCTGTTTTATCCACTCCCACAGTAGATGAAGTCGGCAAACAAATGACATATATGAGAAAATATGTGAAAACAGACTCGGTTCACTGTGGGAGTGGATAAAACAGATTTTATGCACCTTCTAAGTGGACTTTCTCTGAGTGGATTTTTTTTTAATGGACTTGGTCTACTATGGTTGTAAACCCCTCATATATTCCAGTGAGTTTGGAAGCTCTCTGAGGATATTCCCAGCACAACTATACTATATGCAATTTTAATTGTCTTCTCAAGGTCAGTTTCCCGGCCCGTATCTTAGTTCAGTAACTATGGTAACATTGCATTTGGCTGACTGACCATTGTAATTTTTCCTATGACAACGAAGGGATCCAGTGGGGTGGATGGAAGTCCTTGAGAAGCCAATTGAAATTACACAGAGTACAGTGGAAGATTCATTTCTTAAATGTACTCGTACTACATTCAACTCTTTTAAAAGAAAATAATTACATTTAGTACTAGAACATTTTTACAACTACAATCCCTCAACAATTAAGCCACCCTCTATTTGATATGTGGTTTTTTAAACAATTTTTATTATTACAAAAGTGTTATATAATAGTCTCTAAAATGTTACCAAAATGAGAATGTACCGTGACTAAGATGCAACTCTTATTGGTGTTGTTGTTGACTTTACGTGACATGAGTCACATCTAAGCCCCTGTGACGTCTATATGTCCCATTTTGTGACGAATTACAAATAGCCAAAAATGGGACATAGTGACTTCCTTTACATTAAAGTCTGTAAATAACGATCCCTTGAGACTAATTAGATGTGATTAATTAAAGAAATCACACTTTAGCCACGTTGTGACAGCGACACTTGCAACTTCATATTGAGAGACTGGGGTTCGTCTTGTAACGCTAGTGACTCAAGTCACGAGGCAACTTTCTTTTCTTAAAATATGTTTATTTCTGCTATAAAAATTATGAAGTTTTGTTTCATATTTACTTTTCTAGCATTGACATTGATTGCTTCGAGGCCTATAGCAAATACGGCTTTCGCCTCGAATTATCCTTATTATACTCAGAAATACAAGCCACAACAATTTTATTTTTATTTTTCCATTACATATTTATATAACTACAAATGGACATTCAAAATTACATCCATGTCTCACCCGAGGATTCAAACCCGGGCCCCCGCCGTGGCAGCAGCTGTCGCTACCAACCACGCCACCGGGAAACTAACTTATCTATTAATTAAAAAAAAAAAAAACATAAATATGAAAACTATCCGTAAATAAAATTATTACATATTACTTTATCACTTTCACTAAAAATAAAAAAAACTCCAGTACTTTCACATTTCTTACATTAAAAATAAATAACACTAAACTAATTACACATCACTATAAACACATTATACTTTTTATGAACAAGATTCGTTAAAATGCCATGCTTAGCTTAAAATATAAATAAAACCAGATAAAAGTAAAGACTAAAGATTAATTAAAACCGAAAGTTTCTGAGGTTCATCACCAGGTGGCAGAACGGGAACATGAACTGTAAAGTTTAGCTGTTTTCGTTTTATTGATAGTTTGATCACGTATTATTTATTCACTCTGGAATGAATTCGCAATCAAATATAATGCTCAATTTATGACGGTACTTATGGTGTTCATTCAAATGTAATACTTAGCAAAAGTGTTTATTACTCCACATAAAAATAAATCTTTGTTTATATTCGTTAATAGATATATTTTATGATAACCAGACAGCCAGACTTCATTTTGATATTTCGAATATATGATTCAAATAAATTTTACCTGTGATTGTCAGTGTGGGTTATTGAAAAGGTAAATAATTCAACTGTAACAAAACGGAGACAACTAGAGAGGGAAGGGAGAAATCTCTGTAAAAAACTGAAATAAATTGCATATAAAGTTATATTTGCGTACCAATTGGGCATAATTAAAAGATAGACGAATATTTACAAGTTAATAAAACTTTGAGTAGTAGTTGTATAAGTAAAAATTAAATTTTAATAGTTTAATTGTTATAAGTTTCAACAGTATGTTTTAAATTAATAGAAAATAGAACATAGCTATAATAATTGAATTAATTTGAAATTAAACTCTTCGGTTGCCAGACGAAATAACTCTGCGGAGCATGCATCCACTAGTCAATATAATGTGAGCAAAGGCGTTAATAAGAATAATTTTCCATACAAAAGTTAGTATCCATTAAAAGTATTTGGCACGGTAAGTTTTAATAGTAAATTTTAAAAGTAACTGTTTTAACTTAAAAGAAATTAGATTAGTAATTATGACAAGAAAATTATTTTTTAAATTTACAAGAATAATTTTGCATACAAATATCCGGTAAAAATATTTGACATTAGACACACCAAGTTTTACCAATAAGTTTTAATAATAATAGTATTAAATTAATAGAAATTAGAAAAGTAGTTATGATAGTAGAATTAGCTTTAGATAAATAAGCGTTTTTAACACAAAAGAGAATATCTGTTAAAAATATTTGACAAACGATTTCAATAAATATGTACATTTAACCAATAATGAATTGGAGAAAATTTCGAATGATTATTTTGCTATTAAAGCTATGCAAAATAATATTAAGGACAACAATTAACAAGGCCTTTATGACCTATTAAAGATTCTTTTAAAATCAGGTTACAGGTGAAAAACGCACTTATATTACAAGTGATTACACATTAATGGTGAGAATCTATTGAGCAGCTTTAAAACAGCTGAAAATATTTTATGCTCATTATGGTATTTCGTGCGTGAAAGTTCCATGACTTAAAAACTAAATACTAGTTTTTAAAAACTAGGTTTTGTATTTTATCTTCTTTTCCTTTTCTTGTTTAACTTGGAGAATCAATTTTGCAATATTTTTCTTTACTTAAAATATATGCTTTTAATTTTTTTTGAATAATTTAATATGAATAGAAATTGAATGAATAGAATATGAATAGAATATGCATAATATTTTTTGAATATTTTAATTTCTATTAAAATGTTAGTATTGTATTAATATTCCTAAATAAATAATAAATAATACCAAATTATAATTAATATAAAATGAATTATTATAAACAATTTATTTTAATTTCTATAAATTAAAACTATAATTTATAATTATTATAAAATGTAATAACAATTTTTTTATTTATTCATTTTTTTTCGGGGGGGGGGGGGGATAAGTAAACCTTAAATTTTTACTTTGGGTTTACGGAATTTTTCTGAAATTACGATCACTGGTTAAGGCTCCTCATCAGTAAGACCCCAAATTCTCCTATCTTGCGTTAAACCAGTGGGTTTAGAATGCATCCGTAGTTTTCCAATTTCTCCTCTGAAAATTAAAATGTTTACCTTCTTTTTTATGCATGTTCCTCTTTAAGGAGTTTCTATTATATGTTTTATTTGGCAAAGTATTTCTAAAGTATATACTTGATTTTATATTTTAAATGTTAAAATCTAATTTATGGGAAACAGACGAGTTGTCAATAAGATTTGGAATTTAAAATAAAAACTATGTATTTTAGAATTATTTTATCAAACAAAAAAGGAAGAAACTTCTTTCAAGAAGAGAATACAAGAAAAAGGAGGTAAAATTTTTAATTTTGAGAGGAGATGTTGGAAAAATAGGGATGCAATCAAAGCCCACAGGTTTAACATTAGAGGAAGTTGCAGACTGATAACATGCCAAACAATACTTCCATTTTTTCATTTTTACGTTTCGCACTAAAAATAAATAAATAAATAAATAAATAAATTAGCAGACTAAGGATAGTCTAAAATTTCTATAATGTTTATAATTTCACAATGCATAAATCCCTAAAAATCCCCCTCTGTAATGTTTATCTATTCACATGGACTTTGAATGTATCCGTATTTTTCAAATATCTCTTCTGAAAATTAAAATTTTTATCTTCTTTCTTCTGTAGGCTCTTCTTGACGTCTTTTTCTTTTTTCTTTTTTATTTGACAAAATAGGTCATTAATTTTATATTTTAAACGTTAAAACCTTATCCAAGGGAAGAAGACGAGTTGTCAATAAGATTTTAACACTTGGAAAAAAAACCTATGTATTTCAGAAGTATTTTGTGAAATAAAAATGAAAGCAACATCTTTCAAGGTACACAGAAGGTTTTTTACATAAGGCAAAAATTTTAATTTTTTGCTGATAAATTAAAAAAATACGGATACCTTCCAAGCCCATAGATTTAACATTAGAGAAGAGGATTTGCGGTCTTATTGATAACAGGCCCAAACAACATACAATGTTTCAAGGTTTTGCATTTTCAATTTGCACTAAAAAAAAATAAAGCAGACTTAGGATATACTAAAAATCTTATAATGTGTATAATTTTGGGATGTATAAATTCCTAAAATAAATAAATAAATAAATAAATAAATAAATAAAAATAATAATAATAATAATAATTGAAACGCAAAGGTAAAAATTTAAGTAGATCGAAATCGACACATTTGCGCATGCCTCAACTCTTTTTCGAACCTCTTCAATTTAGGCGAAAGTAGGACGGCAGGTTCGAGCCCAATGCCTGGCAAAATGATTCTTGTAACCTTTTTGGTGGTAATTTATTTCAATAATGACATATTTTATTTGGGGGAGAAGTTATAATTTTCATTTTTATTGTTATTATTATTTGAATGCTTTATAATGAAATAAAATTTAACACTCAAAAATATTTTTAAAAAATAATGATTTTACATTTAAACTATTTAAGCTAAAATATTTTGCATGTCATTATCAATTAAATAAATTGAGCTAATCAACATTTTTCGTTATATTTTCTGTCAAGAATATATGTGTGTGTGTGTCAAAAAGAAAAGTTTCCCATTCTTTTCCGTAAAAAATGAAACGGAAAGAAAGAAAAATATTCATATAAGAACTATAAAAGAAGTTACCTTGATATCCATGTTTTAATATTTAAAAAGTGCATAAAAATGTAAAATAAAATTCAAGTAATAAAAAGTATATGTATTATAAATCGTTAGCTGCATCAAGTTTCAATACAAACACACAACACAGTTGAAAATTACGCTCTACAGTCATTTCCTTCAGTAAGCGGAAATGTATTCGAATTTTTTTGTGCAGCACTGTACAAGATCTATAGAATTTATAATCATCAAGAAATAGGCAAAAAAATTGTTACATTTTAAAGCGCATGCTAAAATTGAAAATGCACTTGCAGCAATTTCTGTTCGAAGATGGTACTGTAACCGAATTCTTTTGTGTGTCCCTGTCAATAAATACTAAATGCTATAAACACATTGTTGTATTTTATATCAATTTTGAAATAGTGTAAAATCTTAAAAATACACTGCGAACTATCCCCCCCCCCCCCCCCCCCATTGACCCTAATGTAAACGAAAAATGAATGCTTCACACTTTCTTTTCAATTCCGAACATTCCATGGTAATCCTTATGAACATATATCAAATACATGAAATCTGAGTATATTTATGTGAGTTAGAGCGCGGACAGATAGACAGATGGCCAACTATGTTGGAAAGTGTTATAAATGTTCTGCCTCACATTTAATCCTTTATGTCCCAAATAATGAAATCATGAAAGTTTCTTCTTCTAAAGTGCTTTTATGAATATTTGAAAATTCATCAGAAGATTATACACAATCAATTAATAAATTTAAGACGGATATTGCCAATTAAAATCAATGAACGAATTACTTATTTATAGGGATTTTGTAGAAAATTTACAACTTCACTCTAAAATATTTTTCAAAGTAATTTATAGAATTAAGAAATATAGAAACATTTAATAACTGAAACTTTCCACCCCCAATCTTCTGACACCAAGAAAGCTAAACAGACGCAAATGAAAGAGAAATCATCCTTTTAAAAACATTTTTGTTTCGTGTAACCCATAAAGCTTTTGGAACAAGATAAAATAAAGAACTCATTGTAAATTGTATACACTGTATACATTGTTGTATATAATCGATGTATTAAATAAAAAATATAACAATTTCTTAAATGGTACTTTAAAGTAACGTCGGGTTAATTTGCTTTTATGAAAAACAGTCATTCAAGGTTAGAAATCATCGCTCTTTTACTGAAAATAAATAAATAAATAAATAAATAAAAATAAAAATAGTCAAACACACACAATTTCTATTTCTGTACAGCGAAACTGAATGAATACACGCCACTGTCAATGAAAATAAAAGCTTCTGACCCATGTCGTTATCATTAACTGTTAAAGCGTTCTAAAGGTGTGCCAACGGAGAGAAAATAAAAAAAACCGGGATCGCCCTGAGCCATCAGCTGTTAATAGAGAAGCGATGAAACACTTCGATCGTAAGACGATTAACAATCATCCAAAGCCATTAGAATCAGTTCGATTATTAACAAAAGGGCTCTGACCCTTCTTCCTTTAGGAAAAAGATATCTCTTTGTAAAGGATGAATCTTTTTTCCTGCTGAATCTTCCCTATTAGGATGCGAGCAATTGCTGAAGACGTATACTACCTGTAAATAACTAGGTTATAATTCCGTACGGGGTTAATGAGAACGACTTTTTCCCTCTCATCACTCCCGATATCGAAAGTTGGTTATGTCCGTCTACGCAATTAAGGGAAAATATTTTGCCACCCTCAACAGCTCGAAATTTTCTGAGACATTTTCAGACTCATTTTTAAAAGTAAAAACATGAAACTTGCTGAGGTGATTTTTGAAGAGATGTATAAGAGGCCGTGTGATTTCATTTTTCGCTCAATTCATTAGAATTTGAGTTTTAAACAATTATTTTCTCAGTATGACCCTTTTTTTCATTCCCAGATCTCCCGCTTCGGAAAATTCGGCTCAAAACGCCCACTTTGACAGCATTTTTACAATATTTTCTGCATTTATCAAAAAATCGAGTAGCACGGCACATTATGTAGTTTCTAAATAAGAGAATTTCCCAGTTGGATGCGTTTGAGAGTAAAAACGAATTTAAAATGAATCAGAAAATAAGCAGTTTGGATTGGAACACACCCTTATTGAGAACGACTTTTTCCCCCACATCACTCCCGATATCGAAAGTTGGTTATGTCTGTCTAAGCCAAGGAAGGAGAACCTTTTCACATCTACGTTCCAAAATTTTCCAAAAATATATTTTACGTGATCATGGGGTGCCCACAATAAAAAAAGTTTAATGCATCCAATAATAATAATAATGAATCAAAATTACTTAAAATTTTGTTTTTAGCATTAAAAAATAAGTGTAATATTTGACGCTATACTTTAGAAATTTATTTTAAAATATTATTTCTCTCGTCTCATCTTAATTGCCAAATAATTTATATCAGCTTCGTACTTAGTTATTTTTAAGAGAATGCAAGTTGAATTGGATTCAATTGACATGATGTTATTAATTTAATTTTTCATATTATTTATTTTGGAAAACAATATATCCTAGAAAAATTTGCCTTTTAATCTTACTTTTGCGAAAATCCCCTACTACTTCTCTCTCATTTTTAAAATTTTGTGAGCCAATATTGAGCTAGATTGGGATACATTAAGCTATATTTCAGTTTCTTCAATCTATATGACAATGACAACCAACCGAACTAATCGAATTCAGATAAACAGAGAAAACATCTACACTGCAAATCTTTTACGTTTTTCAGAACACTTTTTAGAACACTTATTTCGTCACCTTTTTCAGAACACTTTGAAAAGCGTATCTTTTGGAACAGTTTTCCGAATACTTCTGAGAACACTCTTTTTTTTTTCAGCACACTTTCTAGAGCACATTTTGAACACTTTTAGGAACGCATGATTTCACAAGTGTGCCCAAATGTGTTCTCAAATATGTTCCCGCGTTTAGAATTAACAAATATCCTGAGCAGATCACTTTCGGTACACTTTAGGAATATTTTCTTTATAGAGGAGGATATTCGGAACACATTTCAGTACGCATTAAGGTAACGGGAATACTTTTTTGAAACAAAGTGTTTCAAGTGGTGTTCTCAATGTGTGCTGGGAATTTGCAGTGTAGACTAATTAATGCATTTGTGAAATTCTACTATATTTTGATGCAGAACCTCAATCTATGCCGTACCAAAAATAATGTTCAAGAAATCGAAATTTATATAAGCAATAAAACTATTTGGTGCAAATTAAGAAATAATGCTATAAAAAGTGATAAAATATCTTTATTAAGATTGACGATCGTTTCAAAATCATTCACGATAGAAAATATTTTTCCATGATTTAAAAACAATGACATAGTAAATAATGTCACAAGACATGATGCATAATGAAAAACATTGCAAAGATAAAATTAAATTAAAATTAAATTAGCCGTTTGTACGATGAAACGATCGTCAATCTTAATAAAGATATTTTATCCCTTTTTACAGCATTATTTAACTTAATCTGTTTATGCTTATTAATGTTGTTATTTGATGCAATCTGTCTACAACGGAGCCGCGCCTAAGTTAAAAAAATCAGGGTCCTGACCTCAGGAAAACCACATATTTATGCCTGCTAAGACGGAAATCTTATCTAAACCAGTAACCTTTCCAAGCACTTATAGCGATTCAATTTTCGCAAATTTAACTCTTTAATCGATTTTTTCCTATATTTGAGTTTTTTTTTGTTAATTATTAAATTCGATGCATTAGTTCTTGAGATACAGCGCCCACAAAATTTGTGACACATACATGTAGACATATACACAGGGTGACACCACAGACTCACGGACAGGCATTTTCTAAAAACAGTCAACTCGTGTTCGTTTTTCTAAAACTGTATAAATCTGACGGAAACAGGAAGTCGAAATTTTCTCATGTTTATACAAATTCATGTTTATACAAAATGTCCGTCTGTCGACCGTCCGTGTGTTCTCTTTGTACCATCGAAAAGTGTATAAAGTTGTGCATAGAAATGAACCCAATTTTTTGTGTATGTTTTTGGTTATGGCCAACAGGTCCTCCATGAATTTGAAAATATTTTTCGCCGAAAGAGGGCGCTGTCATGACGATTTTTATGCCTTTTCCATTATTGTACCATCGAAAAGCGTATGAAGTTATGCATAAAATTGAACCAAATTTCATGTGTATGTTTTTGGTCTATGGCCAGCAGGTCCCACGCTGGTAACAATTTACCGGAAGGGGGTGCTGTAATAGCAATTTTTCTCGGCTTTTCATAGCTCTATTGTACATCGGCTGTTCATGTAGCGACGGGTCATTCGCATTCAGCAAACCCGACGATTCTCAAGCAATTGATGGACAACAAATAAGAGAAATATTGATTTTATTAAATATTATGATCGAGATTAACTCATTGTCACTCCGATTAATAAAAGGAAGCCAAAACTCAACAGGAAAATCAAAGTTAGTGTAATATTGAAGTAATAACACTCATGTATTAACATGTGTAACAAATTTTTGAAACATTAACATGTGTAACAAATTTTTGAATTATGTATGAACCATGTATATGTATGATGTATGAATTATGTCAATTATGTATGAAACATGTATGAGAAAGAAAGTTTTGGGATGGACACATCCGACTAGTTTCTTGCATTTTATGGAACAGAATACAATCTCACGAAACACTGGATTAAAAGAACTTCTTGGGACTTTCGTTGAAATCACATCAGTGATATCATGTGGTTATTATAACAGTAGCAAGTATTAAGGAAGATGATATACTAGTTAAAAAAAAAATAATAGCTTCCACAAGTGTACCGAAAATTTCCACCTTATGGTTTTTAAATGTGCTTTTAATAAAAAAGTTATGTGTTCTAATTTCGGACTTATTTTATTGGCATAATTCATTCAATAAATACAACAACACTGTAAAAAAAAAAAAAAAAAAAAAAAAAAAAAAATCCGTTAAAATACGGAAATTGTACTGGCAATCGAGACGCCAATACTATTTTTGTACTTTAACGAAATTTTTTTCCGTAAATTCCAGAAAAAATTCCGTTTTTCACAAAATTTACGGGAAAAAATTCCATTAAAATACGGAAATAGTACTGGCTTCTCGATTGCCAGTACGATTTCCGTATTTTAACAGATTTATTTATTTATTTATTTATTTTTTTTTTTTATTTTTTTTTTACAGTGAAGAACATAAACAAAAGAGCCCTCTCAAGCAAGCAAAATTGCAAAAATATTGCTTACATCTAGTATTTCGATAACGAATTTCAATAACGTCTGCATGTAATGTTATAAAGACAAAAGCTATAGCAATTCACACAACAATGTTACGACATACTTCCAGTGCTCATAGTCTCTAATATCTGCCAGAAGCGTAACTCAATCCGCTTTAAAATACTCTTGTTTGATAGGATTGAAATTTAGCCTCATGCCGTTTCACAATATCTGTTTATTTAACATTTCATTCCATCAATTAAAAAATGAAATAGAGTCAGTCGATACCGTTTTAACATGTCTTTCATTGTTTTCGCAATCACACTTTCCATTGTACCGAAGCTATAACAGCGTCATACGCAACCCATAAATATTTGAGTCTCATTAGCTCTATCAAACAACTTGCCAATAAATTCCCTATGAAATAATTCAAGATAGCGCTGATATCAGTGGTAATTACGATCTTTTACCAAATGCATTTGTATATTAATAAAGTTTTTTAAATTATTTAATCTGAGTAAACCTAAAATAAAACTTTGTTATTTTATAATTTTTATGTAAATTATTAGTGTACCTTTATCAGGCAAATTTCATTCATTAATTCAAGAAAAATGTATCTCATCATTATTATCCATATTTAATTACGCATTCTTAATTATTGACTTGATCCTTATTTTCAATATTTAAATCTAATTTTTATTATTTTATCTAATTATAGTATTATTTTACTTAATTATTTTAATATTTTATAGCAAGCATTCATTATAATTTTCAGCGCATTATTATATTCAAATTACTGTTTAAAAACCATAAACAAGGCAATGACCAGAAATCTGCAACATTCTAAAATCTGCACAATCTCTGGCCTCAAGCTATGCGGATTTGGGGGAGTCTACTGTAATAGCTTCCACAAGTGTATCGAAAACTTCTTCGTTACGTTTTTAAAATGTGCTTTTAATAAAAAGTTATCTATTCTAATTTCAGAATTATTTTGTTGATGTAATTCATCCAATACATACAAGAAAGTGAACAGAAAGAGCCATCTCAAGCAAGTAAAATTGCAAAAATATTGCCTACATCTAGCATTTCGATAACGAATTTCAATAACGTCTGCATGTAATGTTATAAAGACAAAAGCTATAACAATTCACACAGCAATGTTACGACATACTTCCAGTGCTCATTGTCTCTAATAACTGCCATAAGCGTAACTCAATCCGCTTTAAAATACT
The DNA here is from genome assembly GCA_963932465.1 of Maratus speciosus. Lineage (NCBI taxonomy): Eukaryota > Metazoa > Arthropoda > Arachnida > Araneae > Salticidae > Maratus > Maratus speciosus. The sequence goes on from OZ010790.1 coordinate 609,829,140, forward strand.
CTCGTTTGATAGGATTGAAGTTTAGCCTCATGTCCTTTCACAATATCTGTTTATTTAACATTTCATTCCATCAATTAAAAAATGAAGTAGAGTCAGTCGATACCGTTCTAACATGTCTTTCATTGTTTTCGCAATTACACTTTCCATTGTACGGCAGCGTCATACGCAACCCATAAATATCTGACTCTCATTAGCATAGATTTCCCTATCAAACAACCTGCCAATAAATTCCCTACGAAATAAATCCCTTGTCACCTGGATAAATGACGCCTGAGGTGCGGGTGTGGCGTCAGAGATCATCGTCATCATCAATGGGGCCATCGGGCCCTGGGGCAAGGGGCCCCCCTCCCTGCCTCAAGGGTTAGTATCAGACACCGTTGAGAGTCGAGAGAAAGGGGTCGCTTACTTGTTTTTTAATCGTCGATCGCCTCGAATATAGAGCATCCAAAGGGTTGGAATCATATTACAGAATGTATACATCCTGATGTTTAATATACTTTTTTTGCTTTTTTACTTTTCGTTTTCTTTGCACGTAATTTAAGCATCAGTTTGAAAGTAAGGTATGCGTTCGGTTGAGTTAAATTGTCGAGCGGGTTTTCGCTTTCTGCTTATTGTATATGTAAGTCTGCGATATCGCAGACAAACCTTTTTTTGGTTTTTATCTGGGTTGCAAAAATGAATAATATAAGCAGATCAATGTTTCAAAATGACAAAAGATTCAGTTTTATATCGATCAGGAAGGCGTGTGTAATGTAGATATATCTGTAACAAAATCGACATTAAAATTAAATGTTGATTAGAATAGAGTGATAGGCAATCCTGTTTTAATTTACCAGGGATTGCAAGAAATTTAATTTTTAATTAATGTAGCAGAATTATTTTCATCGTTAGATTATTGTAACATTTTAATATCCTGTAGATGCTTATTGGACAAAATTAAGTTTTTGTTCGCCAGTTATATTTGAAGAGCTCAAATGATAAAGGTGGTAAGAGGCACAATCATCATCTTGAGAAAACACATTTTGAAATAATTTTACCAACTAAAATTACAATTTTTTATTGTCAAATGCCTCTTTTATCAATTAAAATCTCTTTGAGTTCAAATAGTAATTTAACAGATGCTAGAGGGCCATTGATTATCTTCAATCGTAATGATTAATTCGATTTCATTTATTTTGTCACGCACCCATGTCACCGATTCTTAACTTGATTTCTGTAACATCTTCAGTACAAAAGATGAAATTTCTGGTTACAAGTTGAGAATGTTGAGAATTTGGCTTTTATTGATTAGTGGTAAGGGATTAGATTATGTTAGTTTCTAGTAGTTGGGTGATTTTTCCCCTGGAATTTATTTTCATGTTATTTCTGTTATTCTTTTAATTATAACTATTTATATCTTTTTCTTCTTTTCATTTCTTACTCTAACTGCCTATTACAATTGTGATTAAATACGGCCTTCTTTTGTTAACTTTATACCAAGTAACACATGTTTAGATGTAACACAATGAATTTTGAGTATTGTTGCACATAATTTACAGAACTGCGCGTTTTGAAAAACAGTTTGTACGACACGAGCATTAATTTCATCAAATGATTAAAAAAAAAGCTAATTATTTGTTGTTTCAGAACATCACTGAAGAAAAATCTTTTGACAAGTAATTTTTATACAAGCCCGTATGTGTATCAGAAAAATTTCTTCCTCATGATTAATTTATAATGGATGTCACTAACGGCTATTTCTAATTTTTAAAAATTTATTATGTATTTTAAATCATTAAAGCTTACAAAATAGTGTTTTATCTTCGTCTCTAAACTGCCGTTTTTTCTTCTTTTTAAGTGAACGTTGCTAACGATACTTTATAACAGATGTAGATATTTATATGCTTTAGTATACATAGTTTAATCACACTTTACTTATCAGGCATGTCTTTCAAAGAGCCTAGCTTATTGAACACTGTAGCGTCTAAGATGTTGTTGGGTTATTCCATGTCACATGTGCGACAGCTTTTCTACGTATTACTACTTTTTTAACAATGCTATTATATCTTCTATTCTTTGTTTGTTATTTTTAATGCATATGTTATATTTTAATAACTTATAAGTTAATAAATACAGGTATTTATGTAAGTATTACGTACAGGCATTTTCCCCCCGTTTTTCAGGAAATGGCCCTGAAAACGGCAGGTTACTTAGGTCTAGGGTTTAAAATGTAGATAATTTTAAACCTATTAAAAACGGGCAGAGTACTTAAGTCTAGGGTAAGAATGTGGAGATGTTTAAAACTATTAAAAGGCATTCCATCTCACGTGTAAGACAGCTTTACTACGCACTACTGCTGTTTTAACAATGCTATTGTATCCTCAAATTAAATCAACTTTGCTAATATGAAAATCTAGCTTTTTTTTCTTATTTTTGATGTATATTTTATATTTTAACAACTTATAATTTACTAGATAGTAGAAGTTCTTTAATCCGACATGTTTGGGACCACAGCCGTGCCGAATTAGCGATTTTGCCGGATTATCGAACATTTTGTGTGTGTGTGTGTGTTTATTTACATTATCAACGTATGCAAATTGTATAAATATCTGAAAAATACTGTTTTATATTTCGTCATTCTAACAACTGAGCATTAAAGAAAAACATAGAATACAAACTTAAAATCCAATTGTTTAATATATACTGTATATGTACAATGTAATATACATATAGGGCAGTGTATATGTACAGTCGTTGGGAAGAAAAGTAAACACCGCCTACTAACTCCTCAACAAATTATCGTAGAAGAAAGTTACTGGTACCGAACGATTGGAAATAAAGTCTACTTTTAAATGATGTATATAAAATTTGCTTAGAGGGCCCTCTACATATTAAAACGAATCATAACTTTGTTTTTTTTCAATAGCAGTACACAATTCTGACAGCATAAATGAACTCTATACCCTTTAATTACCCTAAAAACAAATTTTTATCCAATCCGTACGATAAGTTTCCGAGAAATTAATTATTTTAAAAAGAGCTTATTTTAGGGGCTGTATCCAAAATGAAGTTCGGTACTCGATTGTTGTCCCTCCTTCTTGATCAAGGCATCTTAAGCGCTATTTTTGCAGTCATTGAAGATTGCTAGATTACAGAATAGCAGAAGAAATTTTAAAATATCTAGTCACTTCTATTAGATGGCCCCTTAATCCATCATTTAGCCGTTTTTTAAGCATCGTTTGAAAACTACTTGGAAGAAAAATGTGAAATTTTGGATTTCCATAAAGCAGGACTTAATAAATCTAAACCCATCCAAAAAATTGTAGGTTGCCATTCATAATTTTTTCGAATATTAATTTCATAATTCATATCCTAAAATCATAAAAATTGCAAATTCAACGTATTTATGTTTGGGTATATTAGTGTTATTGCTACACAAAAAATGAGCACATTAGTAGTATAATTTCAGGAGATATAAATAAAAATATGAAAATGTAATTTAACATTAGCGGCACTCAATTTTGAATGTTTATAATACAAAAACTTATCATTCAAATGACTTGAAATTCGGTGTCTAGGCATAGTTTGAACCGAAGATTTGAAATATCCCGTTAAAATTGGGTACTGCCATTGAAAAAAATGAAGTTTGTGTTCGTTTTAATATGTAGATGGGCCCCTAAGCAAATTTTATATACATCATTTAAAAGTAGACTTTATTTCCAATCGTTCGGTACCAGTCACTTTCTTCTACGATAATTTGTCGAGAAGTTAGTTGGGGTGTTTACTTTTTTTTTCCACGACTGTACATGCCACATTGTACATGTTGTAAAAAATTAATATAAACATTACATTTAAAAAAAAGTCTCGGATATCATGTTGCTTTCGAGATTCGGATTTCTTCTTAAAAAATAATCTTTACGGATTATACACAGATTTGTTTGTTCAGTAGCGCTGTAGCTTTTGTTCGATTAGGCAAATTTTATGAATGTATCTAATGCATCAGAAGCCTGTTTCCAAGAGACTTTAAATTCATCTGCCACGGTTCCTTCTTCATCCGGTTCCACCTCCTGAATCTGGGCTTCTTGTCGGTGCTCGCATCCTAATGATCCCAGTCAACAGTGGTCATAGAAAAAAACAAACAACAAAAAACAGAAACGCGGGCTCACATGCCGGATTATAGAATGTGCCGAACCATAGAATGCCGGATGAAAGAGCTTCTACTGTATAGGTATTTATGTAAGTCACATGTAGAACATTGTGTCCGGTTTTCATGGAATGGCTCTGCTACATTTAAAGTAAATATGTTGCATACGACATACGCCTATAGTTCTTTTTAGGTTGTAACTTAACTTTAATATTGAAGACGAAGAGCATGAATGAAATAAATTGATGTGAATGGGAACTCTATTTCTTCTGACGCACACAACGATAAGTAAAACAATAAAATAAAGCGAAACACAAACAAATAAGAAGTTTCCCTTTTATAATACAGCTATATTTTCATTCTTGCTTCTCACTACTAATTACTTGCACCATTAAACTTGAATAGTAATGGTTTAGTTTACACATCCCTTACAGGAAAATGCTGTATATTGAATCGCCGAGGAACTTTCTTCTCTATTAAAAAAATAAAGAAAGGAAACTTCGGACAAATAATTCAAAAATATTTTTGATATCTCCAAGGTCGAATAGAGATGTAAAGAAAGAAAAAAAAATCGCGAAAGCTGGCACGCGAAGCTTCCAATTTTCGAATAAGGCTTTAAGTGTACTTCTTGAAAACTCCGTACACCGGAAATTATAATTTGAACAGAGAAACAAACACGCTCTCTGATTATAATCGCTTGAACATTATTAATTATAGAAAAAGAAAAATGTGAAGAAGATTTCTTGATTCCTTGAAAGGAAATTATGTGCCTGTCTATCTTTATTTCTCTTATGTCAATGCAAGGTGGATCGAACAACTTCACACAATTTTGGAATCAATGTAAAAATAAATAATATAGTAGTTTTAAAGTTATAAATCCTTTAGGCCAATAGCCGATATTATATATATATATATATAGAGAGAGAGAGAGAGTAAGTCCGAGAATTATTGAATGGTCGGACAATATGGAATACTTCAATATCTGGCGTACTATATGGTGTTCCATCCAAGCGTAAATCTGACACACGACTTACTAGTGCCCCCATGAGGTAATGTGCCCAGTTCTGTTTGGATACCTGTTGTTGAAATAAAATCTTATTCTCATTTTTTGCAGATAAATTTTATAAAATTCGTATTAATTATAAAATTGCATTGTCAATGATGTTAACCCAGTTGAGTATAAAGTTGAACAGTTATATATATTTGTGAACAGCTAAAAGATTTGTGAATTTTAAGATCTTACGTATGCTTTTATTTTTTTTTTTAATTTAAAAAATATGTCAAGGTTTTTTGAAAAACCCTGTATATCATCTATTGCTTTATTCACCCTGTTTTCGTCGGAAACTTTTTCTCTAACATGATGATACTAAATGGATTTGGTTACTTTACTGGGCATCATACACTTTCGCTGTTACATTATATTCAGGAAATATCTCTGAGATATCTGAGAAGTATCAGTCTCTGAGAGGAAATGTTATAAATTATCATTTTCATGCAAAAGAATCCATCTTGTTTGTGTGTGCACTGGGAAAATAATTACCGGTATTTTATGCAAAATTGCTGTTTTGGCCCGTTGTTAAGTCCCTTTGTTTACTCTTACCATATAATTCGACAAGATTTATGCCGTACTAGCTGTTTAACCCGTTCTACGCACGGGAGTTCATAAATTTAATTCTAAAACCAAAATTAAAAATAAAATGTTGCCGAATTATCATATTGCTATGGCAGCAGACGATAAAACGATATCTCTGAAATAAGTGAATAATTAGAATAAAAAGTTTTGTTGATGTTTTGTGATGAAATGTTTTTCTTAATTTTTAATGAAGGTAATAATGAAGTGCAATTAAATAATCTCTAATTGTTTGCATGTGAGGTAAAAGAATTATCGTAATGTTCGCTACAGCTTCTTAGTATTGCATCGTGACGTACGTAAATGTATATCTCACATTTCAGTAAACATTTAGAACTGGTTAGAACTCGCGCGATAACGGGTTGAACATAAAAAAACTACAAAAGTTCGCCAAAAACATAAAATAAAAAGATCTATTTAAGTTTTCGATTTTTTTGCCCCAGTCGTTCATGGGCCCCCTACCAGACACCCGTGTGCCAAATTTCGTAGCCATTCGCCCTGTAGTTTCCGAGTTTTTGACTTTACATAGATACGCTCACGGATTTTAATAGAGTAGATTAAAAATCATAAAAATAGATCCACATATCAGCTGAAAAACCTTCTGCTTCTCATTTCAGGTTTATTTGTGGCTAGTTCCATGGATTTTTGTTGTGAAAATCACATAGCTGGTAACTGCTATGCTTGTTAGCCACCGATATTTCCGAAAAGTTTGCTTAGCTTTATTCAATTAACGAGATATCTCCGATAAAATAAGTCACATTTTTCCGTTCTAAAATAGGGTAGCCAAAAATCGTAGCATGTAGCTTACTCTACAAGTGCTAATGGAAATAGCCTTGTATGAACTTTCCGAGCATGAAAGAAATCTTTCAAAACCCCAAAGCACCGGGATTTTTAAGAAATTGGATTTTATAAGGCTGTTCTTCTAGAACACTCTCAACCAGCAGCAACTCTAGAAGTGTCAGATGAAAGATTAAATGACGGCGGTCGTTGTTTGACACAATTTTAGATCTCAGTTTTCAAAAGTGAACTGTTGCATATCAAATGGACAAAAAAAAAAAAAAAAAAAAAAGAAAAAAAAAAAGGAGAGTAATTGATCATTAAACTTCGTATTTTAACAAGCTCGGAACTGGTTTTACGATATGAATTTGAATTTCTGTAATATTCATCTTTCCCATCAGAACTTGGTTGGCTTTTCTTGTGTTCCAGAAACTCGTTACATATGATTGTTTAATTCCTTTTGTATATAATTTCTGTTGAAAGCTTTAAGTCCCCCATCTGTCACTTCACTGTTACAGTAGGACAAGGTGACCACCTTGCTCAAGTCACGACAAAAGCCAAGTGACATACAAATCGCACACCCTTCTTCATATTTATCCCTAGAGGTACACGAGTATAGCCATACCCCACCCAAGGCTGACCCATCAGAACGCTTAAGGTATTTAGTAATCGCGGCACTGCACAATGGACGCCGCCCAAAACAAAAGAAACCCCTTTTTTTCCTTTCCGTTTAATAGTCGTTAATTGCCAGTACACAGTTGCCAAACAGAATCCCGTAATACTTCCTGTGCGTGTGTAACACTCTTCATAATTGGCATTAGTCATACGGCACAAGAAGATAGAATAAATAAGCATAAAATGAAACAATGCAACGCCAATTAAGGATCCTGGACAATAAAAATTTTCGATTGCTTCGCTGGACGTCCTGGCACGAGGAAAAGCTTAGTTATGATGCTATTTGGAAGCGTGGTCGCCAGTCGTATCCTGGCGGTTTCTAGACTTTTAATGAAGCTGAAGCTCGTTTTATTTTTTTCCTCTTCTTTTCACTCATTGTTTTGGACTCAATAAATCTATCTTCGATTGGACATCGTTGTATTCCGATATCGTCAAACGATTAAAGCGTGTGTCCTTTATGGTGAAAACACGAAAGTAGGGTTCGTAAAGTTTCCGAACTTGTACCTTTCCTTGAAATTTGCATACAACAGAAAATAAGTGGATGTTAAATAAAATTCAGATTATTATTATTATTATGTACCATATTCGCAGCTGAAACAGGATATCTTTGACATGACATTTGCGTGATAATTTTTAAGTTTATATATAGCTAAAAATATCAATGAAATTGACAAGTACCCTGATCATGGAAAGAAGATGAAGAAGAAAAGACAAAGAAATCGCAAATTTTAAAGATCTCTCGTCTGATCCTTAAATCTCGTCTGAGACTGATTTCTCTGAGAATTTTATTGAAATTACCATTGAAGGAAAAACGCATGTCTTAAAACAAAAATTGAATTTATTTATCATATCCCCATTCCGACACGTAACTAAAATCGGACAATAAGGCATCGCTTTTAACTATCTCCTCTGTTAATGCGCTCATTAGAGATACAGGAAGCTAATAGCTATGCGTTTCTTTAGCACCTCTCCCGAACAATCTCTTAATGTAATGATATTACACTTTCGTTTCTTGGACACTGTTTTGGCCATCTTGACTTAGTTCTGGACCGTGCCCGTTCCGCTCTGTTTGCGGGCCGCCCTTAGTTCCGCCTCGTCTGGGATCAGGGTTACTGGGTGGGGGGTGCCAACCGTCGCCAACACTGCCGCAGATTAGGCTCGTAAATTGAACTTAGCTCGAACTGGATTCTAAAAGGTGAAGAGAGAGAAAAAAGTTTTTCGTGGGATCAGAAAGCGAAAAACTGGTCATCCGTAAGCTATTGCCCGAATTTGCTACTAATGAAGGATAACGTTTTGCAAATGATATGCTAAAACAAGTTAGTTTAGTTAAAACAAACATTATAATTCAACTAGGATGAAAACGATCTCCCGTTCTCATTAGCGCTTTTGGCAAGATTTTTTTTAGCTCCCGGGACTGTATGCTATTTCTTTCTCCCAGCTTATTTTGTCTCCAAAAAATAACGTTACCTCACAGAAGCCAGCAATAAACAAAGCACATGTATCATTGTGCGATTAAATGCTCTATAGCAATTTTTTAAATTTCCAAGCATCGCACATTTTCAATTTTTATACCGTCGTATTAAGAAAAAAAGTACTTTTAAATGCAATTCGTTTGAAAACTGTATTTCCATTTATTTTTGAAATACTAATTTTTTTGTAGTTTTTAGACCTATTTGCTTAATTTTGGCAACTGAAGTACTCCATTTATATAGAAAGTAAAGGGAAAATAGTTGAAAAACAGCAATTTTATCTTTTTGTTGCCATTTTCTCATAGCAACCGAAAGAAAATGTCATTAAAATACGTGCTATTTTGAAAAAATATAAACGAATAATTTCTCTTAAAACATGAAGCTATTATAAACTATATTTAATTTTAAGTATTTGTAGACGCTTTCAGTTTGACGTCAGTCATGACGTTTTGGTTGGAAACTGACTCCAAACAAACGGTTGCTATGCGTCATTTCTTTTTAAATATAAATTGTGGAAAATGTTACCAGTACATATCAAGTATTAAAACACTTAGATGTGAGATATAGATATAAGATATAGCTGCATCACACAAACAAAATAGAAAATACAACATAGCAACTGTTTGTTTGAAGTAAGTTTCCAACCGAAACGTCATGACTGACGTCACGGCTGAAATCGTCTATATTAATGTTACAAACAAATGAATGCCTATCAATTATTAGATAGCCGTTCTTTTGTCGAGTTTCTTTAATGACGGCATCTTTTTGCTGCATTTGTGTATTATTTGGCGATAGTGACATCCTTATGCATGCTTTACAGCAGATGTTTAAGAGTGGATCGTAAATGTGGAATTCTTAAGCGGATGCGAATGACGTCATTTTACATAAAATAAAAGTGTGTGCTTTAATTAAAATCGAAATAGGTTTTGTACTATTTATATATACATATATTTTTTTTTCATCGGTGGCGACACTAAATTCTGAAAAAGCAGAATTCCTGTTTTCTAGTTTTCAGTACTTTTGCGAACAATAACGTCTAAAGAAACATACCGAAACCACACAAAAACCATTTTAGGCAGTTTTCCGTCTTAGCAGGCATCATTGCATGGCATTCCTCAAGCACGAACCATAAAGATCTTCGGTTTAAGACAGGACTTTGTTACAGAGAAGTTCCGTTTTCACTGGTTTTCCTATATTAACGGGGTTTAGTAATATTAGTATTTGTAATTTTATATATATTAGTGTTTCGAGTTCTTCAGTTTTTAAGCCTCGGTGGATGGCCCAGCCTTGCGTCCTTCCTCAAGTCTTCTCCGCGTTTTAGAAATTAGTGACATATAGATTGAACTAAAAAGAATCCAAAAAACTTTTATCTCGCTGAAATCACTTTTACTTTCTTCTGTCTTTATAAGAAGAAAGTATTGGATTCGTGAAAATTTTCGAATTCCTGTTTTTGACGGATTTACACGTTTTAGGGGTCAGAGATCCTGAAAAACATGTTTTTACAAAATGTCTGTCTGTCTGTACGTAACAAAACTTTTGTGAGTCCTCTATATCAAGAACTAATGCATGGAATTAAAATAAAACTTTAGATTCAGTTAGTCCCTGATATAAATTGGTGGATTAGTTTTTGGTGTAAATCGCCCAACAGGTGACGCTGCTGAGCAGAACTTTCCACTATTTCCGCAATAGCTCTATCTCAAGAGCTAATGCACGAAGTTTCATCAAACTTCAAATTCAGTATTGGTGCTGATTAGTTTTTGGTAAAAATCGCCCAACAGGTGGCGCTGCTATGGAGAATGTTTCGCGATTTCCGCAATAGCTCTATCTCAAAAACTAATGCACGGATTTTATCAAACTTCAGATTCAGTTAGGCGTTGACATAAGTTGTCGCTGATTAGGTTTTGGTTTCAATCGCCCTACAGGTGGCGCTGCTAGGCTGCATTTTTCAAGATTTAGACGATTTTAGCGATATAGTCCTATCTCAAGAATTAATGCACGGAATTTCATATCTTTAGAATCCTCATGATGAACATAGATTGTCATTTAATTTTGGCACTGTGATAGGAATTTTGAAGTATTAACGTGTATGAGATGGAAAAAAAGTTTTGGGATTGACATATCCGGCTAGTTTATTTAGGACTTGCTTGGAGCGTTACAAAAGAATAGCATATCCATTATTTCCATTGGATAGATTTCATACATGTGAGAGAGGAGAAGGAATGTCAAAAGTCGTCAACACTGCTACGATTAGACTCGTAAATCGAACTTAGTAGCTTGAACTAGATTCTGAAAGGTGACTCCGCAAAGGGCGGAAGTTTTTTTTTTATAATGAAAAAGTCATCCATAAGCTATTACTCGAATTCTGCTCTAATGAGAGATAGCGATTAACATGATATGATAAACAATTTAACCAAAGCCCGACTGAAGCTCTTTGGAGCACTGGGCACAGCATTCTTTTGATCCCCCACCCCTGCCTCCAACATGTTCCATAAGAAAGCTCAAAGTTCATTAGTAGTGTGGTTTTGTGCGTTCCACGCCATGTGGAGTGTGGAGGTCTGTGGAGGTCCGTGGAGAGGCGCGCTGATAAGAGTCGGTGGTGGAGGAAACGCATTTCGGTGGAGGAGATAAGAGGGAGGCGTGTTAGAGTATGCTGTTGGGAACTGATAAGGAGTTGTATTTATTTTGGAAAATGGATGAATTAGCGAGACTTTGAAAATATTTGATTTTTGGGAGAGATCGTATTATAGTACGATGGTATATTATTTATTTTTATTTTCAGGTATTAGAAAATATTTTACGAATTTTATTTTCTTGTACTACAAGAGAAGCATATTTATTTATTTATTTAGAATTTAGAGATGGAATTATTTTTTAATTTTATTTTCAGGAGTTAGAAATATTTAGCGAAACTTTTTTTTTTCGAATTTTATTTTTAGGTGTTAGAAATTATTTGAGCGAACTTAAATTATTTTACGAATTTTATTTATTTTGCGAAATTTATTTTTGTGGCGATAGAAAATTATTTATAATTTTGACTCGTTTGAAAATTTACTTTTACGAATTTTATTTTAACGGAACTTTATTTTTATTTTACGAATTTTATTTTTCGAACTGAATTTTATTTTCAGGTGTTAGAAAATTTTACAAATTTTATTTTGAAGAGATAGAAAATTTTTCGAATTTTATTTTCAGATGTTAGAAAATTTATTTTTCTTTTTCGAAGTTAATTTATTTTTCGAATTTTACTTTCAAGTCTTAGAAAATATTAGAGAATTAAATTTTTAGGTGTTAGAATTATTTTTTAACTCATGTAAAAATATTTGCTGAATTCTTTTTTGAAAAAAAAATATCTATATATTTTTTTTAATTGTGGACCCATCATGACCAACCCGCTTTGAAAAATATTCAAAACGCCACAATTTTTTTTCTTTAACACCTGCTCTGCATCCAAATTTTGTCTCTGCTTTTCTTCTTCTCTGCGAGCTACCTGCAAAGAGAACAAACAGATAGTTTTAGTATTTTCACTCAATTGTATCTGTATATGAAAAGGAAGTTTAGGTTAGTTACCTTGTTTTGCAAGAATACTGATTTTTCTTAGACTAGATATAATGATTTCATTGGGGAAACCTAATTTTTCCTAAACGAAAAATAGAGTTTAAATATTTTCATGAAACTTTGTCAAACGTTTTATAAAATAAAACTCAAAATGTGAGTTACCTTGTTCTGCAAAACATATTGCATTTCTTCCTCATCTCAGAATTTCATGGGGCCTCATGATATTTTTCAGAAATCCTTTAATATCTCACATTATCCGCTAATTTACATTTTAAACGAAAGATGGCAGCACCTATCACCCGCTAAATAAATAAATATACTTCTCTTGTAGTACAATAAAATAAAATTAGAAAAATAGTTCTAACACCTAAAAATAAAAATTAAGTTCGAAAAAAAAATTCGTAAAATATTTTCTAACACCTAAAAATAAAAATCGTAAAATTTTCTAACACCTGAAAATAAAATTCAATTCGAAAAATAAAATTCGCAAAATAAATTTTCTAACATCTGAAAATAAAATTCGAAAAAATTTTCTATCTCCTCAAAATAAATTTAATTAGCAAAAATTTTCTAACTCCTCAAAATAAAATATCCTCGTACTATAATACAATCTCTCCCAAAAATCAAATATTTTCAAAGTCTCGCTAATTCATTCATTTTCCAAAATAAATAGAGCTCCTTATCAGTTCCCGACAGCGTACTCTAGCACGCCTCCCTCTTATCTCCTCCACCGAAATGCGTTTCCTCCACCACCGACTCTTATCAGCGCGCCTCTCCACGGACCTCCACAGACCTCCACACTCCACACGCAGGAACGTAGGTGACGTGGAACGCAGGAAACCACACTACTGAAATATAATCAATAAAGATCCAATATTGTAGAAATTTTAATTTTACACTTCAGACATTAGCAACCAAGTGGTGAAATATTTATTGTCAGTATTGGAAAAAAGTGTACATTTCAATACTGATAGAGATTTCATGCCAATATTGGTCCAAGAGCCAAGCTATAAATAATTCAACTCGATCCAAATCTCTACCCGGACGCTTAACTCGAAAGTTTGCATACAAGTCATAGGAAAGGCGTTCCTTCTGCGACAATACAGTCAAAAGGGGCCGATAACCTTATAATAACATAAAACATACAATAAAAACAACAAAAAATAATGTAAAACAATAGTTGCCAGTCTTTAGGTTTTTTTCAAGGCAAATAAACATATTTGATATTGTGAATCAGAAATTTTACTCAATGAATAAAATTAAATAAATGAACATGACACATTTTATTAAATACATTTTCTGGTTCAGAATAAGTTTATTTGACTTTTAAAAAAAAATCAGAAGTTAGGCGGCTATGCAAAACATACCAAAAGTCAAAAAACAGCAAACGAATCTGTCGCCAAAAAAAGCAATAAATACGTCAATGTGAAAATTTCGAAAACTTTTCCGCAGTTTCGAATTCGAAAACGAGAATTCAACTTTCAGTTTTGTTGCCGTAGTTACGGCTGGCTTCATCCGAAAGAGGGAAGAGAACTAACTGTCAACGGGTACGAAAAAATGAAGAAATAGATATAGAACATCATTTTAAAATGATTCCCTTTTCATTGTTCACGTGCGTCTATACTAATTGAAGGAGGAAAGAAGATAGGACATCATGTCGAGTTCTATTTGTGGATGATTCGATTCAAAGAATGGGTCCCTTTAATTGGGTCCTTAACAAGCTGTCAATGATAGAGCAGAAGATTGAGTCTAGAACATGGAATATCATTTCTATAAATAGTAGAACAAAAGGATGCATCTTGGCGTTGAAAATTCGGCTGAGATGTTACGAGTCAATAAACATTAAAAGAATGATAATTTTGCTTTAATTATGAGGAAGCTTGGGTTGTAAATTGCAATTGCTGCGATTGTTTTTTCTTCTTCTGTAGAAGATGTGTTTTATGAGGCGAGATATTTTTATTTCACACAACCCTCTCATTTTGCCCTTGCTTTAAAATATTATTTTTTCCTACGTTTTAACCTCTTCGGTCCCTGGGTCCTCATACGGGGACCTCTGTTCTTTTCCTTATAAAAACTAAAATGTCTGATTTTTTTTACATTTCCCATCACTTCTTAACAGCTGAATGTCTTTTGCGTTCAAAGCGAACGAATCAATGGCACCCTCTAAGCTGATTCCCCACATAAAATAAATGCTATTTTCATATGAGTTTGCAAAATGCCTCAAAATCCCCAAAAGGCAGTATGACCAAGAAAGTGAGAAATTTTCATAAGTATTTAACTTAAATCTTTTTCAATAAAAATTTTTGAGAATTTGTAGATTATTTACATGTTTAAAGCTCTTAAATTTGTAATTGCGTTCATTTAGGTTGATGGTTATTAAATTGATGTTTTTAAGGGGGTTTGTAGCTTTTGATCCCTATTTTTGAACCTAAATGACTAAGCGCCTGAGGAGAAAAGATATTTTTTTGTCATTTACGATGTCATTTTGTTTGGAAAAAACCAATGAATAAGCATTTATCTTATTATTTTAGCTTCGGAATTGAAGAGGTTAAATGAATATCTTATAATCCGAGGGTAGCGTCACGTTTGGGGACAAATATTAGCGTTGGTGTTTTTGGTATAGATAACAGTACAGATAATATTAATAATAATAATAATAATAATAATAATAATAAAACTGCCAGTCAGCTGACGCACTAGCGGTGGTTGTTTCCGTAGCAACGCCGCACATCTTGTTGTAATGTGAAATGACTGACAACCCGATTACTGATGATGCTGATGATGTCTTCGAGTTGGGGTAAAACGTCAATAATGGAATTGCCATACATTTCACATTGTAGCAAGTTCCGCCGTGTAGCTATGGAGCCCTCCACCCCTTCCACCCCCACAGTTATGTTCCGCTGGTGCGTCAGCTGACTGGCAGTTCCATTATCTGTATAATCTAATCATATATACCAAACTTACCTACCAAAATCATCGACGCTAAAATCTGTTGCCAAAATCTAACGCAAAGTAACTGTTGTTAAAATTTAAGGCAAAATACTTCTGCTGAAACTTTCTGCCCTTGAAGTTTTTTCCCTTTTATGTAAAATTCAAAAATTAAAAAAATCAATAATTCTTGATTTAATTCCTGATTATAGATTAAATTGATTGGGAATTTTAAAAATAAATGAAATTGGACGTGTTTCATTTGTTAAACACAAGTGAATCGGCTTCTAACGCTACAAAAATGTTTGAGCTGTTCAAAAATATAATGAATTATTGAATGAGAGAATAAATGAGATAAAAATAAACACCTTTTTTTTAAATTCCATCTTGGCCAGCTCAAATAAAAGTCTATCTTGTTAGTGACTTACTTTGAATTTGCATCGCGACATTTGTGAATTAATTACCGCTTATATTCTTGTTTTTATGGAATGTGGTATGTTTTTGATTCATACTAATAAAAAATTAATCTTGACAATTACATCTTAAATTATTGTCTCATAAATTAATAACATTTAAATTTTTTGAAATGCTATCCCATTAAATTTTTTAAAAAATGTTTGAGCGGACAAACTTTAAAAAAATTAAATGAAATAGAGTATATCGTTCCATTATACAATGCCCTATAACAGCATTTTACAAACAATCATTTGCATAAAACTGGTGCTCCTCGAAATCATCATTTGTGCAGTCCTCTTAGATATCCTAAAATGACAAACAAGTAAAAAAAAATAAATAAATGAAAACGTATTTAAACACACACACACATATATATATATATATTACACTCTTTGTTTTATTAAACTTACATTTTGCTCTACCTTTTAATGCATAAAATATCCCACTGTTGCAGTTTTACAGACAGTTGGACAATTTTAGCGGGCGTGGTTTGCGGCATCGTCCAGTGCGTTATTGTTGTAATTTGTACACAGTGTAACCATAAATAATATTAAGCGGTTGATCACCTGTGCTCGAGTAACTGAAAAATGACGTAAAATTAATTTATTAATTTATAACTAATTATAAAAAACTTTTCAAAATAACAGACATTACATTACATTATATTAAAGGATAAAAACACTAAAAACAATTTAAAAGAACGTTTCGGATTCATTCTGAATCCCTCATCAGCTAATTCTTAACGTAAAAGTCATGCTTGGTTTTAGAGTTTAACAAGTAGAAAAACATTACATCAAGTTGTCAAAAAATTATAGTTAAAACAAAACTAATTTATAATTAAGTTATAAAAATAAATAATATATTGTCATTGGAAAATCACCTGTGTATTTGTTGGTTGACCGAATAAATACAAGCTTGAATCAATCCACCGACAGCAAAATTTAACTCCGACTGCTAATTATCGTCTGTTTTACCAGCTGCTAATTATCATCTGCTTATAAACAAAATTATCGCCTGCTTATAAACGAAATTATCGTCTGCTTTATTGAATCTCATTCTGATGCTCAAACGTAGCTCATTTAAACAATACTTGTTTGGATATAAGCATGATATTTATTAGGTTTAATGATGCTTCAAGTTTTACCCGGAAGTACAAATTCATCATTACAAAATGTACGTCATCGATACATCTTATTACGATTGAACCATTTCAATTAATATATATACAAAAAAGAAATCAAACAGACCTTCGTAACAATAGTTTAGAACAAATGATAATGATTATTTTCGTCATGATACACCATTGCGCAAAATCGTTACTAGTGCGAATTTGAGATCACGCTTTCAATCGTAAGCATTTAACAACATTGTTTTATTTTTTTGCATTTTTAAAGGACAGTTAAAGGTCATTTGTAACAATAATAATAATGAAAAAAAAAATCTTTTATTAAATTTCCTCCTTTTGTCGTACGCCCATTCATTAGCACACCAATATTCCGAAAAAAATATTTTAACAAGGAGTCCAAAATAAAAAGAAGTTGTTGATTGAAAAGTCTTCCTTCAGGGTCACTTGCATCGTTGAAGTTAAGAACAATAAAAGCGTCCACTTAACCACGATAAAACTTTCTTCTTTTTTAATCGAGAAAAATTTTTCCGGAAAACAAAAGTGGTTCCGGACGATTTGTCGGATTTTCTGTCCAACGCTTCGCCGGTTAAAAAGGCCGTCCTTCGTACTTCACTGGCGATCAAGAAACATCAGAGAACCGATCATTAAGACAAGACTCAATCCTTGGGTCACATCGTATCAGATAGAGAGACAGATTCTAGAGCGACAGAAAAGAAAACAACTTTCACTTATCGTCCTATTTTTTTCTTAAAAACACACTCTACCAGAAAATATGATTGAACTTCGGTTTAGCGATCCAGTTTTTTTTTTCTTTTTTTTTAAATTTTAGATTTTTAGTGCTTTTGTGAATTAAAGACAGTCTTGCATCAGTTTCGCAACAAACTACTCATACAAGTGGGTGATGATCTACCTTGAGGCAGATTCGCTGCGAATTTGTCAAGTCAAATTTGACACGGCAAGATTATATATAAAAAAATCAAACTTGCTGCTAATGTGCATGCTATCCGGGTAGAGATATCGTGCAATATTTATAACTCTACTCTAGGGGTGCACAACCTTTTTAAGAGGAGGGACACTTACAAAAATGTCTGGTCTGTCGAGAGCCACATAGTAACATGGCGAGAATTCCATTTCGAGGAGGTGATCTGTAGCCTATAATTAGGTAAAATGCATGGTTTCAGAGGAAGGGGGGGGGGGTTACCCCTCTACGTTCCCCAACCCAGTCAACAAACATATCCAATTCAGTTGGTACGGATATAGCAACAGTGTTTACGTTTGTATATTAACATATATAGCAAAGATTATTTTGATTATTTTCAAGAAGTCATAATACTCCTTGACTTTATTCGGGAGAGTGCATTTTGCTAAAATACAAACATAGGCATGAAGGTGGCTAGTGCCGAAAAAAATGTGAACCTTGTGAACTAAGGGAGGATGAGGAGCCGATCACCGAAATTCGAGATTTTTCCGTGCCTGATCGACAAAGTTCGCAATTTTTCCGAAGCCGAGTGGCAACATTTGCTATTTTTCCGCTCCCGATCAACGAAATTCGCGATTTTTAACTGACTCTGACGAAATTTGCAATTTTTTCCCGCAGCAAATTGACGAAATTCGCAATTTTTTTCTCGCGATAAGCTGACGAAACTCAAGATTGTTCCCCAGAAGATAAACGTAAATTTCAATTTTTTCCCGCACCATCGGCAAAATTCGCGATTTTTCCGTGTCCGACCACTGAAATTTGTAATTTTTTTTGCACCCGATCAACGAAATTCACAATTATTTCTCGCGATAACCAGGCAGAAAAGGCTATTTTTCTGCAGCCGATCAACAAAATTTGCAATTTTCCCGCGCATCATCAACAAAACGGATGCTTTTTCCGTTCTCAACTAACAAAATTCGCGATTTTTCCGTGTCGTATCGACAAAATTTTCGATTTTCTCGTGCCTGATCGACAAAATTCGCGATTTTTCCGTGTCCCATCAACGAAATTCGCGATTTTTCCATGCCCCATCAACGAAATTCGCGATTCTTAACTGGCTGGTGAAATTTTTAATTTTCCCGCGGCAAATCGACGAAATTCAAGATTTTTTCCTGCGACCCATGGAGAAAAATTGCAATTTTTTTTCCAGTTATAAATAGACGAAATTCGCGGACCACACGTAAACCCATCGCGGGCTACAGGTTGTGCAACCCTATTCTGCTCAAATCTTGCATCAGTTTCGCAACAATCTACTCATGCAAATGGGTGATGGCCTACCTTGCGGGAGATTCGCTACGAATTTGTCAAGTCAAATTTGTCACGACAAGATAATATCAGAAAAAAATCAAACTTGCTGCTAATGTGTATGCTATCTGGGTAGAGAAATTGTGCAATATTTATAACTCCATTCTTATCTTTTATTTAAAATATTTATTATTATTATTATTATTATTTTAGTGTTTTATAGAATTAGGAAATGTACAAATATAATGCTTTTATAATAGAAATATAGAAATATTTCAGAATAGAAAGTTTTTAACCACAATCATCCAACGTGAAGAAAGGTGAAGAGGTGCAAGTGTAAAAGAAATCATCCTTTTAAAAATATTTTTGTTTTGTGCAAACAATAATGCTTTTGGAACAAGATAAAGTATCTATAGCTCATTCTAAACTGTATTACTTCTAATCTATGTATTAAATAAATTTTATAACAAGTTATTTTAAAGGCACTTTAAAGTACCGTCGGTGCAAAAAGGGATAATCGGTATTGTTAGTTCATTGGGAGTACTTCGGGTGAAGACAACACGGTACTGACTCATTTTAAGGTATGTGCCTACCTTCGGGGCACTTTTCTTGAAAAATATGAAATTTTCATCAAACACATGTGCTTTTAGTTAAAACAGGGAATAAAACTAAGAATTGATATAAATTTTTAAAGGAATTTTTATTAACTTTTCAAATTTAGGCAATATTGAGTCAAATTTTAGTAAAAAAAAATGCGTTTATGCCAAACCTTCTATAACGAAATTTATTCAATATATTTCACTTTCCTTTTCAACACTCTATTAGCAAACCACTTACCTGTGTTATGAAGCAAAATATTTGCAAAACCTCTTCAATTGACAGACTTATGCTAAATTTTGTATACAAAACATGATTTTTTTCTAAAACATTGTGTATTTTTCAATAAAAATGGCTCTTAAATGAATATATACAAACTTACAAGCTCTATTTTGCTTCGTAATATATCTATAGATGAGCAGAACCTTGTCACAAAATTTTATTTCAATACCTTAAAAACTTTTTAAGAAGTGATGTTTCCCGTAAACGTACACGATGAAAAACGCAGTTTTCCTGAAAACGCAAATTATTTTGATAGAGCACACAAAATTCTGTATAAAGTTTACAATTTTGAAATCCACCCTATTTGTAGGGGTTTATCTATTTGTGTGTATGTTATATGTTATAAATTTGTGTATTAAAATGTATTCTTTACCTTTCTGGGGCTCTTTAAACGATCACTTCCGGTTTCAGAAAGTTCATTGCCGGTTTATACTTTGGGCTATCCCTTTGCTTCTTATAATCGCTGAACCAAAAATTAAGCATTTTTGGAATCCTAAATGTTTCAACTTTAATTAAAAAAAATAATAATAATAAAAATTCGCTAAAACAGCGGTTTGAGGGTGGCCACATACCTTAAGCCACAAACATTGGTTTACTGTTTATATCTAGCAAACAAACATGATGTTACACTATACTATTACTAATATCTGTTACACTAATGGAGTAAGCTTAGCATACCTTATAAGTAAACACTCTAACTGCTGATTTACATTCGTTATTAATAAACACAATTCGGCAACTCGAAAACACTTAAAAAAATTACTAATTTGCAGCACCATGAGTAAACAATCTTAATTTTCGTAAGAAATATCGTTGTGTTTGCACAAGACAATCATTTTTATCCGAGTAAAATAAGTTTGTTAGAGATTTACATGAACTATTTCCAAGAAACTGGGACATGAGTGAACATCTATCAAGTCTATATGTGAGAACTTCACCCCTAGTGAGTTGAAGGCATGACACAGGAATATCCAAAGATCAAACCTTCCTTAATTGTTTCTATACCTAATTTATGCGAACACACCTTTATTCAGATATGGACTTCTGTTGCCGCCAGGGTTTTTATGATTTATTCCGCGAACATCGGATTGTTTTCTGCATCCTCCGCTAATCGACTGAGAAATTCGTTTGTTATTCGAATGCAGATGCGCGCACGGTAAAACAAATGGTAGATTCTAAACAGAATATATTTTTTTAAAGAAAAAAAAAAAACGTAATTGTTTGTATTTTCTCCTTTTACTAGATTCAAATTAAACTTCCTCGAAATTAAAACCAAACGCATTTAGTATTTTTAATTTTAGATAGGGAGAGAGGAATACCTAGGAAATTGCACTTGCAATTCATTTACATAAATGTAAATTCTAATATGCATGCAAATGTCGCTTTTATAATTATACAGAACAATTTCTGTAGAGAAACGGGAAACCTATTAAATGATGTTAAGAACAGCATTGCCTCTGAGAGGATCGAACTAGTTCATCTTTGTTTAGACAAACTGAGTTTTTAAAAACTTCATAAAACTAACAGAAATGACACAATCTTTATTCAGAAGACTTACTAAAAGGAAATATTACGAAAATAAAAAACTGTATTAGACACACAAGAAAGTGTAATAACCCCAGAATCAGGGTTGACAGTTTAGCCTCTATTTTTATTCAGAAAATCCGAATTCATACTACTCCGAATAGTAATTTTTTATTTCTTTAATATCAGAGATTTCGAGATTACATAAAGTAAAAATTTCAATTATTTTACTTAAAAATTTTTCTTTCGGAATTACCCCGAAATGAATTTGGAATTTCTGAATGAAAAACGAGGTTAAGCTACACTGTTAAAAATTTGCAGCTTTTGCTGCATAGTCACTCGACCACTTTTATAGAATATCTCTATTCTGACCAATGAGAATGCTCCATAGTATAGTCAAGTAATCGTTTTCTGTAAAAGTGGCGGAGTGACTATATGCAGCAAACGCTACAGATTTTTAATACTATAGCAACCCTGTTCCGGATACCGGCCTCTAGAGAGATTAAACGTTTATATATATATATAACCATTATATAATTATAATTATAGGGATTAGTAACATTATTATAAGGATTAGCAGTACTTTTTTAAACACTTTTATTTTTTTATTGCTTTCTTGTTATCTTTGCTATTGATCTTCATCTTACAAAATATGCTATCATACCGTGATAAATGACCAACTATTGAACTTGTGACAGTCTCTACAAACCAGAAACCTTTTAATTTATGAGCATCGCAAGAAATATGGGTGAAGGAAGGTTTAGAATTTTGACCATGTTTTTATGAAAGTTTTTTTTTTACAGGAAAAACTTTTTACGTGAAAAAGAAAATTTGCTTCCTAAATGGAAAAATAAAAAAAAATCTTATTTCACAAGCTTTTTGAATCGCTCAAGTCAAACTTTTGAAAATCAGTTTTTAAGCTTCCTATGAATCGTAAACAATCAAATTATTAATAGTTTGGATGGTTCTAAAAAAAGATTTTGAATGAGTGCATGATACCAGTTGGGTTCTAAAACTGATTGTCATGAAGTAAAATGTCTCAATTTCCTTAAATTATCCTTATGACCCTGGATCCTTATTACTATTCCTTATTATCTCTACTAACCTTATGATCGTACAAAATGTCTTTGCGTATTTGTTTCTTGTTAGTGATTTGCAAAAAGAGCAGATATATTTTTACTTCTTTTTTATTTTGTTCACATGATTAAGGAATGGAACTATGGCGGAGATATTATAGTGTAGGGTATTTAACGTTTTCACGCTGGCGCGGTGGGTCACACTCGATTGTCTCAGAGTTGTCAAGTCTCCGACTTTTTGCACACCACTGTTATTTTAGAGAAAATGTTGTTCTTTTAAATCGCCCAATTGTTCTAATTAAATAAAACAACATTTTCTGTATTAAAATACTGGTATCCAAAAAGCCGGAGATTTGGCAGCTCTGAGACAGTCGAGTGTGACCCACCGCGCCGGCGTGAACGTGTTAAGTGAAGTAACTGAGGATGAAATCTCAAGATGGCGGCTGTTATTTGTTTACATCAGATCAACAGAGCCTGTTTACCACCGGTGTAAGTTTCTACCAGTAAATTTGAATAGAAATTTTCGCCTTATTCATGGAAAATTTCTGTCATAAATAAGGAAAAAATTTCTATTTATTTTTTACTGATGGAAGTTTACCCCGGCGGTATCATAATCTCTTTCACAGACATTGAGAAGCGGATCGTTTATGCTGTCATAATAGGCGGGAGCGCAGAAGTTGACTGTCGCCCGCCGGGGCCAACTTCTACAAGTAAAAACGAACTGATGTGACTTAAATTTGGCAGAAATTCTGCATCAACAAAGTGGAATAAGGAGAAAATTTCTATTCAAATTTACTGGTGGAAGTTTGCCCTGGCGGTAATCAGCCTCTGTGGAACCGGTTATAGTTGAAGCTTCACCATTTTGAGAATATATGATAACTATCTTCTATCATAGTTCCATAGATTAAAGTTGTAGATCAAATAAAATCAAAATGCGATTTTTGGCCGGTAAATATACTTATATTTTTTTGTAACAATATCTGTTAGGAGATTTGTTTAAAATGACCACGCATGCGTCGAAAGAAAATATCCTAAGGTCAGAAATAATCTAACCAATCAGAACATGGAGAGTATTTCAATAATTATATGGGTTTCTGACACATGTTTCAGAAATTTCATGCAATTAAAACTCAAAGAAGCGTAAGGTCTCGATTTCCCATCCAACTTTTTTCCACATACCATTTATCAGAAAAACTTGAGCTATACTGAGGAATGGCCTCTGCATCTTTAACCTTCGACTGCACGATTTGTGCCTTTCGTGACAATTAATACCAATCCTTTTTAATTATAGAGTACTCTTAATTAATAAACAATCCTAATAGCGTTATTTTTGGGCGTGGAACGTAAGCTATAGTGGTGTAAGTTATAAGATAGGCTCTTTGTTAAAAACGTTTATTGTACATCTTGCAACTATCTTTAAAAATATTTCTTCTGGCATTAAAATTACATTAATATTAAAGTTAGTCAGAGTATTTCCCATTCCGAGTATAAAAATCTAATCCCTTATATGACAAACAATTTATTATTGAACTTATTGACTACAAATATGTGTGCCCACGCTATTTTTCAGGCGCCATATCACACGAAAACGTGTGGTATCAATATTTTCATTGCCGACACTTTATTGCTATGAAAAGGGACATTTGTTACCAAGCATTTAAAAAAAGAACCCCTCTCCTACGTGTTTAGTAATTTCAGTTTGGCATTCAATGTATAATTTGTATAAAATGAACAGACATTGGTACGATTGGGAATTTTGAACCGACTTGATAAACACTGTCACCTTTTTGTGTAACATAGAAACACATAAAACCTTTTTGTGCTAACGTCTGCCAAACACATTTCGTCAAAATTTGTGATGGTTAATGTGTTATAATACTGTGATTTTCTTTCAAAATAAATATGCTATTTAAAACTAGTTTTAAAGTATAATTAATAAGTTTTAACTAATTTGTAAGGAGTAGTATATCAATTTAGTTACACAGAGTGAAGAACACTCCCTATAGAATATATTTGCATCATCATAACATTAAATACTATTACTCCAATGAGACTAAAATTACCTTTTCAAGTTCCCAAAATAAAAGGTTCCTTTAAAAAAAAAAGGCCTGTCTTATCCAGAATAACACAAACATTGTCATTGAGCAATGAAAATGTGTATATCATTTAGATTCAAAACCAGATTTCAACTAAAGCCACTTTTCTTCTTAGCTGTAAAAGAGTTTTTACACAATTACAGTGTTTGTGGGAAACAAAGACTTCAGCAAGACGAACTTTAACTTGCCTTCCGGTTATTGATTAGCACCTTGGACTCACTTTGCCTTGTATGTCTTTTGGAAGCGGATAATTAAATACCTTCTTTAATCCAATTAAGAATCAGCTACCGTGGGTTTATCTTTATATGGAGCATTACCTGAGGATAGAGCTGAGAAACAGTTTGAGACCACACATTTTATTTGATTTACGATGTCATTGTTCCATCATTTGAAAATCCTTATTGGCTATAAATTATTTTGTATCACAGCAGTAAACATCAATACATCTTACCAAAGAAAAAAAGTAAGTATGAAGGCATAACTTTGTTGCAGTCGCGCGAGGCATGAATAGATGATAAACAATATCAACAAAAAGCTTTAAGCTCCTGTTTCATTGTGTGCTGAATTTTCTTTAAATTAAACATTATAGTGTAAAAAACTGTACATACACTGTAAAAACTATACACTGTAAAAAAAAATCTGTTATTGTACAGATGTAAAGTTACGGAAATGTATATGATTACTAAAATTTAATTTATGCACTGTAGAAAAAAATATGTAAATCTACAAAACTAGTTTTTGTAAAGCTACAGAAATCTGTAGCTTTACAGACTAAAATTACAGTAATTTTACTAAAATTTTACTTGTAACCCGGGTTGCAGTTACATGAAAAGTTCTAGGCATCCCAGTTTCCTAAAAGAATCATAGTTATGTTACAGATTTTTTGATTTACAGTGCAAATGTCTATGTGCTACATGAATTTTTGTTGTTCGCGTTACATAAAGAGTTCTAGGAATCCCAGTTTCCTAGAAAAATTTTAGTAACGTTACAGATTTTTTTTTTTTTTTTTTTTTTTTTTTTTTTTTTTTTTTACAGTGTAGTTCAGAAAGTATGTTCTAAATTTGGGATATCACAGCATCAAATAATTTTTAGATACACTATTTCCCTGGCCGTTTTTAAAATTTTAGTTTGGAACCACCACTCTTACGCGTCAAAAATTCCCCGTGGACGCATTTGTTCCATTACTGTATGTTTAAAAAGCCTTGGGAAATATATCCATAATGGATTCTTAATTCATTTCTAACGAAATGTTATTTTATTAAGGGTCATTTGTTTCTAGGATTTCCTTAAATTATATACAAAGTTCTGCATATCAGAGACAGATTAAAAAATATATATAAATAATGTTTACTTCACTGTAAAACACTCGGTGTAACGTTACTCCGTAAAATTGATGGCAGCATCTCTGCCTCCAATTTTATAAAGTAATTTAACCTCTATAACTGGTGTAACGTTACACATAGCTTGTGATAGGTTACACCATAATAATGTGAATTCTCATATTTTCACATTATTATGGTGTAATATTACACCAGTTATATCAGTTTAAATTACACCAGTTAAATTACTCCTTAAAATTGGTGGTAGCATACTGTCACCAATTTTATGGTGCAATGTTTCAGCAAGTATTTTACAGTGTTTAGTGTTAATTCTGGAAAATCCATGACTTACATAAGGCCCTCAGAGCCATAAATTGTAAGAATATATTGTGTGAAAAAGTTCAATAAAGGTATATAGATGAATATACCTAAAAATAGAAAAATAACGTCTGAATTGAGAGGTGCATACAGTCGAGAGCCGATTTAACGAATCGCGATAGATTTAGCGAAATTTTTTTATGGTCCCGACGAAAATGGAACAAAAATAGTTCCATTTAACGAACTTATTTAATCCCGATTTAACAAATAATTTCCGATGTCAAAACGTGAAAAACTGAAGAAATTTTCTAATATTTATCAAAAAAATCCAGTGTTCCTAATTGTCAATTTTCGGAATATGTCTCTTATGATGACAACTATCTACATGAGAATTGTACATTGCAAGCAGCGATGTTATTAATAGCAATAGTAGTGGATATGATGAAGAAGATGAAATAGAAATGAAGCATACAACAATCAAAAAAGCAGTTCGCAGTTTGGATACTTTCAAACGGTATTTGACGGCAAGACGGTGATGACACTGGTTTGGAAAAAATCGATAAAGATGTTCGGAAAGATAAATGAGATTTTTTTCTTAATTATTGCTTGTGATTTATAGTAGCATATAAAAAAAAATCATTATTTATAAAGTGATACTCTATACTTTAAGAAAACATTATATATAGAAAATAAACTAAAGAGAAAATAGAACTAAAATACTATACTAAATTATAATAACTATACTAAATTAAAAATAGAAAATAATATATATTTTTTCTTAAAGCAACAAATGTTTACCATCATTATCAAGGTAAGTCAACATTGTTCTTTTTATTTATACCCTTTTTCGACTTGTTCTACTGCATAGAAAAATTCCTTTGACTATCACGATTTAACGAATAATCTCGAATTAACGAACAAAATCGTTAGTCCGGAACGATTCGTTAAATCGGGGTTCGACTCATTCCTTTTGCGAATTTTCCTCTTATAGATTTTAGGTCTCCACTTTTTGAAATATAGAATATTGGATATACAATTTTACAGTATCATAATTGTTGTATTTATTTTTGGTCGGTTTTTGGTTTGCATTAATGGTTTGTAACTACAAGAAGTTTTATTACATGTATACACACACACACACACACACATATATATATATATATATATATATATATATATATAAAATAAGCCTGGTAATTAAACACTTTTCGCACTGATACAGGTGTAAACATATAGTATAAATTTAATAAATGTAACAAAATAATATTTTATTTTTAAATAATGTAATTTATACTCAAATTGCCTCCACTATGTCCAAATTATCCTCACCAATTCTACCAACGATTTCTATAAGGAAATCATTGATTTCATAGATGAAAACGAAACCAGCTCCCCATTTCCACATTAAAAAAATGGGCGAAGAATCCATTAGAATAATATTCATTTGTATCATTTATAACTGCTAATTGGCTTAAACTCAAATTCGAGAGAACAATAAACTTATTTTAAAAGTATCCGCACGTTTTCAAATATAACCATTGTTTCCACCAAGCTTCCCTCTCTTTGCTTTATAATTGTTAAGAATTAGTTCCATCTTTGCCTCTCTCACTCTCCCCTACTGGATAATGGCCTGAAAGAATTAACTTGAGTAATTAGAACTCGCTCGACGATAATCGCTTATTGTCTCTCCCTTCCTTTGAATATCGGCCGATAATCGAAATAATTAGATCATGTTCCCTCAATTATCCTGTTATTTTGTTATCCTCACTCGTATTTAATAATGATCGCAATCGTAATTAGAATTCATTTTTTTAAGTCACGGAAAAAGGTTTATATTATTTTTCTGCTGAATTTACGATTGTTTTGTGGCATCCCCTTTTTACACGATGAAAAATGAATCGCTCAAACATCTTACCTTTTGAAATAAAAAATGAAATGAAAATAATAATAATAATAACAAGTCAAAAATTGTACCTCAAACGTGACCAATGAGGTACTTTCGTACTATAACTAGTTTTGTTATTATTCAGATCTGGGTGCAATAGCTGTTGCACTCTAATGCGAAAAGGCATGAATACAAAATTTATTACGATTCTATGCGTTAAATTCAATCATACGGATATAATAGGACTCCATCTTTAATAAGACGTCATCGCCCTGGCAACTTAGAATCATGACCTATCATGGGATAGCATTTAATTTATGACATAGGATAGGATTGGATAGAATGAAGAAAACTTTTTTGAATATCTTTTTAAGTTTGGATTCGATTTTCATAAAATTTGAAATGACTCGACACAGTTCTGCAACAACTCTATAGATTAAATTTCAAACCATCCGGTTGAGTCGTTTTTGAGCTGTTTTACGCGGACAGACGGAGCAGACGACGACTATAGGCGCTACGTATTTATATAATTACGAACACACCGAATAAACCACAAATCTTCAAAGAAAGAGTGTTCTTTTTCTTTTCTTTAAATTTGCATTAAATTTTTATACTCATTTTTAAAAATATTTTTCGGCACTTTTCCAGTATAGGGGCTTTGGCGAGATAGAGAAACCTATTCACTGTTTCATATGCGCAAACAATGTTTTCAATATTTATACAATTTATTTAATATAAACAAGCCATTTATCTATTTTTATATACAAACAGAAGTAATTTGTGTACATAAAAAAAAAACAATAATACACAAACACACACACATATGTATATAATATATATTATTTATAACAAGCATAATATATAACAAGCATAAAAGTTCATTAGATTTTTTTCATAGCTGTTTGTATGATTTGGCAACAAATCTCAGTTTCAGATGCCAAATTTTGCCTCGTTTTTCAAAATAAACGCCAAGGCCCCCTAAAAGGGAAAAGTTACCGATTTTTCTATTTCCCAGTTGTTCTTCATATTTATATTTCTGAAAATAGTGAAAGCTGTAAGTAGTAAAAATGCATCTAATTAATTTTACAAAGATGCAAGAAGAAACTTTTTTTTTTTTTTTTTTTTTTTTTTAATTTTCGGAATAATTTTATTTATTGGAAAATTTCAAATAAACCTCAAAGCAAACATATTTATTGGTAGAAAATATGTCTCATTCCAAATCAGAACGAACACAGCTCATAATTTTTATCAAATTATCTCGTTTATAAACAGTCAAATAAATTTCAAATGTGAAGTAATTTGATTTTCAAGTAATTTTCAAATGATTTCACAGCAAACACGTTTATTGGCTATTTATTGGGTAATCAAAGGGATGTAAATTAGGTATAATCGGATGCTAGCGTTTGATTCGACTATTTACTGACCGAGTAAATTTATTCAACTTTTTTAAATTTTATTAGCCCTGATTCAGAATGAAAAGTATCGTCTGCCAAAAATGTGTCTAATTCGAAGATTATTTGAACAATTATTATACATCAAATTATTTGATGTTTAATAATTTATTGACTGCTTATAAACCAAAATGCGTAATTCTAGTAACTACAGGAATTATGTATCACTCTGACTTTTATCTGAGAAGTAAAATAGATCAAAAGATTAAAGATTTCCAAAAAACAAATATCCCTGCCCCACTTAACCCTATTCGATTTTGTATAAATTGTTTTGGTTTATAAATTGTTTTGGTGGCAGCCAATAAACCGCCTAAAAGTTAGCCCCCCCATGACGGAAAATAAGAAAGTGACATATGCATTTCGTTTGATCATCGTTTGATCAGATTTGATCAACAATTTTCATCGTTTGATCAACTTTATTTCATGAGTTATAATTAAAAAGGACCAGGGGGGGCTAACTTTTAGGATATTTCAAAATGCGCAAAACTAAAAAAAAATTAGCGATCCTTATCAGAAATCGTCTGTAGAGATTTGATCAACCATTTTTAGCGTTTGATCAAACCCGGAAATGCCCCCAAAATCGATATTTTTAGGTTCACATCCCTAAAAGTTAGCCCCCCCTTGACGGAATTTCGGGACAAAAATGGTGCTATCTAACGTGAAATCGTTTCTAGAGATTTGATCAATCATTTTTAGCGTTTGATCAAACCCGGAAATGCGCTTAAAATCGATATTTTTAACAGCGGACCCCTAAAAGTTAGCCCCCCCTTGACGGAATTTCCGGACAAAAATGATGCCATCTAACGTGAAATCGTTTGTAGAGATTTGATCAACCATTTTTAGCGTTTGATCAAACCCGGAAATGCGCCCAAAATCGATATTTTTAGCTCCATACCTCTAAAAGTTAGCCCCCCCCCTTGACGGAATTTCAGGACAAAAATGATGCCATCTAACGTGAAATCGTTTGTAGAGATTTGATCAACCATTTTTAGCGTTTGATCAAACCCGGAAATGCGCTTAAAATCGATATTTTTAACAGCGGACCCCTAAAAGTTAGCCTCCCTTGACGGAATTTCGGGACAAAAATGGTGCCATCTAACGTGAAATCGTTTGTAGAGATTTGATCAACCATTTTTAGCGTTTGATCAAACCCAGAAATGCGCCCAAAATCAATATTTTTAGCAGCGGACCCCTAAAAGTTAGCCGCCCCCCCCCCTTGACGGAATTTCGGGACACAAATTGTGCCATCTAACGTGAAATAGTTTGTAGAGATTTGATCAACCATTTTTAGAGTTTGATCAAACCCGGAAATGCGCCCAAAATCGATATTTTTAGCGGCGGACCCCTAAAAGTTAGCCCCCCTTGACCGAATTTCCGGACAAAAATGATGCCATCTAACGTGGAATCGTTTGTAAAGATTTGATAAATCATTTTTAGCGTTTGATCAAGCCCGGAAATGCGCCCAAAATCGATATTTTTAGCAGCGGACCCCTAAAAGTTAGCCCTTCCTTGGCGAAATTTCGGGACAAAAATGTTCTCATCTAACGTGAAATCGTTTGTAGAGATTTGATCAACCATTTTTAGCGTTTGATCAAACCCGGAAATGCGCCCAAGATCGAAAATTTTAGCTTCACACACCTAAAAGTTAGCCCCCCCCCCCCTTGACGGAATTTCGGGACACAAATGGTGCCATCTAACGTGAAATAGTTTGTAGAGATTTGATCAACCATTTTTAGCGTTTGATCAAACCCGGAAATGCGCCCAAAATCGATATTTTTAGCGGCGGACCCCTAAAAGTTAGCCCCCCTTGACCGAATTTCCGGACGAAAATGATGCCATCTAACGTGAAATCGTTTGTAGAGATTTGATCAACCATTTTTAGCGTTTGATCAAATCCGTAAATCCGGTCAAAATCGATATTTTTAGCTTCAGACCCCTAAAAGTTAGCCCCCCCCTTGACGGAATTTCCGGACAAAAATGATGCCATCTAACGTGGAATCGTTTGTAGAGATTTGATCAACCATTTTTAGCGTTTGATCAAACACGGAAATGCGCCTAAAATCGATATTTTTAACAGCGGACCACTAAAAGTTAGCCCCCCCCTTGACGGAATTTCGGGGCTAAAATGGTGCCATCTAACGTGAGATCGTATGTAGAGATTTGATAAACCATTTTTAGCGAGAGATCAAACCCAGAAATGCGCTCAATATCGATATTTTTAGCAGCGGACCCCTAAAAGTTTGCCCCCTTTGACGGAGTTTCGGGCTAAAATGGTGCCATCTAACGTGAGATCGTATGTAGAGATTTGATCAACAATTTTTAGCGAGAGATCAAACCCGGAAATGCGCTCAATATCGATATTTTTAGCAGCGGACCCCTAAAAGTTAGCCCCCCCCCTTGACGGAATTTCCGGACAAAAATGATGCCATCTAACGTGAAATCGTTTGTAGAGATTTGATCAACCATTTTTAGCGTTTGATCAAACCCGGAAATGCGCCTAAAATCGATATTTTTAACAGCGGCCCCCTAAATTTAGCCCCCCCCTTGACGGAATTTCGGGACAAAAATTGTGCCATCTAACGGGAAATCGTATGTAGAGATTTGATCAACCAATTTTAGCGTTTGATCAAGCCCGGAAATGCGCCCAAAATCGATATTTATAGCAGCGGACCCCTAAAAGTTAGCCCTTCGTTGGCGAAATTTCGGGACAAAAATGTTCTCATCTAACGTGAAATCGTTTGTACAGATTTGATCAACCATTTTTAGCGTTTGATCAAACCCGGAAATGCGCCTAAAATCGATATTTTTAACAGCGGACCCCTAAAAGTTAGCCCCCCCTTGACGGAATTTCGGGACAAAAATGGTGCCATCTAACGTGAAATCGTATGTAGAGATTTGATCAACCATTTTTAGCGTTTGATCAAACCCGGAAATGCGCCCAAAATCGATAATTTTAGCAGCGGACCCCTAAAAGTTAGCCCCCCCCTTGACGGAATTTCCGGACAAAAATGATGCCATGTAACGTGAAATCGTTTCTAGAGATTTGATCAACAATTTTTAGCGTTTGATCAAACCCGGAAATGCGCCCAAAATCGATATTTTTAGCGGCGGACCCCTAAAAGTTAGCCCCCCTTGACCGAATTTCCGGACGAAAATGATGCCATCTAACGTGAAATCGTTTGTAGAGATTTGATCAACCATTTTTAGCGTTTGATCAAATCCGTAAATCCGGTCAAAATCGATATTTTTAGCTTCAGACCCCTAAAAGTTAGCCCCCCCTTGACGGAATTTCCGGACAAAAATGATGCCATCTAACGTGGAATCGTTTGTAGAGATTTGATCAACCATTTTTAGCGTTTGATCAAACACGGAAATGCGCCTAAAATCGATATTTTTAACAGCGGACCACTAAAAGTTAGCCCCCCCCTTGACGGAATTTCGGGGCTAAAATGGTGCCATCTAACGTGAGATCGTATGTAGAGATTTGATAAACCATTTTTAGCGAGAGATCAAACCCAGAAATGCGCTCAATATCGATATTTTTAGCAGCGGACCCCTAAAAGTTTGCCCCCTTTGACGGAATTTCGGGCTAAAATGGTGTCATCTAACGTGAGATCGTATGTAGAGATTTGATCAACATTTTTTAGCGAGAGATCAAACCCGGAAATGCGCTCAATATCGATATTTTTAGCAGCGGACCCCTAAAAGTTAGCCCCCCCCCCCTTGACGGAATTTCCGGACAAAAATGATGCCATCTAACGTGAAATCGTTTGTAGAGATTTGATCAACCATTTTTAGCGTTTGATCAAACCCGGAAATGCGCCTAAAATCGATATTTTTAACAGCGGCCCCTAAATTTAGCCCCCCCCTTGACGGAATTTCGGGACAAAAATTGTGCCATCTAACGGGAAATCGTATGTAGAGATTTGATCAACCAATTTTAGCGTTTGATCAAGCCCGGAAATGCGCCCAAAATCGATATTTATAGCAGCGGACCCCTAAAAGTTAGCCCTTCGTTGGCGAAATTTCGGGACAAAAATGTTCTCATCTAACGTGAAATCGTTTGTACAGATTTGATCAACCATTTTTAGCGTTTGATCAAACCCGGAAATGCGCCTAAAATCGATATTTTTAACAGCGGACCCCTAAAAGTTAGCCACCCCTTGACGGAATTTCGGGACACAAATGGTGCCATCTAACGTGAAATAGTTTGTAGAGATTTGATCAACCATTTTTAGCGTTTGATCAAACCCGGAAATGCGCCCAAAATCGATATTTTTAGCGGCGGACCCCTAAAAGTTAGACCCCTTGACCGAATTTCCGGACGAAAATGATGCCATCTAACGTGAAATCGTTTGTAGAGATTTGATCAACCATTTTTAGCGTTTGATCAAACACGGAAATGCGCCTAAAATCGATATTTTTAACAGCGGACCACTAAAAGTTAGCCCCCTTTGACGGAATTTCGGGGCTAAAATGGTGCCATCTAACGTGAAATCGTATGTAGAGATTTGATCAACCATTTTTAGCGAGAGATCAAACCCAGAAATGCGCTCAATATCGATATTTTTAGCAGTGGACCCCTAAAAGTTAGCCCCCTTTGACGGAATTTCCGGACAAAAATGATGCCATCTAACGTGAAATCGTTTGTAGAGATTTTATCAACCATTTTTAGCGTTTGATCAAACCCGGAAATGCGCCTAAAATCGATATTTTTAACAGCGGACCCCTAAAAGTTAGCCCCCCTTGACGGAATTTCCGGACAAAAATGATGCCATCTAACGTGAAATCGTTTGTAGAGATTTGATCAACCATTTTTAGCGTTTGATCAAATCCGTAAATCCGGACAAAATCGATATTTTTAGCTTCACACCCCTAAAAGTTATCCCCCCTTGACGGAATTTCCGGACAAAAATGATGCCATCTAACGTGGAATCGTTTGTAGAGATTTGATCAACCATTTTTAGCGTTTGATCAAACACGGAAATGCGCCTAAAATCGATATTTTTAACAGCGGACCCCTAAAAGTTAGCCCCCCCTTGACGGAATTTCGGGGCTAAAATGGTGCCATCTAACGTGAGATCGTATGTAGAGATTTGATCAACAATTTTTAGCGAGAGATCAAACCCGGAAATGCGCTCAATATCGATATTTTTAGCAGCGACCCCTAAAAGTTAGCCCCCCCCCCCTTGACGGAATTTCCGGACAACAATGATGCCATCTAACGTGAAATCGTTTGTAGAGATTTGATCAACCATTTTTAGCGTTTGATCAAATCCGTAAATCCGGTCAAAATCGATATTTTTATCTTCACATCCATAAAGTTAACCCACCCTTGACGGAATTTCCGGACAAAAATGACGCCATCTAACGTGGAATCGTTTGTAGAGATTTGATCAACCATTTTTAGCGAGAGATCAAACCCAGAAATGCGCTCAATATCGATATTTTTAGCAGCGGACCCTAAAAGTTTGCCCCCTTTGACGGAATTTCCGGACAAAAATGATGCCATCTAACGTGAAATCGTTTGTAGAGATTTGATCAACCATTTTTAGCGTTTGATCAAGCCCGGAAATGCGCCCTAAATCGATATTTTTAGCAGCGGACCCCTAAAAGTTAGCCCTTCCTTGGCGAAATTTCGGGACAAAAATGTTCTCATCTAACGTCAAATCGTTTGTAGAGATTTGATCAACCATTTTTAGCGATTGATCAAACCCGGAAATGCGCCCAAGATCGAAAATTTTAGCTTCACACACCTAAAAGTTAGCCCCCCCCTTGACGGAATTTCGGGACACAAATGGTGCCATCTAACGTGAAATAGTTTGTAGAGATTTGATCAACCATTTTTAGCGTTTGATCAAACCCAGAAATGCGCCCAAAATCGATATTTTTAGCGGCGGACCCCTAAAAGTTAGCCCCCCTTGACCGAATTTCCGGACGAAAATGATGCCATCTAACGTGAAATCGTTTGTAGAGATTTGATCAACCATTTTTAGCGTTTGATCAAATCCGTAAATCCGGTCAAAATCGATATTTTTAGCTTCACACCCCTAAAAGTTAGCCCCCCCTTGACGGAATTTCCGGACAAAAATGATGCCATCTAACGTGGAATCGTTTGTAGAGATTTGATCAACCATTTTTAGCGTTTGATCAAACCCAGAAATGCGCTCAATATCGATATTTTTAGCAGCGGACCCCTAAAAGTTTGCCCCCTTTGACGGAATTTCCGGACAAAAAATGATGCCATCTAACGTGAAATCGTTTGTAGAGATTTGATCAACCATTTTTAGCGTTTGATCAAATCCGTAAATGCGCCCAAAATCGATATTTTTAACTTCACACCCCTAAAAATTACCCCCCCCCCTTGACGGAATCTCCGGACAAAAATGATGCCATCTAACGTGGAATCGTTTGTAGAGATTTGATCAACCATTTTTAGCGTTTGATCAAACACGGAAATGCGCCTAAAATCGATATTTTTAACAACGGACCTCTAAAAGTTAGCCCCCCTTGACGGAATTTTGGGGCTAAAATGGTGCCATCTAACGTGAGATCGTATGTAGAGATTTGATCAACAATTTTTAGCGAGAGATCAAACCCGGAAATGCGCTCAATATCGATATTTTTAGCAACGGACCCCTAAAAGTTAGCACCCCCTTGACGGAATTTCCGGACAAAAATGATGCCATCTAACGTGAAATCGTTTGTAGAGATTTGATCAACCATTTTTAGCGATTGATCAAACCCGGAAATGCGCCCAAGATCGAAAATTTTAGCTTCACACACCTAAAAGTTAGCCCCCCCCCCCTTGACGGAATTTCGGGACACAAATGGTGCCATCTAACGTGAAATAGTTTGTAGAGATTTGATCAACCATTTTTAGCGTTTGATCAAACCCGGAAATGCGCCCAAAATCGATATTTTTAGCGGCGGACCCCTAAAAGTTAGCCCCCCCTTGACCGAATTTCCGGGACAAAAATGATGCCATCTAACGTTAAATCGTTTGTAGAGATTTGATCAACCATTTTTAGCGTTTGATCAAATCCGTAAATGCGCCCAAAATCGATATTTTTAGCTTCACACCCCTAAAAGTTACCCCCCCCCTTGACGGAATTTCCGGACAAAAATGATGCCATCTAACGTGAAATCGTTTGTAGAGATCTGATCAACCATTTTTTAGCGTTTGATCAAACCCGGAAATGCGCCTAAAATCGATATTTTTAACAGCGGACCCCTAAATTTAGCCCCCCCACCTTGACGGAATTTCGGGACAAAAATTGTGCCATCTAACGGGAAATCGTATGTAGAAATTTGATCAACCAATTTTAGCGTTTGATCAAGCCCGGAAATGCGCCCAAAATCGATATTTTTAGCAGCGGACCCCTAAAAGTTAGCCCTTCCTTGGCGAAATTTCGGGACAAAAATGTTCTCATCTAACGTGAAATCGTTTGTACAGATTTGATCAACCATTTTTAGCGTTTGATCAAACCCGGAAATGCGCCTAAAATCGATATTTTTAACAGCGGACACCTAAAAGTTAGCCCCCCCTTGACGGAATTTCGGGACAAAAATGGTGCCATCTAACGTGAAATCGTATGTAGAGATTTGATCAATCATTTTTAGCGTTTGATCAAACCCGGAAATGCGCCCAAAATCGATAATTTTAACAGCGGACCCCTAAAAGTTAGCCCCCCCTTGACGGAATTTCGGGGCTAAAATGGTGCCATCTAACGTGATATCGTATGTAGACATTTGATCAACCATTTTTATCGTTTGATCAAATTTATTTCATGAGTTATGATTAAAAAGGACCAGGGGGGCTAACATTTAGGATATTTCAAAATGCGCAAAACAAAAAAAAATTAGCGATCCTTATCAGAAATCGTCTGTAGAGATTTGATCAACCATTTTTAGCGTTTGATCAAACCTGGAAATGCCCCCAAAATCGATATTTTTAGGTTCACATCCCTAAAAGTTAGCCCCCCCTTGACGGAATTTCGGGACAAAAATGGTACTATCTAACGTGAGATCGCTTGTAGAGATTTGATCAATCATTTTTAGCGTTTGATCAAACACGGAAATGCGCCTAAAATCGATATTTTTAATAGCGGACCACTAAAAGTTAGCCCCCCCCTTGACGGAATTTCGGGGCTAAAATGGTGCCATCTAACGTGAAATCGTATGTAGAGATTTGATCAACCAATTTTAGC
Source organism: Maratus speciosus (assembly GCA_963932465.1). Taxonomy (NCBI): domain Eukaryota; kingdom Metazoa; phylum Arthropoda; class Arachnida; order Araneae; family Salticidae; genus Maratus; species Maratus speciosus. Next base: position 609,866,861 of record OZ010790.1, read on the forward strand.
GTTTGATCAAGCCCGGAAATGCGCCCAAAATCGATATTTTTAGCAGCGGACCCCTAAAAGTTAGCCCTTCCTTGGCGAAATTTTGGGACAAAAATGTTCTCATCTAACGTGAAATCGTTTGTAGAGATTTGATCAACCATTTTTGCGTTTGATCAAACCCGGAAATGCGCCCAAGATCGATAATTTTAGCTTCACACCCCTAAAAGTTAGCACCCCCCCTTGACGGAATTTCGGGACACAAAATGGTGCCATCTAACGTGAAATCGTTTATAGAGATTTGATCAACCATTTTTAGCGTTTGATCAAACCCGGAAGTGACCCAAAATCGATATTTTTAGGTTCACACCCCTAAAAGTTAGCCCTAACCTTGACGGAATTTCGGGACAAAAATGGTGCCATCTAACGTGAAATCATTTGTAGAGATAACATCAACCATTTTTAGCGAGAGATCAAACCCGGAAATGTGCCCAAAATCGATATTTTTAGCAGCGGACCCCTAAAAGTTACACCCCCCCCCCTTGACGGAATTTCGGGACAAAAATGATGCCATCTAACGTGAAATCGCTTATAAAGATTTGATCAACCATTTTTAGCGTTTGATCAATCCCGGAAGTGACCCAAAATCGATACTTTTAGGTTCGCACCCCTAAAAGTTAGCCCTATCCTTGACGGAATTTCGGGACAAAAATGGTGCCATATAATGTGAAATCGTTTGTAGAGATTTGATCAAACATTTTTAGCGTGTGATCAAAGCCGGAAGTGCCCCCAAAATCGATAGTTTTAGGTGCAGTCCTCTATAAGTTAGCCTCCCCCCTTGACGGAATTTTGGGAATATAATCTGCTGTTCGTTAAAGTATTTCCGAAGTATGTTTGAAATGATACCTGTTGTGTTTAGTGCTAAAGAAAAGTGAAATAACGTTGTCCACCTCTTTTGTTGATAAGAAGTCCTTACTGCGCACTGCCCCCCACACACACCGTTCGGAGGCAAGCGCAAGAAGATACATTATTTTTGAATGCATTATGAAACAAAAGGCTAATTATTAAATACTTTTAATTAGCAGCTATTTCTTTTAAATGTTATTTGATATAAAGTTATTTTATTTATAATAGTGATATTTTCTTCCTTGAATCAATAAATTATGTGAATAATAAATATATGACCATCTGTATATCACTGCAAACAAAAGAATCAATTTAAAAAATCAAAAGAATTTTTAGACATTGATAACGATATCATTAGGGAAGGGGGGGGGGGGTTAGTGGAATGATAACGTATGATATCGTAAGTCAGGGGCATGGGCGCCATTTCAGAACTTTCTGGGGGGGGGAGAAACATTTTTTGAGGGATTCTATGTAGCTAAGGGTAGGATCCAGGGGGTCTACCCCCCCCCCCGTATGAGAAACGTTTACTGACTTATGCTTACAATAACAGTAAAATTCGAATACGGAAACTCAGAACCAATGAATTATTTCGTTTTAAACAGGTTTCCGTCTTAGAAGGTAAAGTTTTAGTATATTATGCGGGATTTTTTTCTTTTTAGACAGGATTCTATTATAGACAGGTTTCATTTTTACAAGTATCCTCAATGACTGTTAAACCATCCGCTATATAGTATAGCTCTGAAAAGAGATAGCGTAAAAATTGTGAAAACGAAACCTGTCAAAAGCAGATTTCTTTCTAGAAGGGGAAAAATTCAAATTTCATTGCAAAAACATCATACAATTATACTTGCTAAGAGGGAGACCTGTTTAAATGGAGCTTTTTTCTAGTCCCTTTCGAAATTTTACTTACAGGGGCGCCATTTCATGAGTCTCCTGGCGAAGAAGGAGGAAAATTTTTCTTTGAGGAACAGGAAACGTGGAAAATTGCACGACTTGCAGAACTGCACAAATCACACAGAAAGAAAATCCCGCATAATAAAAAATGCTCTACGTGATTTTGTCTCCATAACTTCTTTCACAAGCATATGATTATCTCACATTTTTTTTTTAATTTTCGTGAAAGTCCGCGATTTTTCTTTCTTTCAAAATCCGCAAAATCAATTCGTCAATGGGTCGCAGAAAAAAATCGCGAATCTTGGAAATTTGAAAAAACAAAGGTCTCCAAAATGGTCGCTTAAAAATTCGCTAATTTCTTCAAACGACTGTGGAAAATATCGCTAATTTCATCAGAGATCGCGAAAAGAAATACAGATTTCGTCAAACGATTGCACAAACAGAAATCTTGAATTTCGTAAAAGGATTGCAAAGAAAATCGCGAATTTCGTAAAATGATTGCGCAAAAAATCGCGAATTTCGTCAAAAGATTACGTAAAAAAATCCTGAAAATTTAGTCGAACAATTGCGCAATAAAATCAAGGAGAAATTCGTCAAATGATCGCGTAATAAGATCCAAAATTTTGTTTAACTCTCGCGCAAAAAAATCAAAACATTATTAGTCGGTGGCAGAAACAAAATCACGAATTTCAGTAGATGATCGTGATAAGGAATCGTGAATTTTGTCAAAAAAATCACGAAAACAAATATCGAATTTCGTTATTTGATCGCGGAAAAATATTGTGAATTTCGGAGAGTGCTCGCGCGAAAAAAATCCATTTCGTATAATGCTTGGAGAAAAAAAATAGTGAATTCTGTGAATCGATCGCGAAAAAAATCGCAAATTTCGTCAGATGATCGCGAAAAAAAGAATCATGAAATTCAATCAGTCATGAGATATCAGCCAACGAACGTCATGAATAGGTCACGAAATTTGCAAATTTTCTGATCTATAAGTATAAGAAAATTTTCGTTAGTGATTTTCTGCAAGTAAAGGTAAAGCGTTAATTGTTTCGGATTGTGTTTTCACTATTGTGAGATGGTTTCATGTTAATCCGATTTTTCAAAGAAAAATCAAAGAAAAAGAAGTCTTTCTAAATATTTTTCAGTTAAAAAAAACATATTTGAACATTAATAAATACTATGTATTTATCTTCATTTTTCTACAGAAAAGGTAAAATTTATAATTAATATTCATATGGAAAACACAAATAAATGCACAAGAATTACTTTCATGTGCATGCATATAATTTAAAATACATTAGAAAAACCCAGAACGTTTTCAGTCATCACAAGACCGTCATCAGTTTGATTTAAATGTTATTATTTTATTTGCGCTTATTCGAGAATTGACTAGAAGAAAATCATTGTGATTGTTGTGTCGAGGATTTTGACGAGTTTTTCCATGATCAATTTGCACACAGCTGAGAAGCAACTCATAAAAAAAATTCTCACATGTATTTTTAAAATTAACCAAAGTACTCATTAAAGATATATGTCTCAACTTGAGGTAGTTTGAATAGTAAGGCTTTAGGAAATTTGATAACTATTAATTTCTATGCATAAGCATTTATTTAATGCGTATGTTTTTTGCAATAAAATATAAGTTATTTTAGAGTTACAATTGTTAGGTTTTGCACTGAATATTCGGTATCTATTCGGTATTCAGCCTATTCGGCTATACTACCGAATATTCGGTTAGGCCGAATATCAAACTATTCGGTTTGGCCGAATATCAAGCTATTCGCCCAAACCGAATACTTAAAAAACCTCTTAAAAATATTTTTTAAAACGTTACACAACTTCTACTTTTAACTGTCAATTAATAAAGATATTCAGAATAAATAGAATCTTTAAATAAAAGAGAATTATTTTATATTATTTATTTGTTGTTTTAAAAATGTCATTAAAAAATTAACCATTAATGACATGTCATTTGTTCATGGGAATTATTAAATGTAGAAATGCGAGTTACTGAGCATTGTCTGGTAAATAATCCGTTTCTTGCTTTTTCGTAAACAGGGTGTTTTTAAACAAAATGGAAGAAAATTTCAGGGGTAATAATAGGCATCAAAACAGGCAATTTTTTGTCCAGTAAATCAGGATCGCAATTCATTTATTCAGTCAAAAATACAGTGTATCCCCAAGTCAAACTTTAATTTTCTTTTGTTACTTTAACAATAATGAAGGTATTGTAACTATATTGTCAACAGAGTTACTTTAATTTCTGTGAAATATGATAACATGACGAGAAGTGCTGGAAATAGCAACCATTCATATCTAAACAGCACTGAGCTATACATTATTTTAAAAAGAATGCATCTAACAATACTTATACTGTACCACTGGCCAAAATCCAGTCTCTTCCAAGGATATCATCACATTCTATACAAGCAAATTAATGTGATGCAAATTTCGCTAAAATATCTTCCTTTTTACACAGTTATAAATGAAAATTCCGCTACGGATTGTACACCTTTCATTTTTGATGAAAGAAGTGGAATGATATGTTGCTTCTTGTTCAATATAAGAGAATTCTTTTCATTTGTTTGAATTAATTGAAGAAGGCATGGAATTTAAATTTTGTTATCTAAAAAATTTTTAAACCATCCTCTTCTTAAATAATAACTCAAAACATACTTTTTTAGTACAAAATTTACTTATAAAAATAGTCTTGTTTGTCAAAATGGAAGTATCTGTGCTAAATATTATATAACATTGTTTAAAATTTAACTTTTTAACGTTAAACACTGAGATATAAAAGTATTTGGCCAGCCGAATAGATAATATTCGGCTGGCCTAATATTCGGTATTCGGACTAACAATTACTATTCGGCTGGCCGAATATTCGGTATTCGGTTTACCTGCAGGCCAAATATTCGGCATTCGGCCAAAATCACTATTCGGTGCATCCCTGCATTTCATGGTTGATAAACTTTCTGAACTATCAAATTTCTTGGGGGGGGCTATTGCCCCCCAAGCCCCCCTCAAATGGTGCCCCTGTGCAGGGGGTGGGGGTCTAAAATTGCTAAAAAGTTGATAACATTATATATGTAGAGCCCCTAACCATTGGGTAATTTACCTAAAGACTATCCGTCCACTAAAATAAGTTATTATTATTTTTTTTTAATCTAATCACGGACTTGTCTTGAACATTTCCATACGCTCCCCCCCCCCCCCCATTCTCAAATTAAATCCTGCTATGCTATTGTTGTTATTTTTTAGTGTAAGAAAAAATAATATGAATCTTTGTCTTTTATTAACACATTTATTGACATACATCTGACCTGTGTGCTTGGCGTCAAGCGTTCGCTTATAAGTCATCGTCAATATATACATGGGCGAGATAGCACACACAAGGAAATTTACAACACAGAGAAATATAGCTGGGAGCTCCACAAACGTTTATTAGCATAACTTCAAAACTTCAAACCCATAGTTGCCATTACGAAATCTGAACGTATTCCAAATGAAAAAATAAAATCACCGCGTCCACATGTTGATCAGATTCTCATTCACAAAATATCATTCTCAGTCAATTTTTCTTATCGGAAACTAGTAACTCTGAATTTTGTGGACGTCAGCTCTTTTCAAAATAAACATTATACACTTTTGAGACCCTTGACTCCGGCCGGAAATTAAGATGCTTCTACTCTTTTGCGGTTCAGTTTGGTACCCACCTGTCAGTTTGTTTCTATTAATCGAGAATCCGTTCATGGATTATTATTATTATTATTATTATTATTATTATTATGCCTTATTTTTCAACTCTTATCTCTAAAAAATAAGCAATATTTACAGTGATCCTTATTTCTGTTTTGGATATCCGAATCAGTATACTATAGGGGTCTGCAAGGGTCGGAATTACCAGCTCCTGGACCGACCCGTACAGAAGTAAGTGAAAAAAGGCCTGGCCCGACCCGACACAATGTCTACAAAAAATTTCGATTTTTCTTAACATATAATTAGGATGCCTTTAAAGAATACTGAATACATATTTATGGGATAGTTTTATACAGTATATTTTAAAATTACGATGTGTTCGCAAGACAGAAAATACACAGCAGCAACATTAAGGATTGCTTAGTTATTTAGACGTTTCAGCATTCACACAAGGATTCATTTAAAAATTAACGTAGATTATAATAAACAAAAAGGAGTGTTAAAACATAACTTTTGAAGCTGTATAATTAAAAGTAAATTTGTGAAAATATTTATCTGTCATTTATTAAGGCTTCGGAAAACGCATATGATTGGCACGTGTTCTTATTCAGAAACTATGTAATCGAATGGCGTTAAATATTTTTTGATAAAGGTGATATATCTTTGAGAAAATGCTGTCAAAGTTAGAGTTTTGAATCGAATTTCCGGAAGCGACAGCACAGGAATGGAGAAAAACCTGCAGTCACGTGACAAGAATCTCTTGTATCTCGGCAAGTCATTTATTTATCAAAAATGGAAAAGCTATTCGATTGCAAATCCCTTCAATTGTCAGGCTTGTCAATTTTACGCCTTTACAGTTAAAAATTAGTCAGAAAATGTGTCAAAGTTTCGCATTGTTGAACAGTGAATTTGAGATGCACCTTAAAGTATAGTTCCAAAGATTACGTTAACAGAAGTACATTATCGCTATTAATAATTTTACAAAACATTTTGCCTGCCCTACATATGCTGTGAACAATTAAGTCCAGTTCCGGCGCGGCTCAATTGTGTAGAAAAAAATGCAATCCTGATCTCGCCCCCGCCGAGTGTGCTGAAAAAAAAATAAGCCCCGGTCAGACACCATGTAACTGTCCGATGCCAATCTCTACGCTGGACATATTAAACTAGCATTGGCTCATGACACACATGTATACTTATTCTCGCGAAAGTCATATTCATTGAAAATAGCTCATATTTTATTGGCTTCATTTAAATTTTAATACTGAGCCGGAAAGACCGCTAACTTTTTTTATAGCACCGGCCCGTGCCAGCCAGTTAATTTTGTTTATCAGCCCGTGCAGTCCTCTAGTACACTATGATAATGTCAGTGGTTTATAGTAGAATGTTATAATCATATGATCCGTTTCGTAAATGCCCAGTGAATCTACTTGAATTAAGAACCTAATTTTACAATTTAGCTATGTCCTTCTGTGCTTAATATGCGTCTACTATTAAATTGTGTTTCACTTTGGTACGCAGGCGTCATTTCTGATTTTAATAATCGGATTAACCCTCCTGCATAATTAATACTATTATTATGTTCTATTTTTCAACTTTTATTTTTATGATCATCCTCTTTTCTGTTAGGGATATATGAACCAGTAAGTTGTGTTTATGTCGGTAGAATACGATCGTGATAGAAGAAAACATCGAATGATTCGTTTAGTATGTGCTCAGTGAATCTGTTTGGATTAACAACGTAATTTTCGATGTCCTTCAAAACATCACATCTATAAATTAAATTAACTCACACACTAATATAACTGCGACGAAATTTTCTCATGAAATTTAAAATGCCACAAAGTCATCTTACGACAAATCAAAGCTTTCAAAGTCATATTTTCTGCAGCTGGTAAAGTAACTACAAGTACTTACTCACCCAGTGTGGAAAAAAATAATTTTGCATCCATTGTTAATAGAAAATATTGAAGGTTAAAAAAGTTCGGGAAAAACTATTTTCAAACCATTTTTGTCCCAAAAATCCGTCAAGAGGGGGCTAACTTTTAGGGGTTTGCAAAAAAAAATATGGATTTTTTGGCACTTCCGGGTTTGATCAAACACTAAAAATGGTTGATTAAATCTCTACAAACGATTTCACGATAGATGGAACCATTTTTGCCCCGAAATTGCGTCAAGGGGTGGGGGGGGGCTAACTTTTAGGGGTGTGAAGCTAAAAATATCGATTTTGGGCGCATTTCCGGGTTTGATCAAACGCTAAAAATGGTTGAACAAATCTCTACAAACGATTTCACGTTAGATGGCATCATTTTTGTCCTGAAATTCCGTCAAGGGAAGGGGGCGAAATTTTAGGGGTCCGCTGCAAAAAATATCAATTTTGGGCGCATTTCCGGGTTTGATCAAACGCTAAAAATGGTTGATCAAATCTCTACAAATGATTTTGCGTTAGATGGCACCATTTTCGTCCAGATATTCGGTTAAGGGGGGGGGGGGCTAACTTTTAGGGGTCCGCTGCTAAAAATATCGATTTTGGGCACATTTCCGGGTTTGATCAAACGCTAAAAATGGTTGAACAAATCTCTATAAACGATTTCACGTTAGATGGCATCATTTTTGTCCTGAAATTCCGTCAAGGGAGGGGGGCGAAATTTTAGGGGTACGCTGCTAAAAATATCGACTTTGGGCGCATTTCCGGGTTTGATCAAACGCTAAAAATGGTTGATCAAATCTCTACAAACGATTTCACGTTAGATGGCATCGTTTTTGTCCGGAAATTCCGTCAAGGGGGGGCTAACTTTTAGGGGTTTGCAAAAAAAAATATGGATTTTTTGGCACTTCCGGGTTTGATCAAACACTAAAAATGGTTGATTAAATCTCTACAAACGATTTCACGATAGATGGAACCATTTTTGCCCCGAAATTGCGTCAAGGGGTGGGGGGGGGCTAACTTTTAGGGGTCCGCCGCTAAAAATATCGATTTTGGGCGCATTTCCGGGTTTGATCAAACGCTAAAAATGGTTGATCAAATCTCTACAAACTATTTCACGTTAGATGGCACCATTTGTGTCCCGAAATTCCGTCAAGGGGGGGGGGGCTAACTTTTAGGGGTGTGAAGCTAAAATAATCGATCTTGGGCGCATTTCCGTGTTTGATCAAACGCTAAAAATGGTTGATCTAATCTCTACAAACGATTTCACGTTAGACGTCACAATTTTTGTCCCAAAATTCAGTCAAGGTGAGACTAACTTTTAGGGGTTCGCTGCTAAAAATATTAATTTTGGGCGCATTTCCGGGTTTGATCAAACGCTAAAAGTGGTTGATCAAATCTTTACAAACAATTTCACGTTATAAGGCACCATTTTTGTCCTGAAATTTCGGCAAGAGGGGAATAACTTTTAGGGGTCCGCTGCTAAAAATATCGATTTTGGGCGCATTTCCGTGTTTAATTACGCTATAAATGGTTGATCAAATCTCTACAAACGATTTCACGTTAGATGGCACCATTTTTGTCCCAAAATTCCGTCAAGGAGGGGCTATCTTTTAGGGGTGTGAACCTAAAAATATCGATTTTGAGGTCACTTTCGGGTTTGATCAAACGCTAAAAATGGTTGATAATATCTCTACAAACGATTTCACGTTAGATGACACCATTTTTTGTCCCGAAATTCGGTCAAGGGTGGTCTAACCTTTAGGTGTCCGCTGCTAAATATATCCATTTTGTTTTAATTTCCGAGTTTAATTAAACGCTAAAAAAAGTTGATCAAATAATTACAAACAATTTCATGATAGATGACAGCATTTTTGTCCCGAAATTCCGCCAAGGAAGGGCTAACTTTTAGGTGTCCGCTGCTAAAAATATCGATATTGGGCGCATTTCCGGGTTTGATCTCTCGCTAAAAATGGTTGATCAAATCTCTACAAACGATTTCACGTTAGATGGCACCATTTTTCGCGAAATTCCGTCAAGGGGGAGGGGGGCTAACTTTTAGGGGTCCGCTGCTAAAAATATTGATTTTAGGCGCATTTCCGGGTTTGATCAAACGCTAAAAATGGTTGAACAAATCTTTACAAACGCTTTCACGTTAGATGGCACCATTTTTGTCCCGAAATTTCGTAGAGGGGGGCTAACTTTTAGGGTGTGAAGCTAAAAAATATCGGTTTTGGGCGCATTTCCGGGTTTGATAAAACGTTTAAAATGGTTGATCAAATCTCTACAAACAATTTCACGTTATATGAGAACATTTTTGTCCCGAAATTCCGCCAAGGAAGGGCTAACTTTTAGGGGTCCGCTGCTAAAAATATCGATTTTGGGCGCATTTCCGGGTTTGATCTCTCGCTAAAAATGGTTGATCAAATCTCTACAAACGATTTCACGTTAGATGGCACCATTTTTCGCGAAATTCCGTCAAGGAGGGGGGCTATCTTTTAGGGGTCCGCTGCTAAAAATATTGATTTTAGGCGCATTTCCGGGTTTGATCAAACGCTAAAAATGGTTGAACAAATCTTTACAAACGCTTTCACGTTAGATGGCACCATTTTTGTCCCGAAATTTCGTAGAGGGGGGCTAACTTTTAGGGGTGTGAAGCTAAAAAATATCGGTTTTGGGCGCATTTCCGTATTTGATCAAACGCTAAAAATGGTTGATCAAATCTCTACAAATGATTTTGCGTTAGATGGCACCATTTTCGTCCAGATATTCGGTTAAGGGGGGCTAACTTTTAGGGGTCCGCTGCTAAAAATATAGATTTTAGGCGCATTTCCGTATTTGATCAAACGCTAAAAATGGTTGATCAAATCTCTACAAATGATTTTGCGTTAGATGGCACCATTTTCGTCCAGATATTCGGTTAAGGGGGGCTAACTTTTAGGGGTCCGCTGCTAAAAATATAGATTTTAGGCGCATTTCCGGGTTTGATCAAACGCTAAAAATGGATGATGAAATCTCTAGAAACGATTTCACGTTACATGGCATCATTTTTGTCCGGAAATTCCGTCAAGGGGGGGCTAACTTTTAGGGGTCCGCTGCTAAAAATATCGATTTTGGGCGCATTTCCGGGTTTGATCAAACGCTAAAAATGGTTGATCAAATCTCTACATACGATTTCACGTTAGATGGCACCATTTTTGTCCCGAAATTCCGTCAGTGGGGCTAACTTTTGGTGGTCCGCTGTTAAAAATATCGATTTTAGGCGCATTCCCGGTTTGATCAAACGCTAAAAATGGTTGATCAAATCTCTACAAACGATTTCACGTTTGATGAGAACATTTTTGTCCCGAAATTTCGCCAAGGAAGGGCTAACTTTTAGGGGTCCGCCGCTAAAAATATCGATTTTGGGCGCATTTCCGGGTTTGATCAAACGCTAAAAATGGTTGATCAAATCTCTACAAACTATTTCACGTTAGATGGCACCATTTGTGTCCCGAAATTCCGTCAAGGGGGGGGGGGGGGCTAACTTTTAGGGGTGTGAAGCTAAAATAATCGATCTTGGGCGCATTTCCGTGTTTGATCAAACGCTAAAAATGGTTGATCTAATCTCTACAAACGATTTCGATTTCACGTTAGACGTCACAATTTTTGTCCCAAAATTCAGTCAAGGTGAGACTAACTTTTAGGGGTTCGCTGCTAAAAATATTAATTTTGGGCGCATTTCCGGGTTTGATCAAACGCTAAAAGTGGTTGATCAAATCTTTACAAACAATTTCACGTTATAAGGCACCATTTTTGTCCTGAAATTTCGGCAAGAGGGGAATAACTTTTAGGGGTCCGCTGCTAAAAATATCGATTTTGGGCGCATTTCCGTGTTTAATTACGCTATAAATGGTTGATCAAATCTCTACAAACGATTTCACGTTAGATGGCACCATTTTTCGCGAAATTCCGTCAAGGAGGGGGGCTATCTTTTAGGGGTCCGCTGCTAAAAATATTGATTTTAGGCGCATTTCCGGGTTTGATCAAACGCTAAAAATGGTTGAACAAATCTTTACAAACGCTTTCACGTTAGATGGCACCATTTTTGTCCCGAAATTTCGTAGAGGGGGGCTAACTTTTAGGGGTGTGAAGCTAAAAAATATCGGTTTTGGGCGCATTTCCGGGTTTGATAAAACGTTTAAAATGGTTGATCAAATCTCTACAAACAATTTCACGTTAGATGAGAACATTTTTGTCCCGAAATTCCGCCAAGGAAGGGCTAACTTTTAGGGGTCCGCTGCTAAAAATATCGATATTGAGTGCATTTCCGGGTTAGATCAAACGCTGAAAATGGTTGATCAAATCTCTACAAACGATCTCACGTTAGATGGCACCATTTTTGTCCCGAAATTCCGTCAAGGGAGGCTAACTTTTAGGGGTTCGCTGTTAAAAATATCGATTTTAGGCGCATTTCCGGGTTTGATCAAACGCTAAAAATGGTTGATCAAATCTCTACAAACGATTTCACGTTAGATGGCATCATTTTTGTCCTGAAATTCCGTCAAGGGGGGGCTAACTTTTAGAGGTTTTGAGCTAAAAATATCGATTTTGGGCGCAGTTCCGGGTTTGATCAAACGCTAAAAATGGTTGATCAAATCTCTACAAACGATTTCACGTTAGATGGCATCATTTTTGTCCGGAAATTCCGTCAAGGGGGGGCTAACTTTTAGGGGTCCGCTGCTAAAAATATCGATTTTGGGCGCATTTGCGGGTTTGATCAAACGCTAAAAATGGTTGATCAAATCTCTAGAAACGATTTCACGTTAGATAGCACCATTTTTGTCCCGAAATTCCGTCAAGGGGGGGCTAACTTTTAGGGGTGTGAACCTAAAAATATCGATTTTGGGGACATTTCCGGGTTTGATCAAACGCTAAAAATGGTTGATCAAATCTCTACAAACGATTTCACGTTAGATGGCATCATTTTTGTCCGGAAATTCCGTCAAGGGGGGGCTAACTTTTAGGGGTCCGCTGCTAAAAATATCGATTTTGGGCGCATTTCCGGGTTTGATCAAACGCTAAAAATGGTTGATCAAATCTCTAGAAACGATTTCACGTTAGATAGCACCATTTTTGTCCCGAAATTCAGTCAAGGGGGGGCTAACTTTTAGGGGTGTGAACCTAAAAATATCGATTTTGGGGACATTTCCGGGTTTGATCAAACGCTAAAAATGGTTGATCAAATCTCTACAGACGATTTCTGATAAGGATCGCTAATTTTTTTTTAGTTTTGCGCATTTTGAAATATCCTAAAAGTTAGCCCCCCCTGGTCCTTTTTAATCATAACTCATGAAATAAAGTTGATCAAACGATGAAAATTGTTGATCAAATCTGATCAAACGATGATCAAACGAAATGCATATGTCACTTTCTTATTTTCCGTCATGGGGGGGCTAACTTTTAGGCGGTAGCCAATAAACTATTAAACATCAAATAATTTGATGTATAAGAATTGTTCAAATAACCTTCGAATTAGACACATTTTTGGCAGACGATAGTTTTCATTCTGAATCAGTGCCAATAGAATTTATAAAGGTGAATAAATTTATTCGGTCAATAAATAGTCGAATCAATCAACCGTCAAATACTTTTTAATTAGGAGAAATTTTCAGATAACCTCCAAACGAAAGGTGTTTGCCACTAATCACGAGATACATTTATGAAAATTGATCTAAATAAGCTGAATTCCAGGCTAAATTTTGTTTGGCTGCTATATTGTCATTCAGGTAACGAGTGTAACCAATCAGAAGCCATATTGTGACAAGTTAAATTATTCTACCGAAATAAACAGCCATCATGGAGTACCAACGTCTCCCTTTTTTAATTATATAGCACGATTCCTTTTTCTAGGTCTGCCACCAATTCAGCCGAAAGCATGTGTTTGACAAATTTAAGTTAATTAATCACAGAACGACCTCCCTCAAAGCATCAAAGACATTTCTAGTTTCCTTTCATTAGTAGACATCTACTGAATAAAAAATCTATTTGACATTTATCATACAATAATTATCAATTATATGGCGAAAGTTATCTAGACAGAAAATTTCCCCTCTTTGTGGTCGATTGACTAAAACAATCAGATAACAGATTTTTAGACAACGTAGAGGATAATAAATGTCGCTTTAATGATAGTCGGATAATTCGTTCTAAATATCTGGGTCCTTTTATATTGAAAAATTAATTACATTTTTAATTATAAGTATAAGAGTATTGTTCACAGATGTTTCGTACTTATGAGTTATTTATGAAATGTCATCTGCCCATATTTTTGTATGTGGTATATTTATTTATCAATTTCATAACGAAAATTGTGAAAAAGAAAACATCCTTTTGTCTGTTAGTATTGACCTGCTAAAATACACCCGATAAGAGATTTTGAGATAGAGTAAATGGTACATCTTAATAAATATGAATTTTCATTGTTTTGATGATAAATGATGACATTTTTAATGCAGAATTTATAATCTAAATACCTTTGATAGGATATTCTGAATATATGGATCATGTTGTATAAACCATTTTCTCATAAAAAATGAATTACCTATTTGGATATAAGTGACCTACACTATCTTTCACAGATCCTTACTAAGGAAATAAGATATTTATGAAATGCCACCTTTAGGCAATTCCATTATAACAGACTAAGAGTCATAGAGGAAAAAAAATGGCTTTACCTTATTTTAAAAATAATAATCAGGTAATTAAAAGATGGCTACAATTTGTATATGATATTATAAGATAAATTAATATAGTTATTGTGAATAAATTATTTATTGTGAGTAATTATGATTAAAAAGTGCTATTGTAACGGACAAACAGGAATTGCTTTGCTTTTTAGACACCGTAATGTTTATCTATGTCATTTTTAAAATAACATACAATGTATTATAACAAAAATGTATTTTCATTCAAAGGTAGTTCAGAAACATTCGACTTCCACAAAATTCGACTGTTGCCACAATATAGTTATAAAAAATATGTAATCTTACCTGTAACAGCCCAACATACAATAGGTAACAGACAAACACATAAGCACATAAAAAGAAGCTAGCTGATTATAATCGATTCTGTTGATTTTGACTATTCAACATATTTTATAAAATACATTGCAAATATAAAAAAATATAGGGTTAATACTATCAGAAAATATGTGTACTACCTATTGGATGCAAAAAATAAAATACTAAAAATGGTAATATTGGCTTGGAATTGCGTCTTTACATGTAATTTTGTACATGAGTGACATTTGAAGTTCTGTGATTTTGATGTAAGCATTCTTTTTTGTTTTGAAGCTGGTATTAGTTTTTATGCAGATTCAGAGTTATTTATAATATTATGCTTGCATTTAAATACCCGAGATATACAATTTCAGGGGGCAGTGGCGTATTCAGGGAGTGGGCTGATGGGGCTGCAGTCCCCTCTGAAATTTGTAGAATATATCACGTTTAATTATGAAAGTTTAGCAAAATGTAATGAAACCTGCTAAGGTGAAATTCAAAAGAAACCAGAAAACTATTCCTTTTTAGACAGGTTTTCATCTTAGAAAGTGTGTTATTTCGCAAAGATCACGAAATAGCCAATTTTAGCCAAGTTTCCGTTATATTACTCAGCCCCTCCTTCCACGCATTGTATTATGTAAAACATGAAACGTGGTGATTAAAAGTGCATTATTAATTTTAATTAGTTTAAAAAACATTAATAAATTGATTACACTTGCTATTTATCAGTTGAAAATCTGTGATTTAAGGTAATGCATAGATTAGAAGTATTGAAGGAGGTGGGGGGGAGGGAGAAGAGTGAGAAGCTGTTAAATAATTTTAAACTTTTAAGTGTAAACAAAATTTTCTGTAATCATCTGCATGCAATAAGTACTATAGACAATATTCCTGTGACGTCACATAAGGTAAAATGGTGATTTTTATAGACTCGAACCGAAAGCAAGAATACAGTCCATTGAACATAATTCTTTTCATCTGAAATTTTTATAAAATTATGCGTGAAAATCACTTAAAATCATCCAAACTAAGCTGATAATTGTTAAAAGTGATTACAAAAAAAAAAAAAAAAAAAAAAAAAAAAAACACTTAAAAGGCATATAAATATCTTTAATCATATCGACATTTATTTCATCGTTCATTACGATTACATCATCAAGATCTTTGTTGATACAAATATTTTTGATACTAGTATTCCATTTTCAAAAATTTTCATAGAGGATTAATTTCATAAAAACATAATTTTATGCGCGATTTTGTAACGAAAATAATTAATGATAATTTCTCGTGGTTAGAGGGTTTCTAGATTTTTCATTAGTAAAGAATAATTCTATATGATTATTGAAGATAATTAAATGAAACTCTACTTTTTTTCAAACGGAAAAGATATCTTATTTACGTCTGTGATACACAAATTAATATTACCAGCAAAGTTTAATCAATTGACCTATAAATTACACGCAGCGCAGCATCTTCTATCTTTTGCCCAGGGAGGAAGGTTGGATCTTTCAAAAGCCTATTTAACTCGATTGCCACCCATGTGAAGGAATTTCATAAAGGATTTTTAAAATTAAAATAAAAAAAATAAAAATGGGATTATTAAAAAAATATCTAGTTGCGGGCATATCTACAAATTAAGTGCCTTCATTAAAAAAAAAAATATATTAGTATTATTATCAAAATCGGTCCAGTAAAATGCTCAGGGAAGATTATTGAAAAAACAGCTTTGTCTTTTAAACATACAGATATTTTCTCGTAAGATTTTACATTAGTAAAGAATAATTCTATATAGTAATTACTGAAGATAATTAAGTGAAACTCTACTGCTTTTCAAACAGAAAAGATATGTTACTTACGTCTGGATACACAAATTAATATTACCAGTAAAGTTTAATCAATTGACCTATAAATTACACACAGCATCTCCTATCTTTTGCCCAGGGAGGAGGGTTGGGTCTTTCAAAAGCCTATTTACCCATTATGCAATCTGCCCATCAAAGAAAATTGGAAGAATCGATTAAGGGAGTTCCGAACTTTCTTAAAGTCATATAACCAAGCACACCTAAGTACTGAGCTCTCGCTTGATCAAAGGTCAATCTAATTTGTTTTCCCCCAAAACAATGATGCTTGAGCAATGCTCACAATTTTGATAGGCAATGGGTTAACATAAAGCATATATTAAATGTATAAAGGGCGATTTAGACTATACTACTCATTATAAAGATTAGCTGTATGAAAAATAACAGAAAATATAAAATGAACAGGTTTGTATTATTTCAGATATATAAACCCTTTGAAGGCAATCCATAAATATTCTCTCAATTAATTATGATAATAATTTATTTGCGATATTAAATTAGCTTTGCTGTCTTAACCCCCCCCCCCCTTATCACAACCACCACTTACCAGTTTTGATAATTTCTGCAGAAAATAGAATTTACTCGGTTTCATACAAAGAAGTGGATATTTTAAATAAATAAATAAAAAAAAAAAACATTTAAAAAAATGTAATCATGTATATATTAAAATTAATTAATCTCTGATATTTACGATCAACATACTTTACTAATATATATATATATATATATATATATATATATATATATATATATTCAACATTCGAAAGTCTTGAACATTGAAAACTGAAAATGCACTATTTTATACTGTACCAATCAGTTATTGTACGAATTTATATGTACTAATACCTGAAAATAGAAGTCTTCATGTAAAAAGTAGTGTTATTGTGTGTAAGAAAGGGTAGTTTTTAAAAAGTGTTTAAATATTTAAGTTCATAACTACTTTTTTTTTTACCCACTATAACACTATTTTTTACACGAAAACTTTCATTTACAGACATTAGTACATATAAACATCGTATAATGATAGATAGGTACAATACTAAGTAGTGAATATTTTAAGTTTTTAATACGTAAAGGTAAACAATAGTAATATTTAACTAAGATCAAAATATTACTTAAATGGCTAAGGGACTGTCCATAAATGATGTCACACTTTTTCAGTATTTTGACCCCTCTCTCCCCCCTTTGTCACAAACTACCCCACTTTACCATACCCCCTATCTTCCCCTTGTCACATGTCATGCTATATTACATAACATATACTTGCAGTTCAGAAACAAAGCACTACGTTATAAATCATATTTGAAATTTTATTTTTAAACTTATTTAACTATGTGTTTTAATGACATTTGTGATCATAACAATAAAAATGTACTTATTTTGTATGAAATAAGATTAAGGTTTACAACAAAAAACATAATTAATATACAATTGTAATAAAATATTAATATGAAAGATACAAACTGTCACAATTTTACGAACCCCCTCCCCCACCCAAGCGTGACATCATTTATGGACGGCCTCTCAGATGGAGTCCTTTTGACCCCATAGCCATTTATAATGTTTAGGCCGGAAAACTGATCAAAAGATAAAATATCGACATAATACTGGAAATCAAGATTTATTAGAAAGAGGAAAATTTAATTTCCACAATATTACTAATATTTACATTAGCACAGAAACTCAAACAGAAAAAATCAATATCATTTTATAAGAAGTAATGGTAGTAATGCATTTTAACTACCTTCAGTTCTGCTGCTCATCTTTCTGGCAAACAAGACACAAAATAACACATGAAATATGTCTATAAATAAGCAAAAAAAAAAAAAAAAAATAATAATAACTGACCGAAACTTACTAAGTATACAAAATTATGAAAGACACCTTTAGAAAAAAAAAAAAAAAAAAAAAAAAAAAGTAGCGCAGATATTCTAAATGAAAAAGAAAATGCAAAATGTCCAGATGGGGTCAATTTGACTCCATTTTAGTACTGCGAGGGTTAAATGCCAAAAATTTAAATAAATGCATAAATTTTATATTTGTGTAATAAACAATATCTTTGTTTTTCAGATTTATTTAGAAGTGATAAGGGATATCGAGGCTGGCGAGGAACTTCACTTAGCATCCTACAACTTGCTACTTGCTCACGAATCAGCGTCCCATCACAAAAACGGGAACTTAAGTCCCAGAGAATTATCAGGTAAGTCAACATTACATCACCCGTTTTAATCATTGTCATTTGCGTGCCTTAAACAAGTAGAAAATTATAAGTATTATATTAATTATAAATATTTTAGGAAGAAAGGGAAATACTTAACATTCCAATCTTACGTCCGCATCTAATAATTAAATTAGATTAATAAAATGAAAGACATTGAAAAAAATAAAAAAACATATTAATACTAGAATAATTCTGTTAAAATTAGTAATTAATAATACATCTATTATAAATTTTTAAATTGGACAATACGAAGGTATTCAAAAATTATAAAAAGAATCACTTATTCTTTTAGCATTGCTAATTTTTTATAAAATAACTGGAAAACCGTACAGTTTCTTGATTGCATGATGTGAAGCATTTTCAATAAATTCTTGATGTATCAGAGTGAATACCGCAGTTTACTATTTATAAATGTAAGAATGTAAAGGAAATTTCTGTAGATTCAAGACACTGCAAATGCTTAATGATGGGCTGTCATCTGATAATTACGTTATTCCGGCGGCAATTATTAAAAATTATTTACTCTGTGCAAATGCTAAAAATTTTAAAAGAGAACAATATAGAATTATTGAATAATTATAAAAAGAGTCATATATTTCTTTGGCATTGACGCTTTTTCTACAGTAATTGGGAAAAAGTATTTGTAATAAATCATGTATATTCTATGTAACTGCAGTTTAGTATTTATAGGTGTAAAAATGTCAAGGACTGTTTTTTTTTTTTTTTTTTGATTCATGACACTGCATACTTATGATTGGCTGGCGTCTCATAATTATGTTATTACGGTTGAAATCATTAAAAATTAATTACTCTACGCAATTGCTAAAAATGTAGAAGTAAAACAATATAGAATTATTAAACAATTGTAAATAGAATTAGAATTTCCTTTAGAATTACTACTATTTTTGCAATAATTGGGAAAACATATAGTTTCTAGATAGCAGATTGAAGCATTTTCAATAAATCATATCAAGTCTATCAAGGTGGTACATTAATTGCAACCACAGTTTAGTATTTATAGGTGTAAAAATGTCAAGGAATTTTTTTTTAATTCATGACACTGCATACATGTGATTGGCTGCCGTCTCATAATTATGTTATTCCGGCGGCACTACTAAGATACCCATAAAATTGCCTTAATGTGGGATAAAGTAATTTTTTTAATAACAGGTGAGCAGGTAATTAACGGAAAAATTAATGAGCGTCAACGCGTTATCTCACATAATAAGAGACTTGTAAAGCTATCCACATATCAGCTTCATCAGAATGGAGTTTTTCTTACTCCTTGAGATGATTTTTTACTGCATCTGTGTCTGTCAATAGCTTGTGTTTATAAAAGAATTAAAATATAATCACTAACTGAGACATGTTCTCATTTAAATGACAAATTAATACAGTTCTTAACTCTTTCATATAGGGGCACAATGAGTAAACATACCAGGGTGTTAATGATTTGCTGCATGTTAATTGATTAAATAATATATTTAATCACATTAATTATTTATAAGTTAGAATATGTTAGGCATAGGTTCTCATGTTATATACTATCAACACTCGTATTAATAAAAAAATAACTAACCATATTTATAATGACTAACGATTAATTTATTTATGACTAAGCTTGTACTATCGTGTTTTGATAGAAATGTTCTGTAAGAATATATGCCAGCTATCAACACCTCTTTTCAAAGTGATTTGACAACTAATTTGTTTTATCAATATCTCAATCAATATACAAATAATTTCTAAATTTGTCTTTTAGCGTGTATTTAAATAAGCGTGATACTGGAAAACTTTTAAAGCTATTAAAATATAAATGTGTATATACATTTATATACACAATTCCTTCATTTTCATTTGTTTCATTTATTATTTACCATTGATTCCAACAGTAATTTTGGGTTCATATAAAAATACTGTAAATGCATTAAATAATGTATACTTCCCCAATTTTAAGTTAATAATTATGTTAGTATCAAAATTTACTGTCTCTCTTTTTAAATTTAAATGAATGTATTATACATTTTGGTGAAATTCATTGCAGAAGCTGTAATCAATCTTGCATTTCTTTAAATGCTGGCGAAAATGAAATAAGATTTTTTCCATTTTTTTAAAAAAAATTGACAACAAAAAATAATTCTAAAAAATCAGTTTGTAATCTTCATACTATAAAACAATCATACATTTAATAATTTATGTCAGCCAGGTATCGTGCGGATACCCTAACAGGTAAGGCAATGTCACGGCACGCCAAGTATCCAAGTTCGATTCCTGGTCTGGACATTTATCGCTCTGTTGGAATAAACTTAAACTGTGCTACTACAGCCTTGAATATGATTTAATAATTTATTACGAGAGCTGTGTGAAGAAAAGCAATTCGACCTCCCCCACCGCATAAATAACAATATTCAGGAATAATTTCTATCTGTCGTACAAAGAGTAATTCCAGATTTTACTTTCGCCTTTTTTAAAAAAAAAATTACATTGGTATGTGTGATAAATATATGCCATAATTCATATAGTATGAACAGTATGAATCCTTGAACAGTATTTAAGGTGCAATAAAAAAAAAGAGTTTGAAACTCCCTTGCCCCGTCAAGTACACTGCAAATTCGTGAAACACTTTTGCAACACTAACTGACCATAATAATTAACACTTCTAACTAAAATCATTTTCGATTGTGTTGTGAATGTGTTGTGCCGCCAAATAAAAAGATTGTGCAAAAAGTGTTGTTAAAAATTACAATGTGTTTTTAAAACATTTCAAAACATTTATTTTTAAAATTATGTTATAAATGTTTAATAAATAGCATGTTTTAAGCGTGTGTGTGTGTTATTTTAAAGGCACCATGTAGAAAGTGTTTTGAAAGTGTTTTACATGTGTTGTTTTATAGTGTTCCAAATTGTGTGGTGTTTACAATATGTTGTTAATTGGGTGACAAAGTGTTGTGCAGCACAATACTTATTGTAAGAAATATTTTCATCAACTCTATTTACAACACGTTTCCTACACAATTAACAACACTATTTTTAGAACACATTTCTAGATAGCGACAATCACAACCCAAAAAATATTTTGTATATGAAGTTTTCTAATTCACAACACATTAATGTGTTAAAAAGCAGAAAAACAACGTTTAGATTAACAACACATTAATGTGTTGTTAATTTGGTGACAAAAAGTGCTGTAAAATGTGTTTATTTTTGTGTTTGAGAATTTGCAGTGTAGTGGAAGAATGACTTAGAAAAAGTTTGTATTTCCATTTGAATTTGATGGGTTTTTTTTTTTTTATCAGCCTAGATTTTTTCCATTAAGAAACTTAACGGATAATTCTCAACTTTGTTACGATTATAAACTTAGCGGTGCGGAAACATGGGATCATGCAAAACCGGGTGTTACCTAATTTGCCCCCTGCAAAATACAAAACAACTAAACTCGACTTTTACTTAATAAAGGATCGACTTTGTTCTGGCGGTAGTGTATAGAAACGCAATTCGGTCCCCTCACAAATAACGATATGCAAGAATGATGACCGCCTTTCGTGCAAAAAGTGATTTCCGATTTTATTTTCGCAGTCGAGTACCACTCCGATTGAACCCGAAAAGTGGAGAGTTACCGCTTGGAAAATGAGTTACCGTGCGGGGGATACATTGTTCCGTTACGTCACGGATGGGTAATTGCCCGCCCTCACCACTGTGTCCGTGATAAATTAGGCAAATTTTTGCATTGTTGTTGTAATTTGATTTTTTTTCTTCGATTTTCATCATAATATAACGACTAAACTTCATATTGAACCACATATAAACATTTTGCTCGAAATAAAATTGCTATAAAATCAACAATTCGAAAATTGTACGTCAGACGTGGCAAATGTGTTCGTACTATAGCTTTATAAATACAGTAGAACCTCTTTTATCCGAAACTCTTTTAACCGAAACTCTCGGTTAACAGAAATCCATTTTTAAAGTTTTTTTTTTTTTTTTTGACTATCACATTCCTTGTGTGCAAAATCCATTTTGAAAGTTTTTTTTTTTTACCATATTACCACTATACCCATATTTTTTTAATCATATTTCTTGTGTGCAAGCGGCCCTTTCCGAACTACGAGAACGTATAAATATTTTCGATCCCCTTTCTTAGATATCCTTTGAATTTAACTCGAACTCCCGTAAGCTTCGGAGTCGAACGAAGAAAACGAACATATTAGCCATTCTGAAGCTTTTAAATGTTTTGCAAAAGGTTTGGCATGGCTCGAGCAGCAGGCAGACTGTGATACTGGTGAACTAATAATATTTAAAAACTCCGTGATAGAGCTTCAAAGCAAAGACAATCGAAACTGCGACACACAAAACACTTTTTCAAACCCTTGTAATATTTGTAAAATATACTTAATTTCAAAATTAAAGCTCAGGTAATTTATTCTTGTTTCTTTTTTACTATTACTTTATTTTTATTAAGCACTTGTTACCATAGTATGAAATATTGCATATATTTCTCCTTAACCCATTTATGCCTAGCGTCCCATTTTTGGGACGTTTCAAATTTTAATGCATTTGTATAATTTTCTTCTTCTGTATAACATGAAAATTGCATGAAATCATTATTTATAAATGTCTTTATCTATAACCGAGAGATGACAGCACAAGGTGGATATTTATTTGCTTAAATTAAGGCTTTTTTCGGTGTTTATAGATTTTTAATTTTTTAAGAGGACGAAATGTAAAAAGTAAGTTTATTTTTATTTTTTCTATCATGGACCCAAAATCGCAAGTTATAATCTTAGCTTGTGGACTTTTTTGAAATATGTATTTTTTTAAATTGCGAAATTAAACGTTCAAGCCTATTTTTTATGCATTTTTGTAATGTACCAAATATAGGGTTCTAGGCACAAATGGGCACATATTTTTGTTAGAAAATTTAGGAGACGGTTATTTATGCAATCTTCTTTCGAAGATATTTATGAAATAAATTGTTATTAAGTCTGCAATACGATTATTCTTATTTTATTATTAATAATAATTATAACGTTATTAGTCTCTGCAAAGAAATAAATATATTTTTTTTTTGTAGTTCATTAAAATACTAATTGTAGTACATAATATACAATTTAAAAACATTTTAAGTATAAATATAGGCAAAATATATAATTATGCCTACTATTCTTCTAGAAATACTCACATTTAGTTCCTTTACATTTTATCAAATAAATACAAAAAAAATTAAACTTAATTTTTTTTTACTATTTTTCCAGTTCATTTTGCAACATTTTAAAGTGATTTTACCAAAAAATTTGAGAAAACAAAAATTCAGGCACAAAAGGGTTAATCTTAAAATTGAAGCATTCTGGATTATCCGAAAATTTCGATTTTTCGAAAGAGGGTCGGTCCCAATGACTTCAGATAATCGAGTTTGTACTGCATTCAGATTTTGGTGCAATAGTTATTGCACTCTTGTGCAAAAATGCGCCTGAATACAAAATTTATTACGATTCTATATATTAAATTCAGTCATACAGAAATAATAGGACTTCATCTTAAGCAGGTCATCATCACCCTGGCAAACTAGAATCATTACCTCTCATGGGATACCATTGAATTCGCGACGTAGGATAAGATTTAATAGAATGAAGAAAACTTTTATTGGTATCTTTTTAAGTTTTGAATCGATTTTCATAAAATTGGAAACGACTCGACACAATTTTGCAACGATTCTAAATATTCGGTTGGATAGTTTTTGCGATGTTCCATGTGAACAGACGGGCGAACCAGGCGACGACTACAGATACTACGTATTTATATGCCTTAAAACCTCCCTAAAGCGACCACGTTCCGTTCCAATAAAAGTAGGTCGCTTCGAGAGGTGGTCTCTTAATGGCGGTCATGTTTGAATCTAGATTTTAATTGTTGAAAAAAAGGTGACAATTAATGGGACTAAAATCTATTTTTCACATTAGGACAAAATGTGAACATTTAAGTATTATAACAAAAGTTAATGACATAAGTTAATGACTGCAGAGTTTAAAAAGTGAATACATTGACGTTTGCTTTGATTTTACGGTTTTATCTTTTATAACTTTTATTTCCAAGTCTTTTCCAAAGTTCAGTCAATAAATGCTTTTTTTTTTTTTTTTTTTTTTTGACGGGATCAAATAATGACGATTTCATTCATTTATCTATTTCTTGGAGAGTTTCTAACAGAATAGGGCAGGGGAGTTGACCGTTATTCTTAAAAGTAAAAAAGTCATTTATTTACTGAACTTCGAAAGGACTTGTAAATAAAACTTGTAAGTATTCATTTTTTAAATTCTGCAGTAATTAACTTTTATTTTGATACTCAAATTACCATTATGTCAGTTTTCAAAACATCAATTTTTTCCAGTCTTAATTAAACAATAAAATACTTGCCTACAATAAAACACATTCGTCAGTCCTTTCAACACTTTCACTTTCCGTGTCCCATCTGTTCTCGCGCACTTGACCCTTTATAGCCATGTGTTCATGTTTGCACATTCCTTTACATTGTTAACTCACGACATGGCTTCCGAAATTTGCTGCAAGATCCGGTGAGTATTGTTATAATTTATCGATTTCGTGACAGAAAAGAAATAAGGCTCTTGATGGTCTGATAGATGCCACAGGTGATATGATGTAAACGTTTGCTGGCCAGTACATGCGATTCCGAGTAAGTTTAGAACACAGATGGTCTTTTTGGGTAATATTCGTAACAACTTTCCCTACTTCGTGGTTATAGACGAGTATATTCGTTCTTATAGAAAAGAAAAATGACATATTTTTTTACAATAACACAAAACACAAATCGAGAAAGGGGGTTAAATAAATCGAAGTGTTAGGGAGGGAAACGACGATAGTCACGGATAGTTAGGTGATAGTTATTCATCGTTACTTCTTTTATAAGCGTCGACTTTCATGGCTATAGCCATTTTTAACAATTTTTTTTTTATTAACTTTTATCGTTCTTCCCATGATTCGTAAATATCATGATATTTTCGACAATATCACAAATATCCTATATTTTGATACATATTCGATATCTTTTTATATATATATCCGATACTTTCAAATTATCCAACTTACTGCTGATAATTTAAAAAAAAAGGTAGACTTAGGGTATAATTAGAAATTAAAACATATTGCATTTAACGTGAAAATTTCATCAAAAAAATACTCTAAAAGTGCTTTTATTTTAACTTGAAAAAACTGAAGATCAACTAATTGAAAACAAACAATTTGCTTTTACATTAATCCAAAAACAAACTAAAGGATTCAGTAAGTATTAAGTAACAAGAAAAGTGTATGTTTTAGATAAAAAAAAAATAAATAACTACAAAATATTCTTTTTAATGTTTTAATCTCCATTATCTAACCTACTGTGCTGTTTAAACTGAACTAAACCAAAAAAATATTTCTCAATGTTATGTAAATAATTAGTATATCATCTAAATTAGACAGTTTATTTTTCAATGGCTGCTCTAAGTAATTTAAAAATTCAGCTTGAAACTTAAAGCTTGAAAAAAGTTTTTTCAGAAGGGGGGAGGGGGAGGTTAAAAAGTCATACCAGAGGCTAAAGTTCTTTATTTAAAAGACGATACAGTTAATATTAATTGCAAGATTCATTTACACTTTTTTTGACTGAAAACATGTAAAACATAACACATAGAGACATTTTGAAAGTAAATATCAAATAATAAGTCATATTCAGGTCTGCGCCTAATGGCAAAGTCCTCTGAATTTTCACAAAAATTTGGGCTACGATCGTTTTCAGTCTTCACCCTTCAATTGGGTGCCGGTTATCAAATTATTTTATGTAACATGGAGAATTTTTTTTCTACATATTTTTTAGAAATATAATGAATGATATATATGTACTACTGAAATCAATTTAGAATTAGAAATAATCTAATTCGTATTTATAATTAACTATTGAACGAAATTTTGAAAATTTATAAAAAAATATAATTACTTTATTTATTGAATTAGCACGCATTATTTTCCTTAACCAATCTTTCATATATTTTATAAACAAGAAAATATTTTATTCATTTGTTGAATCAACGCAAATTATTACATTTCATAAAAGCTAAGAAAAAAAAAGAATATCTAATTCAGTTATTGAATCCACAAGTAGCTTTTATTGATTAATGTTAGAATTTAAAAAAATACAGCAATTTAATTCATTTATCGAATCACCATCCATCATTAACATATTTATTTCAAAACTCTGAATAATTCGATAACACTTATACAGGAAATCACATTGTTCAATAATGTTATTCAAAATTCGACCATTTAATCCTCAATTTGCCCTTATTACCGTATTTGATGATATATATTGTTGTTAATTTTCACGGAACATCGATTTTGTAGCTTAAATATCGAATATTTTATTAGAAGACAGCTTTTTTTCCATGTAAACTGGTAACAGGTAAGCTGTTATCTTCTCCATCTAAATGTGACACGCTTTTTATTTAAGAAGATTTATACCAAACATCGAAGCGAGAATTTTTTTACGATAAATTTTGTTTCACGTAGTATCTTTTTTGTGCCATACTTTCATTATTTCATGCTTGATCATTGTGATGGAAGAGATTGCATTCACAAGATAAAAGGTTGCACTTTAAAAAAATTGTACTAACAGGTTTGTAGCTGTATTTAAGAATAATCGAAGATATATTAAAAGAGGTGGAAAAAAATAGACCAAATCGCAAAGGATTACTTTTATTTACAGCTATATTGACTCGAGAGGTTTGAGCTGAAAAGGCAATTCTCATTATTTTATATATTATATAATGGAGATTTTCATGACTTTTAAATGCGTATGAAGTTTTTATTAATGTCAAATTTTTAATGTTAAGTACCTCTTTAGGAAGTGAAGTTTACATTGAGATAATTTATATTGCTATTGAATTAGAAATGAATATGAATTACAAAGTATATCTTACTTATTTTAATGGTGCGGATCCACTAAAAGTGAAAGCGAATAAATAAAAATCATGTTTTATTAATAGTCCCATTGTTTAGTTACAATTTATAATTATTTAGTACAGTAAGTGGAACAGGAAAAACTTTATAAGGCCCTTTTGTGTTTTCTATATATTTTCTATTCTTTATTTCTTTTTGCATTTTTTAAGTATTTTTTATAATCTTCGATTGATGTTAGTATCTGTACTTGAATAGGCATATCAGAAATTGCTACGCAAATTCAAAAATTTTTAAATTTGGTCTTGAATCATCTTTGAATTGGATACAAGAGGATTTTTCAGATGCTATGTAATATATGGGTATGACAAAACATAGTAAAATCATAGATCTTTTAAATCGAACGCTGAGTTTCAATAAATATTCTTCGAATAAGAATTATAAATTATACTTCATATTTAAAAATTGAATACATAATGTATAAAACCTAAATTTTATTAAAAGTTTCTAAGGTGTGATTTTAAAAAACATTTTTAAAAATTCGTATAAAAGTAGGAGCTTATTTATCCGCTACGATATTTTCTATGAAGTTAATAATTGGAACAAGCGCATTTATTACATTAAATTTTGGCTGGAATGCAATGCTCTCATCAACTCGGAATCAAAATGTGTTTGAAAAGAAATTAGAGCGGATCGTACTTACTTTAAGTGATACTAGGAAATGAAAATAAAAGTGTAAACACCGAAATAAAGTGAAAATTGTAAACTGTCATTGTTGAATTGTTTTCAGAGAGCTATTATTTTCTCAGTATTTTTCATCTGAACAACACCTATAGAGTGCTTTTTTTTTTTTTTTTTTTTTTCATTCGTACTTTCTCCTCTCTGTATTTTTGTAGTTCTTTCTACCATGATAAAAACTATTTGAAACAATACTTAAATATCTCCGCAACAAAAGGGTTAGAAAAAAAAAAGCTGTTGAGAGATTGTTTTTTTTTTCATCCCATTGAAGAAAGTATTCATTGAGAAAACGTGAAAGACCAGCAAGATTTTTTTTTCTTCAATCCGTTTTTTTTAATGGAATGGTGTAAAAAATTCATCCTTTTTTATATCCGCCTGTTTTGGTTTGCTAACATTTAAACTGTTAGCGGAAAATGTAAAAGAAATGGGTATTAGGAAGTTCTACTCTAATTTATTTGAAAACCTCTCTGTTTAGAAGTGTTGAACAAACGAGATTTTGAGTACCTGAGTTTTCTGTCATGCGTCCTCTCTTTTCTTTGCATTTCTGCTTTTTCATCTGAATTCATTTGAGAACTTGTAACAAAAATATATTTTTAAATAATATTTAAAAATGTAAAACTAGTTTTGTTGGAAATAAAATCCTAAGACGAAACGCAATTTTTCACCTTGATTCAACATAAAATATATAATGTGAATTTTAAAAAGTCCACAGTGTTACTTAAAAGGCGACTAAAGTAATGAAAAAGATGTTACAAGTTTAAAATATACATTTTATTTAAAACTTCTTACTATTTTCAAGCTTTGCAAGATCATCATCAGAGAATATTTTAATATGAAAATGAGAGAGCCAATAATTACTAGAGTTGAAAGTAGAAGTAGCGGTAGCAGTTTCTTGGATTGAATTTAATTCAATCCAAGAAACTGCTACTGCTACTTCTACTTTCAACTCTAGTAATTATTGGTTCTCTCATTTTCAAAACAAAGTGACGTATTTGTATAAATAAATAACATTTAGTTATTAAAATATTCTCTGATGATGAGCTTGGAAAGCTTGAAAGCACTAAGAAGTTTTAAATAAAATGTATATTTTAAACTTGTAGCATCTTTTTCATTACTTTAGTCGCCTTTTAAGTAAGACTGTAGACTTTTTAAAGTTCACATTATATATTTTAGTTTTGTTGGTTTTCCTCTTTTTTTTTTTTTTTTTTTTTTTTTTTTTTTCAATCAGAAATCCGTTTATAGGGAGATCGCCACTGTTTTTTAAATTATTATTCAATCTTTCGAAAACTTTTTAAAGCCGATCACATTAGCGTGCATTTAGAGTCTGCGGTGTCTGGACGGGGGTTGGCGAGCGTAGCTCGTAGGGGGCCGAGCCCCCTAGTCTGAATAAAAGAACCCACCTACTGGATGCGTTTGAAAGCAAAAATGAATTTAAAAATGAGTCAGAAAATGAGCAGTTTGGATTTGAATAATACTATATTGTTTTCTTCAACCTCTATGTATTTTTAGTTTGTTTTTGCTGTAAGAATGAATCCTATCAAAAACTTGTCAATATAAAAGTTGGAGATAATATTAAGAAGATATATAATAAATTCATGCGGATTTGATATCTTGTGAATGGACGAAGTTATGAATTTTTTTCTACTTAACCCCCCCCCCCCTTTTGTTTTCGTTTTTATTTTTATTTTTTTCTTTTATGGTAAGAATTGGCCCTATCCAAAACTTGTCATTATAAAAGTGGTAGATAATATTAAGACAATTTATGATAAATTTAATTGGATTTGATATCTTGAGAATTGACAAAGTTATGAATTTTTTTCGCCCCTTTTACCGATTTTTAGTTTTATCAAAAATCTGTCATTATTAGTTCTAAAAATTGGGCCAAAAATTTATGTATAACTTTAAACTGAGTCGATATGTATTATAATTAAGAATTATGGTGTTTTTTCGTTTTTGACAAAACCCCTCCCTATTTCCACCCACTTGGTCCGATTTCACCTATTCAGGAACTTGACCGAGATTTTATGCCCCTTGATTTTATGTATCAGTTTCGAAAAGATTTGTGCAGAATTATAGAAGTTATCGCATCCATAAAAAAAAGTGATATATGTATATATATATATACAGATTAGATAGATATAGATATATAAAGTTTTTTACTGGGGTGGTTTTGTGTTCTACGGGTCATGATCGGTATAGATCTGCAAAATTTTTTCCGAAATTCCAACATAGGGGATCACAATAGGTAGTATTTCAGACAAAATCTACCTAAAAATGTGAATGCATAAGAACGTGCAAATCATAAGAAAGACTTTGTTCTTAACTCTTTTAAATATTTTCGTAAAAGAAAATTACTTTGAAAAACATTGCTTAGCCAAAACACTGAAGATCATCCTTATAGTGTCAGCTTTAGGACATTTTACCTTAGATAAAAGTCTTACAAACATTTTTTCTGACATGGTTACTGTCATAATACTTAATTATAACTATTTTTCCACTAAAATACTAAAATAAAAAGAGTTGAGGTGCCGAAAACATAATAGGAAATTAAAATATTTTGTTCGACGGTCGCGACCTGACGACCGCATTTGTGAAACCCTGGGTATAATAATGAAGTAGAATATAAAATAAGGAATTTAGAGAAACAGACATTTGTTATTTGAAATTTTTATTTTAAAAGTGTCTGACTTTCATTTGTTCTAGACAAAATATAGTTTACCGCCCGCAATAATTACCATAGAAGTAGTCTGATAATCTTGATGGCGGGTTTATCCAGTGTTTCACCGATATTTTCATACTGAAGGCGTCAACCCCTTTTCTGGCAGCTCTAACATAGAGCGCGCACGTAAAACTAGCTTGGGTGGGGTTGATCTACTCAAATCAGAACGATCTAAAAGATTTTTTTTTTTTTTTTTTAATGATTCAACTACAGGTAATTTACGGATAATCAACAGGTGCAAGGAATTACATAAGAAGAATCCTGCTTAAGGAAAGTGTATTGCTAATATGAACAGCGTAATAAATTAAGATACAAGAGTTCTGAGTATTTTAATCAAAGATTATAATTAACTATTAGACTAAAATTAATAATAATAACAATAAAATAAAAAGGAAATATTTTTGCTTTAATGAAAAATTTTGAGGCCAATTGCGTCATTAAAAAACATTGATTTCCGTTTCTAATGCCAGATAACACTAAAAATTTATAAAATTCAATTTATCATAATTGAGTAAATTTTAGTCGTAAAAGACTAGAATTTTTACAGTTTTACTTTTTACAACAAGAAGAATTTTTTAAATAAAACTTATAAGTGCCAGGGACCGTATAAACATTGAAATTTAGTAACTTAAAAAAATAAGAACTATTTTGAGGTAAATTGATATTGCTATGAAGAACAATATTTGAATCATTTTTTCATTTATACTACACCTAAAGCAAGCGATTCATTAGCTATCGGACAAGAAGGGAGGCTTAATATGTTTTGACACTATATCAATTATATATTTCTGGAATTGTCTAAATATGCTTTATTTTATTTATTATTTTTTTTTAACAAAAGAAAAAACAGAAATTTTGAAGTATTTTATGTCTTTTTTGTCTTTAGGGGCTGTACATACATAACGTTATCAACTTTTTAGCAATTTTGGACGCCTCTTTACGATATCATACGTTATCATTCCTCGAACCCCCCCCCCACCTCCTACCCTAATGATATCGTTATCAGTGTCTAAAAACTATTTTTATTTTTACAATGTTCTTCTTTTTTTTCGTTTTATTTCCATACGTTTCGAGTGATATACAGGTAAGGGTTATGCATTAATTTTTCGCATACTTTACTGATTTAAATGAAGCGAAGAAGTTAATTATATTTAACAATCATATATAATATGAAATAACATTATAGCAAATAAATCTTTAAAGAAATACTTACTATTTAAAAGTATTTTATAATACCTTTTTGTATATAATGCATTCAACAGTAATATTATCTTCTGGCATTTACTCCCTGTAGAACTTCTTATCAACAAAACAAGTGGACAACGTTCTTCCCCATTTTTGACTAGTAAATAGAATTTCGAACCTGATTTCTCTAACAACGAATTGCATGCGCATATGGCCAAAAAATAGGAATTTCGAACACTGGGTTATTCCATATTTTGGAATGAAATGATTTTATAATCATTTAATGGCATTAATAATAACTTTGTATTTTCATAAAAATAGATAACTTACTAAAAAAAAGGTATAAACAAAATATATTCATGTAAAGAAGCAACCAAAAAAGAAAATTTTGGTTGGATAAAAAATGATAATGATATCAAAAGACAAAACTCACCATCCCCCTACAGATATCTTACGATATCAAGTGCCAGTCCCCCCCTCTCCCCCCTAAAGTGATAATGTTCTACATGTAACAATCCCTAAATGCAGAAATGCAAATCACCTATTATTGTTCATCGCAATTTATTAAATGCCACGCATCTTACGAAAGGGGGCATTTTTTTAAAGAATTTGTCAAACTCAAGAAATAATTTCTGCAGGAATGGCTTGTTTTCTGAAGACGTCTGGATTTCCGTGTGAACAAAGAATACGTAACGTGACCTTAATGAAAAATTCTCGTTTCATTCCGTGGGAAATTAATTACTTTCTACTCAAATATTTGTATTCGGTGTTATTCTAAAAACTTTTTAGCTGGAGAAAGAATAAGAAAGAGATGAGAAATAAATAGGTTATGCGTAAAGCTTCAGTTTCGACTTGAAGACAAATTATTTTTATAAAATAAAATGAATATATTGGATAAATGGTATACTAGTTTACCGTGTTTAACCCTTTATGCCTCGACGGTACTTTAAAGTACCCTTAAAATAACTTGTTATAAAAATAATTTAATGCATCGATTAGTAGTGATACAGTTTAGAATGATTTATAGATACTTTACTTTATCTTGTTCTAAAAGCATTACTGCTTGCACAAAACAAAAATACAAGATGGCCATAATTAAACAGAGAGCACTCAGAGTGAGAATTATGACGCCAAATTTTGTAAGAAGATTAAACAAGACAGGGGACGAAGGATTCCGCAAAAAAAGTTCCAAAAGTCACCGCTAGGGGAATATGTGGCGCTGTGTTACAGAAAAGAGAGTTTTAAAAAATGCAGAATAAATACTGAAATAAAATTACCTTTTATTTATCATATTTAACGATTTTAGTATGCTTCTGCATTTTTTAAAACTCTCTTTTCTTTTACACAGCACCCTAGCGGTGACTTTTGGCACTAATTTTTTTTCGCGGAATCCTTCGTCCCCCGTCTTATTAGATCGCGCTAAAGATACTCTGAGTACTGTCAGTTTAATTATGGCCACCCTGTACTTTAAAAAGGATGATTTTTTTTTCATTTGCATCTTTTCAGCTTTCTTGACGCTGAAAGATTGTGAGGGAAATGTTTCAGTTAGGAAATATTTCTAGATTTCTATTGTAAGAGAAATGTCCGGAGTAGCTCAGTGGTTAGAGCAGCAGTCTTGTATAATCTGGTCCCGGGTTCGATTCCTGGCTCTGGCTAATTTTTCACTCCAGTTGGGTTTATTGTATTTATTGTATGTATGTCTGTATAATGTTTATATATACCTTTAACTGTGGAATGCAGGCGTTATTTATGTGTGTATGTGTGTTTTAAAATATATTGTAGTATGTGTGTTTTAAAATATACTGTAGTATGTGTGTTTTATTATAAATTTATTCTATTTGTACACTTCTTAATTCAATAAAATACTAAAAAAATATTTTAAATAAAAGATTTGTGTAGAGTTATAAAAACCCTGCACAAAATCCCTATAAATTCAAATTTAATTAATTAATTGTAATTGACAAAATCCTTCTAAAATTTATTAAATGATTGTGTAAATCTTCTAATGTTGTTTCAAAAATTCACGAAGAATGGTTTAGAAGACGAAATGTTCATGAATTCACAATTTGGAATGTAAAGGGTTAAAGGAATTAAAATGAAAGTATCATTGAACATTAAATACGTGAACATTGCTAACTAAGCATAAAACCAACAGAGTGAAAAATGTCCAATCCGGGAATCGAACCCGGATCCTTGGAATAATGCTCCAATGCTCTACCATTTGAGCTACGAGCACGATGCTAGGCTGGGTATCGTCCTCGTAGCTCAAATGGTAGAGCATTGAAAAAAAAATAAATTTTTCAAATTTAGCTTTTTGCATTCAATGCCTTAAACGTGTCGATATTTATTGTTGCTTATAACTTTTATTAAAAATAAGTTTTAACATAATAATCAAAAGAAGGCCAAGGTATCCACGTTCGAGTCCTGGTCTGGACATATGTCACTCAATTGGAATAAACCTCAACTAAATTGATCTAAAAATATATAAATTCGTTAAAAAGGTAGATTATATATATATATATGTGTGTGTGTGTAAAATCGACAAGTGATGGACTTCTTGGCTATTTTGCTACTCTGTTATATAAAATCATGGATTTTTCGTGACACGCGATTGTTATTGTCCACTGACAATTAAACACTCGTGTGCCGGTTTGATTTTCATTTCCCATTGTCACATTTCTTCATTTTCCTTTTGTTCCATTTTATGATTAAATTATTTTTTCCTTTCTATTTATTTATTTATTTGGTGTTACCTTTAACATTTTTATGATTCTTAATATTTTGAGATTTCCTGGTCAGTTATATTTATCAAGATATTTGCCACAAATATATGTTTTACTATAACAATTAATCTAAAATACTATTACATGAAGTCTTTAAGTAGCAGATTAGACAACTTTTCTTGTGGGAGCTTGTCAGAGATTTTTTTTCAGCCGTATTATGTATATGTATATGATATTTTTACACTCCTTCTCCTCTTAAGGTATTCAATTATTTCGCAAGAAGTGAGTCACCATTCTGGCTAAGCATTCATGGTAATTTATCCTAACGGCCATTTTGTGCCTTTGTCTGTTTTCGAAGGAAGGCATATTTTTCTCTGTGCGACAGAGGGAGTTTTTTTCCCTAACTTACCAACTCTATTAATATTTCATCGTATCTTTTAAACTTACTCATTATACAGGGTGTCTACATATTAGTTGGGCAAATTTCGTAAGCTAAGAACTTCCAAAATATTAAATGAAATTAACTAGTTGAAAGTCAGACTGGTAGTAATATTGCCGAAGTTTATTCATAGATGGCGTTATGTGTCATAACGGACGCTATCACTTAGCGAGCGGAGGTGTTATTCAATGACCACCACCATCACAAGATCTTTCACCTCTTGATTTCGGTGTATGGGGTTTTGTAAAGGATCAAGTGTATAAGCCGCCACTTCCCGCATCCATTCCTGAACTAAAATCAAAAATCTGCACTGCAATTAATTAGATCGACGGAAACATGCTGACAAATCTGTGGCAAGAAACGATTGACCGATGGGACATTTGCAGAGCAATGAAAGGAAGTCACATCGAACATTTGTGATAATGGTAAACTTGAACTACTTTTGGTACTACTTAATTATCCCGTCGACCCATTTCGCCGAATTATATAAATCGCCAAATCACTCGCCAAATTACGCAAATTGCCATAATTTTTATTTTAAATAACGAAAGAACAAATAAATTAGTAATAACATTAATAAAAATATAAATATAAACTTCGAAATAAAAATCACTTGATGAAGTAAACACATGTAACTTGCTTACAGTCAAGTGAATGTGATATTCACGATCAACTATTATTGGCAGTTAATCTTATAGTTTGGCGATAAATTTTTGGTCGATGGTATAACTAAGTAGTACCCTATTTTTCTATGTTACAACAATATGTAATTTTTTTCCCTTGTCAATTCCATTCAATAAATCATTCTTTTTTCCCAACTAAATTGCAGGCACCCTGTATAATATAAACCTTTGCCTGAAAATCCATTCCCTGTGTTAAGATTTGCCTTTTTTTTTTTCAAACAACAATTTCCTTTACGAAACGTCGACAACAGTTTAAATGCTCAATAATATCGAAGTAAACAATCTCCAGAACATTTATATCCAACGCTGTTGCCACACTCCTTGTTTAAATCCCTCTATTAACCTCTCGTGCCGAGGCGCCTGGAAAACAATGCATCTTTTGCGAGATCTATCTCCTCCCGTCCATTTCCGAAAAATTACCCGCGCGTTCGGAGCACGTGACCGTCCAGTTCCTACCTTCCCTTCGCAACTTGACCTGGTCAGTTCGTCTGACCGACCCACTCCCCGATTTCTTCGTCAGACGTACCGTACCTTCGTCAGTGGAGAGGGAGAAAGAAACAAACAAAACGCCGGAGTGTGCCTTTAACTCTTTTTCTCCCTGTCGGATTTGGGTCACACTTACTCTCTCCGCTGTTTGAATCTTAGATGCATTATCTGTATCACTTTTTTTTCTCCTTTGGAAGTTTCTTCTTTTACTCTTCATGATAAATTCAAACTACACTTTCTTTTTCTCATCCCCCCCCCCCTCTCTGTATATATATATATATATATATATATATATATATATGTATGTGTATAATATATGTTATATACTTTTGAAAACAAAATTAATTTACAGGTTCGTATAGATACATCTTGCAATAAATTATTTGAAAAATCAACCTTTTTTTCTCTCTTATATTCCGATCACACACTCTCCGCCTTTTGAATTTTAGATGAATTATACAGTAGAGCTCTGATTATCCGAACAAGTCGGGACCGACCCTAGTTCGGATAAGCAAAAGTTCGGATAAATGGACAGACCATTTAAGGGATATTCCTGACTATACTAAAAGCTTCATACTTTATCCAGGCTTAGGACTGGCAGCACCCGTTAGTGCTAACGTGTTTAAAAACTGTTTTTTTTTTTTTCCTTTTTTTTTACTTTATCATTTAACATTTTCTTTTTCTCTTTTTAGCATTTTCTGAACTCCAGAGATTATAATTTAAGCAAAAAAGCTTTCGATTATTGCTTGCTTCAAAGAAGACGTTCTTTCCAATGCTGCCCTATCTCGAATTCTTCTTAAATACGTTAGTTGAATAGGATCAGAGATTTTCTGGCGTTTGAGCCATTTCATAGCTGTTTCCAAACATTCAAAGGCTTCGTTATGGGATGGACCTGCGAGAGCATTTGTTTGCATTTCTGCAATTTCTTTTTCATCTTAAATCTCATCCACAATCTCATCATCATCATAAAAATATATATATATATTAAATTTAAAAAATCAAAAAACTCGACTGCGTAAAAAGCGAACTAATTAATTATTTCTCATCAATATGAAACTATTTTTTATATTACTCACCCTTTTTTTTAATTTACTTGTATTGATGACTTTTAAGTTGTGTTTAATTATTAGTTCCTATCTACAAACACTGTTTTGTTGAGGCCTATAGATGTCTATTAAGAAGATTAGAGTTACAGTAAAGGTAGAGATCCGAAGTACACAACTTCCAGGTTGTGTAACGTTTAAACGGAGCTTTTGACTGCAAAATGGTCAATGAAACATCGTCTTCATTTTAAAAGACCTATCCAATGATAGGCCACTCAATAGGGTACGCAAAAAAAAAAAAAAATTCTTCTCTACCGCCCTTTTGAATTTATAAAAACAAAACCTATCTTATAACCATCGGAAGGTTAAGACGAATCGATAGAGACCTCATTCATTCAAATCCATCCAGCCGTTGGGATGTTTCGAGGGTATAAAGAAATCCACCTACACAGATACGCGTGAAACACATAACCCTTCTTTTTAGTCGGGTAAAAAAGAGAGAAATAGGCTGTTTGGATAAATGGAAGTTCGGTTAATTGGAGTTCCGATAATCGGCGCTCTACTATATGAGTCACTTTTCAATTGCTCGTGTATATATATATATATATATATATATATATACACAGAGAGAGTCCATAATAAAACGACTCTATTTTAATGTTGGTTCAGAAACTTGTGAAATTTTGTGAAAGACATAATAAAGGAATGGGAATTTGTTTACACGAAAAGAAATTTTCAAAATTGCGCCACCAGGTGGCGTTTTCTAACGAATTGCACATTTAACATACATTTACGATAGCTTACAAATTTTATTTATTAACTTTACCTAATCTTGAAGACAAATTTCACGACATGTTCTCAGCCCATAGAACACGCGGCGATAAACTGTGGAACATACAATCTTACGATTCCAGGTGGTATCTGAAAAGGTTAATCGTCCTGTGGAACCTGTTGAGTTGTAATAAAATTTGTGAACTATTGTAAATGTATGTTAAATGTGTAATTCGTTAAAAAACGACCTCTGGCAGCGAAATTTTGAACTATTTTTTTTTTTTTTTCGCTCTAACAAATCCCCACACCTTCATTATGTCCTCCACAAAATTTCACAACTTTCTGAACAGTAATTTCGTCTGTAGACAACTTTAAAATATGTCCCGGGTCCTAGATTATCTAAGTCGAGCCCCGTACATAGTCTGTCTCTTCTTATCGTACTAAAACTTATCGAGTTACGATACTTTGAATTTTAGGAATTTCCAGCTTTTCCAAGCACTAAAAACGCGTTCTTTCATTTTTACTGCAAATAATATCTTAAATGGTAAATAAATGTAAGTAATTCTAGTAAGTAGGCAAATACACAATAAAAATAATTTTTTTCTTTATAATATTTAATATATTTTCTGGATTACTTGACATGATTTTATACGAGTAAATGTATACAAATGAGAAAATTTCGATGCACCGCAAATAAAACAAGTGTAACCATCCAGCTATTACTATTTTAGTAATTAAGGCTGTTCTTAACTTCTCTACTCAACAAACGCTAAACGTTTTGACACATTTACAAATTCATTTTTTAGCGGAAAGGTATAAAATTGGAAAGCCTGGCCATGGAAGCGATTTGGAATCGAACTGTTTTTTCCATTTTTTGATCAATCCATTACCTATTGAGTTATTAGCCATTTTGATCACGTGACAAACACGTTTTTCGCCTGCTCTTGAGTGCTCTTTCTTCCTTCGCGCGGGAAATTCGGTTCAAAACGCCCACTTTGACATTCTTTTCTGAAAGATCTATTGCGTGTGCAAAAAAATGGAAAAAACAGCTCAATGACATAGTTTCTGAACAACAACACCAGCTAGTTTCATGCATTTTCGAACAAAAATAAATTTAAACTTATGTCAGAAAGTTGTCCTTTTCGATTTGAGAACAGCCTTAAGGGACATAGCCCAGTTATAATAAAAAGCCACAATCCACGGAGATGTCTTCTCCGTGACCAGTACTTAGCATCTATCTCTCTCTCCGTCCAGTATCTGGGCTGCAACCAGATCCAAGAAAAATTTTGTAGCCTAGATTCAAATGGTGCGGTTCTCGCCTCTGATTCTTCTATAATTCCGGGCACCACATAAATAAATAAATAATTTAATAATAATAATAATACATACATACATATATACGTTCATACCGTGTTTACTTGCGTAATAGTCGCCCTAGCGTAACTACTACGCCCCGATTTAAAGCAGAAAAAATCGTCAAAATATTTTCTTCGCATAAATTGAATGTATGAAAAAATGATGAAAGATTGGGTTCGAAATGTTTGGAAGAAAAGATCTGAAACATTGCCCAATAAACCAGCCATGCTGGTACTCGATAACTTCCGAGGACATCTTGTTGATAATGTAAAGAAGGAACTTTCAGAAGGCAAAACAAATCTTGTGATAATTCCTGGGGGACTCGCATCGATCCTGCAACCGTTGGTCGAATCGACAAATACGTTTAAAGACAATATAAGACGAGTATATGGATATTAGATGGTCAATGGGAACAAAGAAAAAACTCCCAGTGGAAAAGTGAGCGTTCCATCCCTGGAACTAATGTGTAGTTGGATATTACAAAGCTCGATTTTAATAACATGCGATATAATTTCAAAAAGTTTTAAGAAGACGGGTAACTCCGACGCTTTGGAAGGAAGCGAAGATGACATTTTATAGAATGACGGAGATTCTTCAGACACCGATTCACATTACAATAGTGATACTGATACTTTCAGTGAAAGTGATTTATTATGAGAATTTGTCAAAATTTTCACGAAGATTATCTGTAATTTTTACGTCTATAAAAATTTTACCATAAAAATAAAAATGGTATTTAATAAACAGCACATAATCTGGAAACATTTGATAAGTTACTAATTTTATTATAATGTGTTTTTTTATACCAGTAATGTTTTAGCATTAGAGTGTACAATATCGTGTGGCAGATCGTGCGGCAGATTTATTAAGTCCTGCTTTATGGAAATCCAAAATTTCACATTTTTCTGCCAAGTAGTTTTCAAATTATGCTTAAAAAACGACAAACTGATGGTTTAATATGGTCTTGAAGTGACTAGATATTTTGAAATTTCTTATGCTATCCTGTAATCTAGCAGTCTTCATTGATTGCTTGAGTGTCTCCTTGATCAAGAAGGGGGCTTCTCTCTCGGTCAACAATCGAGCACCAGATTTCGATTTGGATACAGCCCTTAAAATACGCTCGTTTTAAAGTAATTAATTTATCGGAAACTTATCGTATGAATCGCATAAAAATTTGTTTTTAGGCTAATTGAAGGGTGCAGAGTTCAATGACGCTGTCAAAATTAGATACTGCTATTGAAAAAAAACAAAGTTATCGTTCGTATTAATATGTAGAGGGACCCCTAAGCAAATTTTATACACATCATTTAAAAGTAGAAGACTTTATTACCAATAGGGTGGTACCATTAAGTTACTTCACGATAAGTTTTTGCAGAGTTAGTAAGGGGTGTTTACTTTTTTTTTCCACGACTGTACATCTAGATTGTGTTGTAAAGATTCGAGCTCGTTCGTTTACAAACCATAAGGAATTTTCAAAAGAGTTCTATGTCCCTCTCACCCCACAAAAGCAAAATAAAACCTAAAAATAACAAGAAAACGAAGATAGAAATGCCAATCTTTATAAATATAAGAACAATTTCTATTTTTTATCTTTAACGAAGTTACTTCGGTGTTGTTTTAGAAATGTTAGTTTCTTTTATTTCAATTTTTACAATTATACAGAAAGAAAAATAAACGTGAAATGATAGCATTAGCAGACGGACTGTTTATAAGTTCTCCACGTAAGAAATAATTAGAGTTCGAATAGTACAAATAGTATGAGTTCAAATATATTTTTACTCTTTTAGGTACTTTTTGGACAAAAATTCTTGTTAACTGGTCTAACTTTAAACGTGTTTAAAACTTATGATAATAAAGCGTATTGAAAGCGTTCTGCGAACGTTTTTGTTTGAACTTTGGAGAATTAATATTATGTAGTCTTCGGCATATGGAATAGTTTTTTGACATTTTTAAAAAATGCATATTTTGAAATTATTTTTCTCTTAACATTACAGAAAGGCGATATTATTGAAAGAAGGACATTATAAAAGTACTCGTATTGTTAATGTAAGTATTAGTAAGAACTTAGCGTTTTATCAATGAAATGGTTAAAAATAATCAACAATTGTTTTCTCCCACTTAATGTTTAAATAAAAATAAATTATCACTTTGTAATATATTTAAATTCGGTTTCTTACACTTTCCGGTATTCATTTGGTGTTATAGATAGATACTTATAATTTTATTTCTAAGGGTCCGTTCAAATATTACGTAAGCACCTAGAGGGGGGGGGGGGGGGGGTTAGCGATTTGCTTATTTTTGCTGACAAGGGGGAGGAGGGGGTTTGAATGATGCTTACGTAAGACATTTTCAAAATATCTTAATTTGTAAAAAACTATTAAAAATTTTAAACTGAAAAAAAGAAATAGCAAAAGAATATTAAACTTGAAGCTCTGATGCCAGCTATTTTGAGCACACAAGGAAAACATAAACGATCTCTTTTATCTAGAGGGTGACTATTCATGTTTGATGCATGAGGGCTTATTATCTCTGAGAACTTACTACTATTTCCAATTGTGAGAATAGAATAGAAATAGAATTGAATAGACCGATGCGATATATTATATTGTGACAATACGAGTTTTCTGGGAAGGTTTCCAAAACATAAGTAAAATTCCATCTTCTTTGCTCCCACCCCTCCTCTGCCAAATGGTTAAACCACATAACCCTAGTGACCGACTGCTCTACTGTCTGGTGTCTCGTGAGTTTTGAAAACCTCTCAGTACTGTAGTGTAGTGGTGTTTAAAATAAATAAAATCGGAAATATGTCTTCATTTCGAGAAATCTTGTATAAAAAACTTTTTGAAAGTTTCAAAAAGTCTGCATCAGATAAACCTTTGAAGGATATCCAGTGTAAAACTAATGATGTGTGGTGGCAGTACAAAAAGTGTTCCAAAACTGACAAAGAGATAGAGGTATTGGTGCTAGAAAGAACCGAGGACGAACTGCGAGAGGCAACCAAAAAGAAATCAGTCTTTCTTGATTATTTTATAAAGGTAATTATAATCAATTTATTCATAAAATTTTAAATATATTTTATCATAACTTTAAGTTTACATAATTACTTGTAAAAATTGGAAAAAGATAGATAAGATAAAATGACCGTGTAGCCTTGGCGAAACAGGGTCAGTATGGCAATAAATAAAGACCAAGGAAATGTCAAAAAATGA
Organism: Maratus speciosus; assembly: GCA_963932465.1. Classification (NCBI taxonomy): domain Eukaryota; kingdom Metazoa; phylum Arthropoda; class Arachnida; order Araneae; family Salticidae; genus Maratus; species Maratus speciosus. The sequence goes on from OZ010790.1 coordinate 609,909,669, forward strand.
GTTATTACTTTTTAATAAATATGGCGTAGCCAAGCTAAACCTTATTTTTTCTTTTCAAATAACTCGAAAATTAATGCATCCATGGGGGAAAAAATTAAAAATATGTAAGTTTTGTAGCAGATAATCTTCTAACTGTTTTCAAATTTTGTACTTTACTAAAAATGAAATGTAATCCAATTGGATTGAAAACAATGTGTCTTATACTTCTACAACTATCTTAAACATTGACGGTTATCCTGTTACTGCCACATATGTTGATTCAGGCGAACCAGATTCTCTTGGTTATGACTTGGATTGGTATTCGAAGCACGTACAAGAAAGTCAATACTTGTTGCAAATTGTAAAATGCGGAGAAAAGAATTGTTGCTCTCCTGCACGCACTGGATTATTTCGTATATTAAAAAGACGATTCATTCCTCCTCCAATTAAAATGATACAATCGTCATTATTAAATTACAAGTGAGGAGGGGGGATTTATAGATTTAAGTCTCCGTCTGGCCTTAAATCTGAATAGTACAGCAAAGGGATTTTTAAAGATGCCGTATGACTATTTTTGCCCTTGCATAAAGTCGCAATTATCCGCAAGAACTTGTAGAAGTTGTGGCCAATGTCATGCATCTCAGAAATCAGCAAACAGACACAAAAAAAATTCAATACAGTGAAAAAAGCGAGAAGACCCGCCTTATCCGACCATTGAGAATTGCTGCTCGTCGAGCAAACCAACTTATGTGCGTCGTAAAATTCGTGGAAGATATGGAAGATGTTGAGTGGATCAATGAAGATGAAGTTGATCTAGGTTGCATCCGAAAAGAAAGCGATGAAGATAATCAAGTAAAACTGGAAACCAACATCATAACAGATATGGAAAAATGGCTTGAGCAACCGTGGTCAGCATCGGAATAGATATGGGCATGTTCAAATTTAAATTTTACAAACGGCTAAGTTCTTCAAGAAATTTTCTTAAATAGAATTGCAAGGAAATAAAACAAGCATCTTTTTATTATTTTTTTTAAGTCGAGTAGAGTTTTTTTTTAATTTGAATGACCGTATTTTATGGAAGAAACGCCGCGCCGTTTACGAGTTTAAAAGTTAATTTTTTTCCAAGTGCAGCGTTTCGATTTTTTTTTTTTTAATATACCAACTGAGTTTCCTTAATTTAAAATTTCATAAAAATATTTAAAATCGGATTTAAATATTTTAAATAAAACTTCAGACATCTTAAGATATTAAAAACAAGGCATCCTACACTGCTCAGTAAACTTTGATTAAAGTTAGGTCAATGTGACGCTCTCGACAAAAATAGTGTTCCGACGGATGCGACGTTTACAACGGGTGCGGCGATTACGATATTTTAAGCTTATTCAGGCCAATTATGAGTGCGGCGTTTTCGACGGGTACGGCGTTTCTTCCATAAAATAAGGTATGTCCTAATTATTTAAAATTAAATTATTACTGTTAAAAAAAGGTGGGGAGGGGGGGATTGCAATTTTTTTACGTAATTATTAAAGGGGGGGGGGGGTTGAGATTTGCTTATAATAAATAAAAAACGCTTAAAAATAAGTTGAATAGTTTTCAAATAAAAATTACAGTGTAGAATATTTTTACAAAACTTGAGTAAAATTTCCGGTTGTATTAGTGTTAAAGTGAAAGATTCCTTAATAGTATTTTTTAGAAGCATCCAATAGGCTTAAACTGTAAAATAAAGGATATGGTTTTTAAAAGAATGTTTTTGAAAAAGGAATAATTACATAATTGGGCAATGAGAGATAGTTTTCTCATTAAGTTTTTTTTATCAAAAGGCAGACTTCAGAGCGTGAAATAATATTTCCTTTACTTTACAATGAAAGTAAATTTTTAGCAAAAATTTCTTTGATAAATCGTCTAATTGTATACATTTTTAATAAGTTTAAATAAATATCTAACTGTTCTCTGTATTATTTGAAAAAAGTAACATTTCTAATCATTTATTCATATAAAGATTTTCAAAAATGATTTTTTAGATTTAATATAAATACAAAAGCATTATTATAAGTATTTGAATTAATATATTATTATTATTATTATTATTCTGTTTTTATTTAGTAATTGATATTTTGAGTAAAATTGTCAATAACTTATCTTAATTACATTTTTTTTTTATGATTTTGCAGACAAAATTTTTTTTTAATATCCGGAGTTGTTTATAATTGTTATACTTTTCTTTATAACTCATGCTTTAAAAGTGCGTGTTATGAAAAAGAAGAAAAAAAAATGAAATTGCATAAAAATTATCTAGATTGTTCTTCATTTTTCCGCTGCAAAGTGGGAGTCCATCATGCTTAATTACCCAACGAAATGCAGATTTTATCGCTCTGGTAGCAGAAAAATCTGCCTCTAAATGAGCTTTTATCATCATACTTTCGCTTTCGTTACAAAAGGCACTTCTCTCCGTGCGTGAACTACTGTGTGGTACTTTCACTCACTTATCGCATCGTTCCATCTCGAGGCACGCTCATCACGAACCCATCCCCCTATCGGAAGGGTCCATTGAGTGGGGGCCCTAAGTGGGTCATGCAGGCGAAGGGTAGGAGGACACCTCGAACAAATTCTACATTCAAAACAATAGGGGGTTGCGGTCAAAAACGATCTCATTATGGTAGCCGCATAAGATGTTTCGGGGTGATTCTCCTTGAACCCGGCTATTGTTGCTCGAAACTGGGTTGATCTTGCGTTTTGTCTATAATGACACTACCTGAAAATTAGGAAATATGTCTTAATCAGCGGCGTAAATGGAGGGTAGCTGAGATAGCAAATGGCTCAGGAGCTGCGAGTTATATCGTCGCCACAGAGCAACTGTAGAACATCTAGTAATAACAAAAAATGAGATCTCTGACTTGCTCATAAGGAATAACTGTATTTGCATCTACAACTTCTTAAACACAAATAGACCCGCAGGCGGCAGCACAGACAAAAACCTCATCGAGTTCACGGATGAAATTCCAGAAGAGTTAACCCTTTGAGGGGCAAGCAATTGCGTTTGTGTAATGCTGAATTCCCACCGGAAAATTAGAAAATTTTTATTTCAAAATAAGGAAAAGCAATTTTACGACTTTTTTCCACCAAAGTTAGAAAAGTAAAATTTTGTAAATTTTTTCTGGTGCAAATCTTCATTAATCGTAGGTGTGATAAAATGTATCGCACCGCTCCTCAAGGGGTTAAAACTCGATTCGCATGTTAAAACGCAATCGATCTGCCAAGTCCTATCTGGGTGGAAAACACCTAAAAACCCGATTTTAGCGGTTAACTCGTAGGTTTACTATTGTGTTTTCCTGCACGTAAAGGTATGAAAAATGGAGGACTGGGTGCAGTGGTGAACACAATGGTAAACCTACGAGTCAACCGCTAAAATCTGGTTTTCGGGTGTTTTCCACAAAGATAGGAGTTGGCAGACCAATTGCATTTTAATAAGCGAATCGATTTTTAACTATATATTAAAGCACATCAATCAATGTCTGAATTCCATTTTTAGGTGCGTTCGTAATTATATAAATACGTAGCACCTATAGTCGTCGTTCAGTCCGTCCGTCTGTCCGTCCGTCTGTCCGTCTGTCCGTCCGTCTGTCCGTCTGTCCGTCCGTCCGTCTGTCCGCATGTAACAGAGCAAAAACTACCCAACCGAATGGTCTGAAATTTCAAATATATGATTGTTGCAAAATTTTGTCGAGCCATTTCAAATTTTATGAAAATCGGATGTATAGTTTAATTACAGGGACAGTCAAAAGTTTTTCTTTACATTACGGCCAATGGGAAAAATTATTGCAAGTGCATTTTAATGATATTACAGCCTTCCGAATGATCTGAAATTATAAATATATAACTGTTGCAAAATTTTGTCGAGCCCTTTCAAATTTTAGGAAAATCGGATGTATAGTTTAATTACAGGGACAGTCAAAAGTTTTTCCTTACATTACGGCCAATGGGAAAAATTATTGCAAGTGCATTTTAATGATATGAGAGCCTTCCGAATGATCTGAAATTTTAAAGATATAACTGTTGCAAAATTTTGTCGAGCCCTTTCAAATTTTAGAAAAATCGGATGTATAGTTTAATTACAGGGACAGTCAAAAGTTTTTCTTTACATTACGGCCAATGGGAAAAATTATTGCAAGTGGATTTTAATGATATTAGAGCCTTCCGAATGATCTGAAATTTTAAAGATATAACTGTTGCAAAATTTTGTCGAGCCCTTTCAAATTTTAGGAAAATCGGATGCATAGTTTAATTACAGGGACAGTCAAAAGTTTTTCTTTACATTACGGCCAATGGGAAAAATTATTGCAAGTGCATTTTAATGATATTACAGCCTTCCGAATGGTCTGAAATTTTAAAGATATAATTGTTGCAAAATTTTGTTGAGCTATTTCAAATTTTAGGAAAATCGGATGTATAGTTTAATTACAGGGACAGTCAAAAGTGTTCCGTTACATTACGGGGAATGGGAAAAAATATTGGAAATGCATTTTAATGATGTATCAGACTATGCGCTTTATGAAGTGCAAAAAATTATACATTCAGTACAATATGGGGTGCAAAAAATAATTATAAAACTAGTTATAGTACGAACGCACCTCATTTGCCACGTTTGACGAGCAATTTCCAACTTGTTTAATTATTAAAGGTACACATATATTAGTGAGAAATTACCGGGCCAGGGGTAGCTGAGTGGTAAAGCAATAGCACGGTACGCTGTGGACCCAGGTTCGAATCCTGGCCCCGGCTAATTTTTCACTCCAGTTGGGTTTATTGTATTAATTGTGTTTTAAGTCTGTCTTAGTATATGTGTGCCTTTAATGATTTTTACCAAATTCTATTGGCAGCTATGTTGGCAATTCTGGTGTTATCTGCCATGTTTAATTGCATAATTAATAACTCTGTTTAATCAAGGCTGCATATCTATTGTCTATTTGTTTACATACTCAAGAATAGACTATAGGAGGCCCGATAATTCCATTTTGCTTCAAGACTAGAGGCTTTACATGTGCCATTACTTAGTTAAACAGTTTAAATAACAATATTTAAAAATTAGGAAATAAATATTTCTTAATCTTTTCTGGTGGGAGAAAAAGGCATTAATTAAACTACTTGGATTAGCTGAATAACTCTGTTTAATCAAACGTGTGATGCACACGCCAGGCGGATTAGAATTATGGCGAAGATTATCCTGGAGTTAACTGGGTTGATGTAATACGTCAGAAAAAAACTTTTTCACTTCACCATACCTAAGGGATGATCTCTCTGAATCACCAAAGTATGTGAAGCCGAAAAAAAATGTCACACGGATGATTACCTTGATTAATGCCTACTGTCAAATTGAATAGGGTTTTAAAACTACTTTGCCACCTTGCAGGCAATAAAACGTTAATTTCTTTAAATAATTGAATAAAAGGAACTGCTCGAATACTTATTGACCATCTTTTTCCAGATAAATCTTTTTTTCTTTTTAATTCTTCCGCTTCCATTTATAGGTATCTAGGTATTAGTTGGATTAATTTTATGTACTAGCAGCCTACGCCCGCTTTGGTGATCGGTTTCTCCAAAGAAATTCTGAATCAAACGAAATATATCTAGAGATATCTAGCACAGATGAAATAAAACAAAAACTTTTTCTTAATACCTATTTTCAAAATATTTAATCAAAAATCAGTAGTAAATGTCTTATTCGTATAATGATACATTATCAAGTTGAAAGCCGATGTTGTCCACAAAACAGCTAAAATAGCTCAAACATAGCTGAAGTACTTGTGTTTAACTATTTTTTCAGTTAGATTTGTTATCTTGAATTTCATATCTAAAACGGCTGCTGAGATATGGTGAAATGATCTAAAACTTTCGGGCCCCCCTTTAACCCCCTTAGGGAGAATTTTTAAGAAAACCTTATTATTGCTTGCTTAACTTTCATATTGCTTGCCTAAGTGATAATAGCAATCTGCTGTCCAAATTTCGTGGTCCTGATTTTAGTCGTTTCAGCTCAGCGTTGATGAGTCACTCAGTCAGTCAGGAGCTTCTCTCGTTATTATATTAGTATAGATGATGAGGTTCTATTCCTAAAGATAGAGTTTGATTTATAAGTATCATGTTTCTCAACGTTAATTTATTTCTTATGGAGTAGCTTTTGTTAAAGATTTATGCTGATTCCCAAAGAAAAGAAAGAAAAAGCTTATTATTTTAATTTAAAACAATTAAAATATTACGGATTGAGAAGAGAGGCAATATAATTTTATTTGAAATAAATATCTTGTACAATAGTTTTACAGTACAAAGTTCGTTCACTACGTTTTTGCATATCTTCATAATTAACAGCAGGGGTCTATTATACAGACATTTTTAACAGGTTCCTTTTTTGTGAAAATGGTGATTTTTTTTTATATAATTGTGAAAAATCTAATCATAGATTTGTAAATCTAAAATTAGCATTACATCCTGGTTTCTATTTTTGTTTCATACATAGTCATATGAGGATTTAGTTTTGCTACAAGACTCGAACTTTTATTTATGCTTTTAATTAGTTAAACAGTTGAAATAACATTATTTGGCTATTTCAACATTTTTTTTTTTAAATTAAATAAACAAATCTATATAGTAAATGCATATAAATTAATATGTTTACTTATTTACTTTCTATGTTGGTAAATAACTTCTTTGGTGATTCCAACTGTTTTATTAGAGGTCTAGTTTTATTTTAAGATTGTTAAATTTTTGAAGAGTTCAATTTTAATATGAAAATTTTTCTGAAGAGTCCTGATTTAAGAAGAAAAAAATTGTGAAGGGTCTTTTAAAAGACCCAAATCCTTCCTAAGTAAAAATCCCTGAACAGTAAAAAGTTATATATTACTTAGAGGGGAAAAAATAAACATGTGTTATATATTTTAAAAATTATTATTCATTAATTTACTGCTATTCATTGACGTTATATAAAATTTGTTTAGTCTGCATACTAGAGTCTATATATGTAGTCTATGCCTATCGAAGCAAACGAAAAAGACAGACTGCGCACTACGTTTCGAGTTCATCTCCCTTCGGACCGCTAGAGTCACGTGATGCTCTTTTCCAGCACCTGCATCATGTGATTAAAGCGGTCTGAAAAGATACGAACGCATAACGCAGTACGGCAGCATGCCTTTTTCGTTAGTTTTAGACTCTTTACAAGTTTTACAAGTTTTAGATACCATTATACAAACTTTCTTAACTAAAAGTAAGTTTTACGCGAATTGTTTACAGATTTTCTTTTTTTTTTTCTGTCGAATATTTTAAATAATTTTTTCCTTTACTTGCTTCGTTTACTTCATTTGCAGCATAATAATTTAAAATATCGAAGTAATAAAAATGATGATATCCAATTTTCGATATTCACATATATCTATTTAAGAATTGAAATGCTATTAAGATGATGCAATTCCTTCAACGACATTCTTTCCGAGAAGTATAGCTTTCATGCGCAATATACGCGGCTAATACTATATAATATAATGAAGACTATAACTATAATTACCTATATGTTCTCCTGGAACTGGGTCAAGAGGCTTTTACGTATTCATCTTTCCTAATAGGTACCTCCAGCAAGACTTGACCCTTATTAAACTTCGGCGAACCCGAATTGCAAGAATCCAATTGTCCATTGGAGGTCTTGCGGTATACAAAAGGTTATAAAACGCCCACGCTACCTGTGTTCCTTCATTTATGCGATTTACACAGAGCACAATCGAATGTGCTCTTGAATGTCATGAGCACCACCCCTCGTTTGATGGAAGCGTGTCTACAGTTAAGGAGGGTGTTTGTTCTAAAAAATATATTTTTTCCCTGCCCAACAACGTGAAACTTTCTGACACATTTATGGATTCATTCTTAAACTAAAAGCATGGCATTTGCAGGCATGCACTGTAAAAGAAAATTCCGTGGAAAAATGGAAAATGTACTGATACCAATATTGCCGTCTATTCTCCATTTCTTAACAAAAAGTCCGTTTTGCTATTCCACCCATTTTCAAGATGGAAATTTTCCACTATTGAGGACGGGAAATTGCTGTTTTTAGAAATAAATATAAGCAATAGAGTAATATATAAACTTAAATAATAATTATATATACTGGTGTATATTTAAACAGAAGGTATGTTTGCACAGAATATCATCACAACTGTTTTTTATTGCCTTGTCTTCCTCCGGATTCGAACCCTGGTACTCGCCATTAGAGGATAAATACTTTGTCCCCTACACCAATTGGTCACACCAACGACTTGGTTATAACACCGTAAGAACAACAAAAAGCGAAAATCGCTGCTGATTTTGCTGTGAATATTTCACTAGAAATAAAAAATACGTTTTTGCAGTTTCAGTATCGATTTATAGCAATTGGCCTATGGGTTAAAACATCCATTACAAATATTTAACTGGAATGTTTTTCTTTTTCTCTCAATTGAAAAACAACATTTCCGTTTTTAACATTCAACGAGTAATGATAAAAAGGTAATTTTCCGTTTATTCAGGGAAAATAGTCAGTCAAAATAGAAATTTCCGTTAAAAGACATAAGTTTCCCGTAAAATCACTGGTATTGATAGTTTTTTTTTTTCTTCGGTGAATAAATGACTGTTATGCCAAGTTTTAAGAGATTTCTGTTTCATAGCGACCTTTATCGAAATTTTTACCCAAATACCTCTTTTGACAGCATTTTCCGAAAGAATGTGGGGTTTTTTTTGTGAAAAGTCACTCATTAAAAACTATTCGATTTCATAGTTTATTAATAAGAGCGAGAGCTGATTGCATGGGTTTATGAATAAAAATTAATTCAGCAATATGTCAGTCAGAAATTACCCAGTATGGATTTCAGAACAGTCTTGAAAAGATATAGTAGTAATACTTTTCGTTTACTTTTTTGTAAGAAAATTCAACATTTGCCTATAATAAAGTTTTGTTGATCGAAAACTCAGAAGGAAAGGGGAATTTCAAATCATGAAAGGGGGGGAGGGTGCACAAGAGCAAATTTAATTTATATTAAATTGTTTTACTCTGAAATGTAAAAAAATTAGCTCAGAAATATTTAATCTTAATAATTAAAATAATGTGATTCTCTGGAAAAAATAATTGATGAAAAAAAAAATAAAAGTATAATATTTATAGTACATATATTTTCAGTTTTATAAAGTACACAGAAGAAAAAATGATTTAAAAAAAATCTGTTTTTTTAACAGAAAAACATTTTATTGCTAAAAAAAAATGCAAGTAATAAATAACAGTATTACTCTCACAATAAACTGATTTTATAGGTAGCTTTGCTAACAGGTTTTTTATATATATAAAAACAATGGTACATATTACCTAAACAGTTTTTCAGTAAAATCCAGAATATATATTTTCTAAGAAAGAAATAAGTTAACAATAAGTTCAACAAAATAATGGGCAAATTTATCGCCACTTCACTTTAACTGAATATCACTTATCAAACTTTATGTGATTAACTGATTTTTCTGAAAAGTTCACCACAAGTTCTTCTAAAATCTATGGTACAAACTATATTCGAAGACAGGGAAAATATATGCAATTTTTTTAAATCTAAAAACAAAATATTAGAAATAATTTTTCATTAATAATTTAAATTCGTTTCATACATATATGTCACTCGTCAAAATTCAATATGTTCTTGATATTTAAAATTTTCTTTTTCTTGATTTTGCAAATTACTTAAAAAGAATTATATGACACAAACCTGCATGTTACCCCTATGCGTGTAACATGTGTTATTCGTTAAAAGATATCGATTATAACATATCGTTCATCACAATCAATCAGAATTAAGGGTAAATTACGGCTACTGTCTATCACGTTACATCGTGACTTGGAAGATGTTCATGAGGTAACTCTGCAGTCGATATTCATGACGGAATTTCTATTCTGAATAATTATTTTAAAAGATGATAAGAACATCTATGATGTGCAATCGTGGTTTCAAGGCCAGGTGAACACGATACACGAGCGCCAATTAAAATAAAAGAGAAATTCTATTGTTTATATTTTATAAAACATGCTAAATCAATTGCGCATGCAAAATTGTTAAATTTTTCTAGGTACATACAAGGTATACGGATTTGCACAGTGAAGTTAGACGAGTAGATAAATGTTATTAGCTTGTCGATAATAGAAGTATGGTATAGGTGCAGATTCTCAAAATTTTTAAGGAGCCAGTGGCTCCTAAACCCAAATAATCCAGTGGCCATATTGTGAAAGAAACTCATAAAAGCAATAGCGTTTATATGGGAAAATTTTTGAGCGAGAATTTCGTCAAAGAATTCCGAAAAAACGCGTATTTCGTCAAAGAGCTAAAGGAAAAATGCAAATTTTGTCAATCTTTGCAGAAAAACGTCAACGTCGTCAAAGGATAACGAAAAAATCCACGCTAATTTTGCCAAAAGATCGCCGAAACAACGCGAATTTCGTCAAAAGATTGCAGTAAAAACGCGCATTTCATCAACCGATTGCAGAAAAAAAAGAATTTTATCAAAGCATCGAAAAAAAATCGCAAATTTTGTCAAAGCATCGCGAAAAAAACCGCGACATTCATAAAACGATCGCTATAAAACACGAATTTCGTCAAAGGTTTGCGGAAAAAACGCGATTTTCGGGAGAGGATCGCGGAAAGAAAAGCAATTTTCGTCTAAAAATTACCGGAAAAACGCGAAATTCGCCAAAAGAGGGCCACTTAGATGTCGAAAATTAGTCACCACATGGCAACTGGCGACGTGAATCTGCACCTATACAGTGCAGGTGTAGAGTTTTGGAAATTATTAGTGGGTCTTGACTCAATATACAGGATGTTGCCGAATTCAATCGACAAATTCATGGAAGTGATAGTAGGCACTAAGAGGATGAAGAATTACTGTAGAACACGAGGTCGCAAACTACGTGTTCAATAACAAACACAAGTGTTATACCCCGATTGAATTTTGTTTGATGGTAATAACTTTCAGAAAGCTGAAGTATACAAGGTGGACATAATTAAACTGACAGCACTCAGAGTGGTCTGTAACGCGATCTAATTGAGAGAAGGACGCCAAATTTTTTAAGAAAATTAAAAAAGAGGGGGGCGAAGGATTCCGCGAAAAAAAAAAGTTCCAAAACTCATCGCTAAGTGAATATGTGGCGCTGTTTAACAGAAAAGAGAGTTTTAAAAAATGCAGAATCAATACTGAAATAAAATTACCTTTTATTTAGCATATTTAACGATTTCAGTAATGATTTTGCATTTTTTAAAATTCTCTTTTCTGTTACACAGCGCCACCTATTCCCCTAGCGATGACTTTTGGAACTATTTTTTTTTCGCGGAATTCTTCGTCCCCCGTGTGGTTCAATCTTCTTACAACATTTGGCGTCCTTCTCTCAATTAGATCGCGCTCTGAGTGCTGGCAGTTTAATTATGGCAACCTTGTATATTACAAAAAAAAAATTTTAATAGAAATGCTCACCTTTGTTATAAATGTGACACTATATAAAAAAAAAAGTGATAGAAGTTTCTATTATACGCTCCAGCAATATGTACTGGACGCTCCATACTTTGGACTGCGATGACCAGTTCATACGGTATCATCGATGGCTTTAGCAACCTGTTTTTCCGGAACTTTTCGTGATGTTATGACATTTCACACAAAACAAGGTACATATCGTTGCATTTACTTTTTTTTTTTTTCAAAATTATTATCGTCAACCCAAGTTCAGTTAGGTGAAACACCCTGTATTTGTTGCTCAAAAAGTGGTTTGCGACCCCATATTATGACAATTTTTCATCCTTTTGATGTCTACTATCATTTCTCTGAATTTGTCGGTCGAATTTTGTATCACGCTATATAAATCTTTCCAACACAAGCACGTGTATGTGAGTGTGAAAGAGATCGATTAGCAATTTAATGCTGCTTTGTCAACTGCCTTTAACTCTTTCAGGGTCTAAGCATTTTCATTGTTAAAATGTTGAAATGAATGAATAACACCGGAATTTGGAAAGAAATTTATTTGTAAATAACTACAAGTTGGAAATTGCACGCCAAACGTGGAAAATGAAGTGCGTTCGTACAAGTAGTTTTATAAATATTTTTTGCACCGCATAGTGTACTGAATAGTATATTTTTGTGCACTTTATAAATGCATATCCATTTCATTCTGTTCGAAAGGCTGTAACATCATTAAAATGTTCTTGAAATATTTTTTCCCATTGGTTGCAATGTAACGGAAAACTTTTGACTGCCCCTGTCATTCAACTATACATCCGATTTTCATCAAATTTGAAGTGAATCGACACAATTTTACAACAATTATATATTTAAAATTTCAGACCATTCGGTTGGGTAGTTTTTGCCCTGTTATATGCGGACAGACAGATAGACAGACGGACCGAACGACGACTATAGGTGCTACCTATTTATATAATTACGAACGCACCTAAAAAGCTATATTTCATATAAATAATGTACCGAATTTTTTTTTTTACAAAAACTCAGGTGCCATTGTGACATTTTGGAATTTAAATCAAGTGGTTTCATAAACATACCACCGCCCCTGAAGGGGTTCAAAGGAATTAAACAGAATTGCACACTGATAATAAATCATAAGTTAAAACGTTAATATATTGTAAAAAATGGCATGTACAGACCCGTTTATAAAATCACATACTCGCTCTTATTCGCGAATTGTTTATAATAAAATCACAACGAAAGTTAAATTTGAAAAGCGTCTTTTTCTTTCCGGAATATGGACTTTTTTCCTATTTACGTTTTTTATATCAAAGTTCAAAATTGTATAATTTTATTTTAATTAAAAATTACAACGTAAAGGGAAATAGTTTTCCTAATGTCGTTTATCCCTCTAACAAAAAAAATAAAAGGGAAAATGGCAAAATTGAAGAAAAAAAATTATCTGCCAAAAAAGGCACATTAAAATTCCATAAAATATTAGAAAGTTAAAAAACTAAAAACTTTTTTGTATTAGAAAGAAGGGGGGTGTGGGGAGAGTCCATTTTCGAAATTATTGTTGGGGCAACTCCACATTTATGAATAGCTGGCTTATCCTGACTTTCTTTGAACAAAATCCTTCCGAGATTTCAAATTTTACTGTCTAATTATCACTATTTTGGTATATGTATAAATTTATGTTTATTTTCCATCAATCTGGATGTTATTCGGTGACACCATGCTCGAATCCTGGTTTGAGCCAGAATGTTTATAGTTTTCAGAATGCACTTTTAGCTGTAAATTCTGCTCGACTTAGTTCGTTCTTTGCAAAAAAATGGCCATGTTTGGTGGTAACCAAACTTACTAATCAACCAGGCCTATATTGCTTATTATATTCTCCGATCTTGTTACCATTTTTCGACATTGAATCCCTATCAATAGTTATCAGAAGTCTACCTCTATGTCTTGTAAACACACCGATGTTCCCTCATCTCTGGATAATCAACCAAATTGCGATGCACGGATATACTTTTCTTTGCATGCTAATCATTATCTTTGGATTTTGATATAGAAAAAGTTGTGCAGCAGAACAAAGGGGTTAAGAACGTGAAAGGACAAACTAGAAAGGGTTGGGATGGGGGGGGGGGGGAATAAAATAAAAAAAGGCAGAATGAAGATCATGTTCGTGAATAAATCTACTGCCTTCTCTATCTTTGCATTTTCCTTTCCTAAAAATAAATAAAAATAAAAGAATCAATGTTAATATCAATATAAACACAGACTTTAAGATGTTTGTAAAATAAATCATTTCTTATTTACTGCTAAAAAAGTAATTTTGTTTAAGAATATTGATAAAAGAATATTGTTTTCCTCTTGATTCAAATAATAATCTACATGTAATCTATCTTTGTAATAGTATATCATGAAATAAACAATGGAAATTCAAATGTAGTACATGGAACTGCGATTTTCATAGTGTTTCTTTGAAAGTAAAACTTATAGTTAAAGCTAAACGCAGAAATAATATGAAATGGTAAAAATATAACTAATGCTTAAGAGTAATAAACATAACTGAATTAAACAAAGCATAATTGATTTCATTAATGTTGTACTTATCTTTAATTTTTTAGTAATATTATTTAGAAACTTTTTTATTTTCTTTAATAGGATCCTTTTGTTTTGTGCTTTATTATTTAGAAGTAATTATTCTTGAGAAATAAGAAATCAATACATTCGTTCGGTCTCAATATCTGTGTATATGATAAAATAAATTTAAAACACCATTTCGAGAAACAATGGATAATTTGTAAACGCAAAACTTGTTATAATAACTTAACACGCATGCATTATCAGAACTCGAATTTAATAAAGGCATAAAACAAATCCCAACATTTCCAAAACATGCTTGGTTAAATCAAGTTTATTATAAAAAAAAAAAAAAAAAAAAACAAAAAAAAAACAAACAAACGCATCAAAACAAAACTCTTTCTCTCTCCTCTTATCTCTTCCAAGATACCTAAAGATTCAAATCAACCGTCATAATAGAACTTGCATTACGAATCTGGCAGCATTGCGAGAGCAAACGATTTCTACCACGAAGCCCAGCACCCGGCATTGACCAACACCCCCTCATTCATGGTGTTATCTGGGAGCGCATCGGGTAGTCGTGAACCACGAGCTTCCGAAGAAGCTGCTCACGATCTTCCCAGTAGCAAGGTGCCTCCTCCTCACGAAGCATTCATCCTCGGCTTCTTTTTTTTTATGTGGCCGCCACACGAAGAGATACAAAACGGACACAATTCTGTTCCAGAGAAAGGGTTGAGTTATTATTACCTCTTCGAAGCGCAGTGAATGTGCCCATCATTCTCTCATCATTCTCGGGGATGGGGGCATAAAGTGAAAAAAAGACAAACGTTGAAATCGTTTTTGAAAGCGGATGTGATTTTTTTAAGAATGAAAAGAAGCATATTCATCTTCATCCCTAGTAGTACAAGGTAAGTACAAATGAGGGACCCAATTTTAAAAAATCATAGTTTCGAAACTACTGCATATATTGCAATAAGTGATACATGAATTTAAAGAGAAATAGACCAAGTTTTTTTTCAGTTTTAAAATCGGGTTCATCATCTGTACTCACCTTGTATAGTGTCTAGAAGATATAGTATGGAAATTGGCTTAGCAAAAAGTGCTAAAAAATTGTATCCCATAAATGTTGAAGATGCTGAATGACAAATGTCTATCGAAGCGACATCTAGTAATTCCAACGTAAATATTTTGCATAAGAATTGAATTCACAAAGCGTTTCGCCCAGTGAAGAGCTAGAAGATATCACTGCGATCGACATTTGTCGTTCAGCGTTGTTCAATATTTATAGGATTCAATTTCTTAGCACTTTTTAAAGCATTACTGAAAAAGCCGGTTTCTACACTATATCTTCTAGATGCTATACTAGCAGTAAAACTATACAGATTTTATGTATTAGTTTGAATATGAGTAAAAAACAACGCGGAGTCGGTATTGTTTATATTGGCTACATCTCGATAATATTGTGGTTCAATATTTTGTCATTGTTGAATTTATCAGAAATACTTCCAAATAAGAATCCGCTGTGTATCTGGTTATGATCGATTCGAACCCGAAAATTTTATTACCTGAACGCGATTAAAAAAATTTCGTCCATCCGAACCGAAATGGAAGAAAATGAACACATGCATTAATATATTTAATGGATAAGGGCCAATTATATCTGTCATCAAAACCTCATTATTGTATTTATCAGAGATACTTCCAAGTAAGAGTCATCTGCGAGTCTGGTTATACTTGATTCGAACCCGAAAATTTTATTTAAAGTCAATCTAAACGAGATTAAAAAAATTTCGTCAACCCGAACCGAAATGGAAGAAAATGAACCCATACATTGATTACAATCAATGAATAATGGGCAATTATATCTCCTAATATATATAAGACCAACTTTACCTTTTATGTGGAAGAACACATATAAATACATCATATATATATTTTTTTTCATCTGAAATAATATTTTAGACCTTTTCTTGAAATATCGGGTCTACCCGAAGCCAATCCACAAGAGTGAAATCCCAACCCGAACCCGAAACAATTAAAGTCAACTAAATCCACAACGAAAAAAATAAGCGTCACAGCACGTCTACCAAATTTCTCATGGAAATTGATAATAATTTATTTTTGCTTTTCTTAATTTAAACTCGTTCATGATTAAGAGAAGGAAATCCAACATATATGAATAAAACAATGAGCTGTTAATATAAAAAAAAATGGCGCATCTAGGACTAGACTAATGTATTATTATTATCAGTTATACTTTTCATTATTTAATTGGAACATAATCTTTGCAGTAGAGAATAATACTAAAGAAGATATTTCAATTACGAAAAACAATATACGATGACCGTTAAGAGATCTTCGTCTTCTTATTTCCCCCTATAGCAACGTTTCCTTGTCTATTCTTATATTACAACTTCTTCATTAATTAATTTCCTGTAAAGCAGCTTGATGTTCTGGTTTATAACTTTCACCAAAACAAAATCGCACATTATAGAAACTAATGAGAGCCTTTAATCTTCTCCATGCCGTCTCACATCAATAACGATTGATAAAAGATCCTTACTAATGCAGAACAATGAATAGGCGCTAGAATGGAATAATCGTGGTGATTAATTAAAAGATAAATGAGTTAATAATATTAAGTTAATCGTTAAGCATGTAATTTAAATAAAAGAGATATAAAACTAACTTAATATTTGCAAAAAGTGATAAAAATCGATTTAAATGGCAAATAAATACCTTTATTTATTCAGATCGATATGTTTCATTGCTCGGACGGGAACATTCTCCAAGATCTATACTGATAAAAATATTTTCGCAAAATTAATTCGTATTTTGTTGTCATTTGCAACTCGTCATAAATTTGGAGATATAAAAGTCACAGTGAGCTAGATACGACTCGACGTCACGTGATGACAACGACGGACAATAAGAACAATACAAGGTTTCTACAAAATTAGTTGGGCAATTTTCGTAAGTTAAGATCTTCCGAAATATTCAATGAAATTAACTAGTTGGAAGTCAGACTAGTAGTAATATTGCCGAAGTTTATTAATAGATGGCGTTAGGTGCCATAACTGATCGGTGATTAGGTATCATAAGCGAGCAGAGGTGTTATTCAATGGCCACCACGATCGCAAGATCTTTCACCTCTTGATTTCGGTGTGGGGATTATAAAGGAACAAGTGTACAAGCCGCCGCCACTTCTTGCATCCATTCCTGAACTAAAATCAAAATTCTGCACTCCTAATTTGATCGACGGAAACATGCTTCCAAATTCGTGGCAAGAAATGATTGGCCGATGGGACATATGCAGAATCACGAAAGGAAGTCACATCGAACATTTGTGATAATGGTAAACTTGAACTATTTTTCTATCTTAAAACAATATGCACTTTAATTTTTTTCATATCAATTCCATACAATAAATCATTCTTTTTGCCCAACTAGTTTGTAGACACCCTGTATTATATTATCAAAGCGCTTCGACATTTTGGTTATGCTTTGGCTATGGGAATTAAAGAAATTTTTTTTTGCGAAAATATTTGTATAAGCATAGATCTTAAGGATGTTGCCGTGAGAGCAATGAAACATGTCGATGTGAATAAATAAAGGCATTTTTTTACCTTTTAAATGGATTTTTATCACTTCTAGCAAATATTAAGTTTGATGTTTCAAGTGATTTTCATATATTGTTTTAAAAGGGATATGTTTAAGTAATTAATATTAAGCTCACATGTTAGAATAAACTTTGAATGTTTTAAATGAATATTAAAAGCAAGCAAAACTTATTTTACACCCAGATATTTGAGTTAACACTAGATCGGTGATGAGGGGTCACTCTTATGAATTATATATAGTATTTGGATACACGTATATTTTTTTTAGTTATGAATTACGCCCGAAGTATTGAATATTTTAATTGCAAGAAATTAAGACTTCGTTAGCAATGAAAAACTCCATGCAATTAAAGTGTGTGTTTGGATTCTAACTAGAAATTTCTTTATAAAATAAGTTAAATATATACCACAGAGAAAAAAGTTAAACTGTTTTAAATGAAAATTCTGATGTAAAATAATTTTATAAAACTTGAGTAAAATCCCCGTGGATCTAGTGTTAATGATGATGCTGTAAAAATACTTATTTAGATTCTCCATACTTATATTTATACATGATTCGAATAAATTTAATTTAATATCTTTAGTTAGTCATTGTTAAATGAAAAAATACAATTTTTACTTTTACTGATTGTCTACATTTTTTTTTTTTAATCACTGCCACAGATTATAAACCATTCTATGTCCTACCAGTATATCCAACCATCGGATCGAAATATAATCGTCATATGTGTCAAAACTTCCCACGAAATACTTTTCAATAACAGTTAATGAAAGTGAAAATACATATGAATATAAAAAAATTTATAACATAAATACAGTCACACTAGGCAGCAAAAAAATAATCTGTATTCAGGTAAGTGTTTGTAACTGTATCCATGAAGTTGTTTTATATTTTGTTTCTTATGCACCTAATAGAACAACTGATTTTTTTTTTATTTCTGTATAAAGTTTGGAAGTTTGACAAAGAAAGTTTACTTTTTAGAAGTAAGCCCTTACTCTTACTTGCAAGACCAAGATAAATAAATAAATAAATAAAAATAAAAAAGTTTTCATATTCGTCACATTGATGCTCGTACCCGATCTTGATTATGAAAATAGGTTGAGATTGACGCTCGGGTGACTTTTTTTGTTTTCAGTATGAAGTCACTGTGACCCATTTTGTAGTCGTTTGCAGCTCGTCATAAATTTGGACTTCGGACATATGGAATTCACAGAGACTTAGCTATGACTTGGCGTCACGTGATGACAATAACGACAATAAGAGTAATATTCACAGTGAGTTAGATACGACTCGACGTCACGTGATGACAATAACGACAATAAGAGTAATATTCACAGTGAGTTAGATACGACTCGACGTCACGTGATGACAATAACGACAATAACAGAAATATTATATGATCACAGCGCTTAGACATTTTGGTTGCGCTTCGGGTATGGGAATTACATGGGCGACCGTCTTTGAAAAGTGTAATGTTGTCATTGTAGTGAGTATCGTACAATCACTTAACACTGAAAAATTATTTTGTGCAAAACCCCTTCCATTGTTATCCTTTTTCCGATGACCGATACGGCAGTTAGAAAATGATCTCTCGAGCATCTCCGTGAGATCATCTCAATTAGAAGCTTACCTCCTTTTATCACCCCAGAACGAAGAATTAAGACGTTTGTACTGATGTCCGGGTAGGGAACATGAGTCTAAATAACAATGCAACTTTTTTTTTCTTCTCTCATAATGTTATTATTATCTTTGAGCATGCGTGTAAGTTAGGAGAAAACAAAATAACACGGTACGTTTTGTGTTTTCTCTGGAATCTGCACGATTTTAAGTAAGGCTTGAAAGATGTGTATGTCTTTCAGCGAGGTAGAAGCGTTTCAACACAAGATGGATTGAATTTAACTGATTTTGCATAAGCTTTCGCCGTGATCATGCATTTACTTTAAAAAACGAACTACTTCTCTAAATCTCAATTTTAACATGAAAATGACTAAATTTTTTTTATTATATGCTTAAGCGATCAATCAAGTGTGTTTCAATTGAAAATGCTTCTTTAAGATTATGTATTTTTCTCATTGTAATTGTTGGAATTTTTCACGAACTTAGGAGTTCTGGATATTGTATGCATTTTTACTTTCTTCTATCTTTACAAGAAGAAAGTATTGGATTCGTGCGAAATTTCAACTTCCGGTTTTGATGGATTTATACGTTTTAAAAGATCCCCAACACGATTTGATGGTTTGTAGAAAATATCTGTCTGAGAGTCTGTCTGTCACTCTGTGAGTCTGTATGTGACAAAAATTTTTTGGGCGCTCTATCTCAAGAACTGCAGCACGGATTTTCAAAAAACTTCAGATTCAGTCAGTCCTTGATATAATTTGGTGCTGATTACTTTTTGGTGAAAATCACCCAACAGGTGGCGCTGCTATACTGCATTATTCATGATTATCTCAATAGCTCTACCTCAAGAACTAATGCACGAATTTTCATCAAACTTCAGATTCAATTAGTCCCTGATATAAAATTATTGTTGTTTAGTTTTTTGTGTAAATCTCACAACAGGTGGCGCTGCTAGGCTGCATTTTTCACAATTTCCGCAATAGCCGTATCTCAAGAACCAATGCGTTAATTTTATCAAGCTTCAGATTCAGTTAGTCCCTGGTATAAATGGGTCCTAATTAATTTTTGGTGTAAATCGCCCAACAGGTGGCGCTGCTATGTAGAATTTGTTACGATTTGTGGAATAGCTCTATCTCAAAAAACAAACCAATACACGGATTTTCATCAAACTTCAGATTCAGGTAAAAGTTGACATAAGTTGTTGTTGATTAGATTTTGGTGTAAATAACCTAACCAGTGGCGATGATATGCTACATTTTTCAGGAAGCATTAACATGTATGAGGTTTTGGGATTGCCACATCCGACAAGTTCTTATTGTAATTGTTGGAGTTTTTCACGAACTTAGGAGCTCTGGATATTGTATTTTTTCCTTTGCTTTTTACGTATTTCTCATAAAGTACATTCACATTTTACGCAACTGCATGGCAGGTCCTAGTGTAAATAACCATACGTATTTAAATATAACCTCCAAATCGATAAATGTAAATATAATTTTCTATTATTCTATTTTAGATTGTTATAAACTTCAAGAGTAATTGTTTAATGAGTGTGCTAGTGCACGTTGAACAAAATTTGTCCGAATAGCTCGAAGACTAAAAGAACTATATTATATGGCGATATGGTACATTTATAAAAACTGTACATGTTTTATATATGTTATACATGTGTTATGTTTATTTATACTTTATCTTAATAAATAGGGATTCATTTGTAAAAATAAAGATATATAAAAGAGAAGCATAAACTAAAAAAGAAAAGAAAAGAAAACGTGTTGGGTTGTTTTTCAAAACTGGGATTTAAATATTCGGAGCTATTAGAAATTGAGAAAATACTTAAAAATGAATAAATTTTCCCTATTTTTAAGTACATGTTTTTTTACCTTGTAGTTTATTGAAAGTGAGTAAAATTTTCCAAGCAACCATTTTCCAAACAACTATCAATTTACTAATTTTCCAAAATAGGACAATACTAAATACATTTATTCACTAACAAAAGAAGACATTTATTTTCCGTTCACGACCCTCACGATTTTTTTTTCTCGCATTTACTGCCCACGAAAATTAAAATTTAACGTGATACGAATACAGGTTATATACCCTTATGAAGGAATCTTCATTTCCAAGTATGAGTTAGCAGTCCCATTTTCATCCAACTTGACTCCATCCAAACTACAATATTCTTCCCATTTTTTCTTTTCCAATTAACAAAATGACAACATTCGTAAACGCAAATAGCGGACATTATAATTTAAAATGCGAAAGAGTTTTTTTTCCTCGCATTGTTGAATGATGGAGTGAGATGGAGTTGTAATATTGCTGCTTAGCAATATCGAAAACGCATAAAGTAAATGGAAGTTGTCAGTTGAACGCCCAAATGTAAAGAGAAGAAATTACTCATCTTGTCAAATACATGATAATTGTTCCATTCTTTAGATTCAGGTAAGGATTGTAAGTAGGCTTAGCTTTTTTTATAATAAAAAAAGTACAGTAATTTCTCATTACATCTTTGTCATTCGAAGGCAATCCCGCGGTTGCTTTCTCATAATGTCAATGTAAATAGTTCAAGTATCAAACACAGAGTTTAAAATAATAAAGCGAAACCTTTTCAGCTTTCATAATGCGTTTTCATTATGTTCATGGCATCGAAAACGAATCCAAATTGTCTTCAGAATGAAAGATTGAAATTTAGAGGTTAAGAATAATAATAAGAATAATTTAAAGCTCATATTTAAATTTATATTTAAAATATATATACATAATTGTAAATTCATAAATAAATATTGAAATGATAAGTTTAAAAATGCATGATAATAAGAGAAAAAAATCTTGCGCGCATGATAAAATCTGAAAATATGCGTATAAAGAGGAAATTTTGGTGAAAATAAATACATAATAGTGTTACCTTTATACTAAAACCAGAATATTTGTAAAAAATATCGAGTAAATTAAAAAATTAACAAAAAAATTAAAATTTTTCACTTAAAAAAAAATATTTTCAAAGTGCAAAAACAGAAAAAAAAATAAAATATTAACCTTTTTCTGGTTTTAAGTTGTAGATAATATAGAAATGAATATGTGGCGAAAATTTCTTTTGATTGCCATGCATAGTTGTTTAGTAACACTGAGCGCAGTATCAAAATTCATCAATTTGAATAAATGCAACGCAAAGTTTAATCATCCTTATGTAGTCTTAATAAAACTGCCATAATTAGTAAACTAATGGAAATTTTTTAATGCGGTTTTTTTGCATGTTGTTCAGAAATGATTACGAAATCAAAATATGTACTAAAAAAATTCGAAATTTTTGAATGTTTAAAGGTATTCTACCCCCTTAAGGCGGTATTCAAAAAATATTTTTCCACGCTTAACAACTCGAAATTTTATGACACATTTTCAGACTCATTATTAAAAGTAAAAACATGAAATTTGCTGACGTGTTTTTTTAAGATATTTATAAAGCGACCTGTGTCATTTATTTTTTGTTCAATTCATTAGAACTTGATTTGTAAAACAAGTAATATAAAATTTTTTATTGAAAATTAATTAATTTAATTTAATTAACGAATTAATATTTGAAAAAAACTGGATTAACATCAATTGTTATCCACTACAAGTTTACAAAAAAAATTTGAACTTGATTGAATGAATAATAAGCATTTTATTAACGATTGAAAATTTGAACAAGGTATATAAATATATAAATATATAAATAAATAAATATATAAATAAATAAATATATAAATTAATAAATATAGGGGGAGTGTGAACTAATAGTAGAAACTGAAAAAATATTTTCTCAGTGCGACCATTTTTTTTTCGTTTTCAGCACAATCGCTTCGGGAAATTCTGTTCAAAATACACACTTTGACAGCATTTTTTGAAATAAATTCTGCCTTTATCAATAAATCGACCCATACAACACATTTTATAATTTCTGAATAAGAGAACCTGCCAATTGGATGCGTTTGAGAGCAAAAATGAATTAAAAAAATATGAGTCAGAAAATAAGCAGTTTGGATTTGCGTCACCCTTAATTATCATGTATTAATATCATTGTATTATGTGTTTAATTACCATGTATAGAATCATTTGTAAAAACAAAGTTTCTTTTGCCGGTACTCATATACTCGAAAACGTTTCGGAATAGTTTTTATAGTGTATTATTTAGTTTTCTTAGCTTGGAATATAGGTTTTTCGGATGCTATCCTTCTTCAAGTAACCATTTTCATATTTGACTAACATTAGGTTTTTCGGATGCTATCCTTCTTCAAGTAACCATTTTCATATTTGACTAACATTAGGTTTTTCGGATGCTATCCTTCTTCAAGTAACCCTTTTCATATTTGAATAACATTAGGTTTTTCGGATGCTATCCTTCTTCAAGTAACCATTTTCATATTTGACTAACATTAGGTTTTTCGGATGCGAACCTTCTTCAAGTAATCATTTTCATATTTGACTAACATTAGGTTTTTCGGATGCTATCCTTCTTCAAGTAACCATTTTCATATTTGACTAACATTAGGTTTTTCGGATGCTATCCTTCTTCAAGTAACCATTTTCATATTTGACTAACATTAGGTTTTTAAGATGCTATCCTTCTTCAAGTAACCATTTTCATATTTGACTAACATTAGGTTTTTCGGATGCTATCCTTCTTCAAGTAACCATTTTCATATTTGACTAACATTAGGTTTTTCAGATGCTATCCTTCTTCAAGTAACTATTTTCATATTTGACTAACATTAGGTTTTTCGGATGCTATCCTTCTTCAAGTAACCCTTTTCATATTTGAATAACATTAGGTTTTTCAGATGCTATCCTTCTTCAAGTAACCATTTTCATATTTGACTAACATTAGGTTTTTCGGATGCGAACCTTCTTCAAGTAATCATTTTCATATTTGACTAACATTAGGTTTTTCGGATGCTATCCTTCAAGTAACCATTTTCATATTTGACTAACATTAGGTTTTTCGGATGCTATCCTTCTTCAAGTAACCATTTTCATATTTGACTAACATTAGGTTTTTCAGATGCTATCCTTCTTCAAGCAACCATTTTCATATTTGACTAACATTAGGTTTTTCGGATGCTATCCTTCTTCAAGTAACCCTTTTCATATTTGAATAACATTAGGTTTTTCGGATGCTATCCTTCTTCAAGTAACCATTTTCATATTTGACTAACTAACATTAGGTTTTTCCGATGCTATCCTTCTTCAAGTAACCACTTTCATATTTGACTAACATGCTTTACAGAGAAACATTTTAAATTAACAGTATTAAATTTCACATTATTTTTCTACTCTTGTATGTATATGAATTTAATGACGCAGCTGAAAACGTTTTATTGGGAAAGGATAGCACCATGAACACCGATATTCCGACTTGAGAAAACTGATTAAGGGGACCTTCTACATTAGGAGACCAAAAATAAAAAGCACTTTTTAAGATTTTTTTCTAAGAAAACTGCAAGATGGATCTTTTTGAAATTTTAACAGTTTATTGTACATATCTTAAGGTATACACAAGAATTTTTTCATAACATTTTGTTGCTTCTACTCTAAGTTATAAACAAATATGGTCAACTGCTGTGGAAAATTTCGTCTGGACGGTGGGCATGATAGCGCCTTGTAGAATTATCTGAAACACAAAAATAATTTTTTTTCGTAAACTTCGTGAGTATAGCTTCTAGTTAAATTAACGGAACCCATAAATTTATTTTAAAAAAGTTATGTAATGGCTGATTAAAAAAAAAAAAAAGTTACAAAAATTCGTTCTTTTTTGTTAATAACTTTTTAAAAAAATAATTTTAATAAAAGCGTTAATTCATATCAAAGGCAATTAAATAAGCTTTAATTAAAAAAAAAAATCAAGATGATCCATTGAGTAGTTTTCTTAAATCTTGCTCACCGTGTCAAAAAATGTGGTTGAACATATTTGTTTATAACTTAGAGTAGAAGCAACAAAATCTAATAAAAACATTCTTATGTATACCTTAAGATATGTACAATCTCCAAAAAATCAATATTAATTTGTGAAATCCAATTGCAAATTTAGGGAATAGTTTTCATAATAAAGCCACGAGTATGATCGCATCCTGTGGATGACTCTAAACAAATCAGAATTAATAGGTCATTCCTTAATAACTCTTTATCTTATAAAAAAGGCGGATGAAAAGCCGACAGTTGACTGATGTTGATCAGTAAAGGCTTGATAAGCACATCACCTGCTTTTAATCTGCTGCTAAGCCCTCTAAATTAGGTTCCTCTTCAAAGTACAGCACGTTATTTGTATGCAGTACGCTCGATTACACCCATTTCTCGTACTTGACATGAGCGGGTGACTTATTGCATCTGAGAGTGTCGCGTGCTGCCTTGCACACCTCCGTGCACTTGACCGTCGTGCAGTACGCAACACACAGATGTGTCTTGCGTCCCGACATCCGTAGGGAGCAGCTGTCGGAAATCTTTTGATCCCCAAGTCACCGTCCAACGCTTGATCCCTTTTCACCTGCTTCCTCCCACAACGGTACTCCGATCTTGTCTCCATCCGCACCCTTAATTTTTTGTTCTTCGGTGACACCATTATAATGACAATCTTCCGCACAGAAATAAATTTCTATCTATGAATCTAATTTTATTTTTGTTCAGACATCTAATTCGTCTGTTTCGTCGTAGATAACAATTTCTTTATTTCGGTTAGACCTTTTTAATAATTTCCTTTGAAATACTTTTAATTTTTCTTCAGTCATACTTTCTGGTAAAGATATCAAACGAAATTAATTTTTCCGACTGAGCAAATGAAATGTTCAAGCCGAGATTTGAACCCGGAATATTTGACTTAAAGCTGTTCTCAACTGCTTTCGTCAACTAGCGCAAAACGTTTTTACACATTCACTAACTCATTTATAAATGTGAAGGTACAAAATTGGAAGAGCTGGCTAGGGAAGCGATTTGGAATCGAGCTATTTTTTCCATTTTTTGATCAATAGATTACCTATCGAGTTATAAGCGAAATGGGTCACGTGAGCGAGGCGTTTTTTCTCTCTTCCTCGCTCTTTATCTTCTCTCGTCTAGAAATTCTCTTCAAAACGTCAAGTTTGACAACATTTTCTAAAAGATCTAAAAGACAATAAAATGGAAAGAACAGTTCGATTACACAGTTTTTGAATAACAACACCTGCTAGTTTTATGCGTTTCCGAACAAAAATAAACTTAAACTTACGTCAGAAAGTTGCCCCTTTGGATTTGAGAACAGCCTTAAATGACCAATGGTCAGCATTACCAGTCAGTATGACTGAGGAAAAAATAACAGTATATCTACGTACCCATCGTTTAATGGAGTTTCATTACCTGCGGTGTATGTTTTAACTGATTCTGGAATTTCAGCCGTTATCTCGATGAGGTGATGCTTTTTGCAGCCCCCCCCCCTCTCTATAACACGGATAACCATTATTGTATATTAACCTTTTATCTACTGATGGTACTTATAAGTACGCTTAAAATAACTTGTTATAAAATTCATTTAATACATCGATTAGTTGTAATACAGCTTAGAATGAGTTATAGATACATTACTTTAACTTGTTCCAAAAGCATTATGGGTTACGCAAGACAGAAATATTTTTAAAGGGATGATTTCTTTTGCCGTTGCATCTTTGCAGCTTTCTTGACGTTGAGGAAGAGGAGGGGGGGATTTTTGAATTCGGAAATGTTTCTATTGTAAGAACATTATACTTGTACACTTGCTAATTCTACGAAATACTAAGAAAAAGATTTAAAATAAAAGATTTGAGCGGGGTTATAAATAGTGCACAACATCCCTATAAATTCAAATTGAATGAATTCTTCTAAATCCTTCAATCCTTCTAAAATTTATTAGATGATTACGTATTACCATTTGGATCATCTAATGAAGTTTAAATAATTCACGAAAAAGGATTTAGAAGATAAAATTTTCATGAATTCATAATTCAGTGCATAAAGGGTTAAATTTACGTGAACTAAGACTACAAAAAGTACAAAATAAGTCTGATGGGTTTAAAAATATTTTATGAATATTTTATGAATTTAAAAATATTTTATGAATATTTTAAAACTCCATTCAAGCAAAAACCATTCAATAACAAAAAGAGATTTGTTCCACTTTTAAAATCAACGGTTCATTTCATAAATGGCGAGAATTCGAAAATCATATAAAAACGTAAATAAACATATATTAAATGTTAGCAAACATATATTACTTATACACAATATGTTTCTTAAAAATCGACTGTCGGATCAAAGTTTTAGATTGTTTCTCGTTCATTCATTTGCTGTACGGCATGTTAAAATATCTCGAAAATCTTGTTAATCATTTTTGAAAAATCGTGCATTAAAATAAGCGAGTTTATTTTTACCGTAACTATCGTTAGAACCTAAAAGTTTTGACTGTGGTTTTGTTTAAAATATTCCAAATAAAAAATAACCAAATTTCAATATAAGTGAATAAATAAAAATCGACATTTTGGTCAATTTAAATGTATTTCATTTCAAGCGAAGTTATTTCTGTATATCCGATGTCAGCAATACATTTCTTCGTTGTTGTTCATCTTAAACAGAACTTAAGTGATTTGTTTGCAACAATACGCTTCAGTGGAGGTTAAGGACCATCGAAATTATAACTCATCTAATTCCCGTTACAGCCCCGTAGTGCGTGGGATTGTTCTACTATACCCCCTGAGGATGATACACCTTACCTTCCCCCCTCTCGCAAAAAGGGGGAAAAATGCAGGTTTACGTCCCAGCTATCAAACTTAACTACCGACGACGTAATGCATGAGAGAACAAAGTTAAATTCTCGTGAGAAAAACAGTCGAAATAGAATCTTCTTATAGCCTGGGTGGGCAAAGACAGAACTTCCCTCGGAGAATTGTTTGTTAAAAATCAATTCTCACTTGTTTTGGTGCGGACACAGGAAGCACATCAAGAAATGAGTTACCGTATATGTTTACTTCGGGACACAAGAAAGGAATATTTTAATTAGGTCTGTTTTTGCTGGCATTCTTTTCTGAGTACCTTCAAACAAAAATCGTTCATGATCGTTCAAAAATCGCAGATGGCGACACTAGTGGTTTCTTCAATCGAACTTATGATTTATTTGGACTCATTTCATTAATAAGTATTTATTTTCACTGGATGGCACCACTATATTTTGGTTTTCATATCTTTAGTCAATGTTCGACGAACTATCTCTCGCACAGGAAGCCTAGATCTCTGAGGAACCCATTTAACCATCCTATTTTTCCTGAAGACGGCTGTAGAAACAGTTCGAAACTTAGAAAATAACTTTTGGTTTATTAAAGTTCGTGTTTGGTGTACCATTAAGCAAGGTTATGTGTCTTTATTTATTATATTTTATGGTGCAATTGTCCAGTATGTGGTAGTTAAAAAATCGTTCATTTGAATATTTTCCTGAATAGGGAATCTTTGTGATTTGGATAGGTGCAGCCTGCAGAGCCGTGGTTAGAAAGATATATTGGGGCTAGAGAGATTAAAATTTCAATGTTAAAAAAGTGTAAATATAATTTTAATTAATTTTCAGCAGAGAAATTACGCCCAAAATTAGTGAATATTAAATACGTGAAATTCTTCACATTGCTAACTAAGCGTAAGCCAACAGAGTGGAAAATGTTCAAGCCGGGAATCGAACCCGGATACTTGGAATAGCGCTCCAATCCCCCACCATTAAGCTACGAGGACGATACCCAACCTGTCATCTCTCACTCCATCCGACATTTAAGAGCGAGAGATGACTAGCTGGGTAGCGTCCTTTCCTTCTTTACTTCGTTTTTCCCTTTTTTAAAATGAAATAAGGCATATATTTTAAATGTCACGTGTTTTAAATTAAAGTAATTTAGATAAAGTGAGTGAAAGTTAAAGAATAAAAGAGTGAGTTTATATTTTAAATTAGTGCAATACAAATGAATGCGTCTGGCTAATATGAAAGTACAAAAATAAAAATACAAAATCAATACTTATGCAATTTCTCCAACAAAAGAAATCTAGCCCCCCCCCCCCCCTATTAGCATAAATATTGCCTTTTTTGCGAAGTGATCAATTTATAGTTTACCTACTGCCAAAACTATTCAATAAATAAGCATCGAAATCGTTTGATTAAGTTTCCGTGGTAAAAATACATCCATCAAGCACGTGATTTCGCATTGGTTGTCGC
This sequence comes from Maratus speciosus, assembly GCA_963932465.1. Lineage (NCBI taxonomy): Eukaryota > Metazoa > Arthropoda > Arachnida > Araneae > Salticidae > Maratus > Maratus speciosus. The sequence continues at coordinate 609,939,175 of OZ010790.1, forward strand.
CCATTCAATCTCTTCGGTCCCTGGGTCCCCATTCGGGGACCTTTGTTCTTTTCCTTATAAAAACTAAAATGTCCGATTTTTTTTACATTTTCACATCACTTCTTAATAGCTGAATATTTTTGCGTTCAAAACAAATTAATAAATGGCAGCATCTAAGCTTATTCATATATAAAATAAATGTTATTTTCATCTAAGTTTTTGCAAAATGCCTAAAAATTGCCAAAAGACAGCATGACCAAAAAAGTGCAAATTTTTAATAAGTATTTAACTTAAATCTTTTTCAATAAAAATTTTTGAGGATTTGTAGATTATTTACTTGTTTAAAACTCTTAAATTTGTGATTGCGTTGATTTAGGTTAAGGGCTATTAAATTGATGTTTTTAAGGAATAGTTTTAGATCCATACTTTTGAACTTAAATTACTAAGCGCCTAAAGTATCAATTTCAGAAAAGATATTTTTTCTGTCATTTTGTTTGGAAAAAACCAATGAATAAGCATTTGTATTATTATTTTAGCTTCGGAACTGAAGAGGTTAAAAGCGATGTCTGCTTTACTTGTTGCAATATTTTGATTTTCTGAATAAAAATTTCGCATCAGCGCTATGATATACCTCCCCTATCAGTGACAATGTAAAATGGTATTTATCAGAGAGCGATGATTCATCTGAAGCCGTTATATTCTTTTTGAGAAGATTTCTAGAGTTTAACTCCAGGAATGACATCGAATACTGGAAGCTCTCTTACTGTCACCTGATCCATAATTATACTCCATCCATCCCAGACCTGTGTTTATCCGCCGGGATGATTTCTTCCCTTGGTCGTACTGTATTTAATCTTAAGGTGAAACTAAGGGGGGCCCGAGGGTAAAACAGAGAAAGTGAATCTCCCGCGGTTAGAATTCATACCCTGGGGTATACAAGGAACCATGGTTGGAAGAAGACCCTCTGCAACAGGTGGATGAATTCATTCGGAATGGATATACATTAAAATTAAAAGAATCGAGACATATAATACAGTTTAATAAGAAAAAAATCTCATATCCTGTCTGGAGATGGTTTTTGGTAAAGATATCCTCAATTACATCGGGAGTATTGTTACCTGAGATACATTTCACAAAAACACTTCTCACCATTCCCAAAATTAAAAAGGAAACTTTATATATTTAATCGTTATATTCCTGTCGTTTCCGTCGTCTGAATTGTCTCATGACCTGTATTATTAAAATATTTCCTGTATTTTTTTATCTATCTTGCAATAAAAACTGAGATTTTTGATGGATTGAGATTAATCCCTGGTTTTCTCTTTGCGGTATTAGCATCTTCAGAACAGAAGTTATAATGACTAATTACTTAATCCAGTGACTGACATGGGATAAACTTTCCCTTCTCTCAAATTTTCTGCACTTCTCGAGGGAAAAAAAGTATTCCCCATTACATTCATTATAATTTCAACTCTTTCTAGTGCAATACCATTTCCCATTCCAACGAACACTTAAATCTAGTTAATGACTATTGTTATTATATAACGTATCGAGCGTTTATGGCTGTTTATTCTGCGGTGCTACCACGAAACAAGTTTGACGCGATAAAATATTAGTTTAAAAAATACACTGAACGGACTGCATATTTTTATTTATTTATTATTTTTAAAATATGTAAATTTCAAAGATATATATAAAACTGTATATTTTCAGGATAACTTCAATTCCTTTTCAAAATAACATTCAATTTTAGACAGAATGGGAAAAATGAATGGCAGTATATATTTGCTCTATTATATCATTAAAAACAATAAACTTTTTCGAAAAATAATATTTATACGTTCGAAGTATTGAAGCATGAAGCGCGGAACAGGTCAATTGGGCGATTTCTGTGAATTTAGCGTTTTTACTGTTTATAATATTCCTCGCTATACCTTTCGCGTTCAATAGTCGAAAAAAAAATATTTTTACACATTTTCTGCCGTATGAGATGAACCTTTTTCTAAACAACTTTGAATTTAAATTTCTTATCTAGCTCTTAAAACGGGCATTTACCTTTCAATTGTTTATCTTTGGCCATCTACATCGTTTGCATTCGTCATTAAAGTCTATATTGTTTTAGAATGCATCCGAACTATTAAAGTTAAATAAAAGATTCAACGGATTGTTTACAAACTGTATAAACTATTACTTTAAAAAAAAAAAAAAAGAAAAGAAAAAGAAAAAAATGTTTTCCGCATTCTTATCTAAAAGAACAAATTATTATTATTATTTTTTTTTAATAGAGGGTTCGAAATATTGATGGATGTGAATTATGCAACAAGAAATAAAACTGATGCTACAAGCACTTCTTATAACAAGTTTCAGTTTGATATCTCTATTCTTCCTGCCTATTGTTTTTAAAACGAATTGTAATTTAAAAGTTTCAATAACGCTGTATGATAACAATGAAAATGCAGATAGGTGTTGTTGTCATTGCAGACGTTTTGTACACATTGAAACCTTGAAAAGCTTACGTGATTAAATTCTTACGTTAGGTATCATAGTTTTAAAGCGCAGTAATAGTTTACTATGCCTCGCTAAGGGCTAAATTAAAAAAAAATGTTTATCTCTATTTGAGATTTTATCAACCCGTGTTCAATTTAATATTATGTAAAAAAAAAAAAAAAAAAAAAAAAAAAAAAAAAAAAACCCAAGAATTTATATTTTTATTTTTTAAAACTTTAAATACCATTATAATAAAACTTATGCTATTTCATTATTTTAATCTGATGAGGAAAATTAATTTGGATTTTATTTTAAAACAGAAATTTTCATTTAAAAAATCTGATTCACTTTTTATACTCCAAATTCTATAATTGAAATTTCACTTTTTAAAGCATTAAAAGAATTTTTTCATTTTAAATTTAAAATTAAATTAAATTATTTTAGTAGCTGTACGAAAATTACAGTTAAATAAATGTTAACATTGCCTTTTCTTTGACGGAAAATTTCATTAAAAAAAGTCATATATATTGCTTAAATTTATAATTGTTATGTTTACGGACGTTTTCTAAACATAAAGTCCATGAAACTGTCTCTCCTTAATAATAATAATAATAATAAAGATGATGATAATAATAATAATAGTAATAGTAATAAAGATGATGATATAATAATAATAGTAATAGTAATAAAGATGATAATAATAATAATAATAAAGATGATGATGATGATGATAATAATAATAATAATAATAAATATAAATATAATTATAATAATGAAGATAATAATAATAATATCAATAATAAAGATAAATTTTACTTTTTAACTGAGATGAGTTGTTGCACGAAGAAGGAACAACATTAAACTAAAAGTTAATGTGTTAATGTATATAAATAGGAATTTATGAAAAAAATTAGGTATGATGCATTTGCATAAACATTATCAGTGCAACACATTTCTGCATTGTAGTAAGATAACGAGCAAGAAAAATGTACGATGTAATATGCAAATATATATATATGAAGAGGAAAAACAATGTATTGTATATTGTGTATGTATGTATACATATAAAACAATATATAGTACTACATTGTATGTGTATGTACACATATACACATACATAAAGGATTATTTTAATCGCGTTTTTATACATTTTATTAACCCGGGAGAACGCTCACATACCCTGGGTATAAATGTTTTTTACTTTGTCATCAATAAATACAAATAATAATCGTCATCATAAAAATCGGGGACAATTTTGTGATAAAAGAAGTTAAAGATTTTTTTTTTTTTTAAGATAGTAGTGACCGTAAAAACCATACGCACTCCGGGTCCATCAGGCCGAGAGCGCGTCATCCCGGGTTAAATTTATATATTTTCTCTTTTAAACAATAACTAAATTTCTGTCTAGAACAAACAGAAATCATCTCACTGCAAAAGGCTTTGGCTAGAATTATTATTATGTCCTATACTAAAATTATTTAAAGGCCAGTTTGCATAACCTGATCGAAGATCAAAGAAACAAAACAAACACAAAATAAGATGCTAGAATAAGAAAGCAGGCAGCAGAAGAAGTTTCAGCATCCACGTCAACGTCTTTGAAAACCAAGAAGATCGACTTAAAAAGGAGGATGCAATTTTTTTTTTCAAATTATCATTTCTAATAATACTTTTTTTTTAAATGTGTAAACTTGTGTTAAAAAATAAAATAAATTAAAAAGAATCTTAAATCAATACTTATTACTGATTTATTAACCTCGCACATTTTATCAAATTTACATGCTTCTCTTTTTAAACACGAGTTAAATTTCTAGCTAGAACAGACAGACAGAAGTTGTAAAAATAATTGCAAACATTTTTAACTCGCGAACATTTTTCATTATCCTCTGTGTTAAATTATTTAACACCTTTGAGACTAGCGTCGCGTATACGTGACGCATACGATGCTTAGAATCCATCATTATTTCTACCATTAAATTCGAATAGTAAACTTTGCCTTAAGTAATCACAGAATTTCTGCAATTAACTTTGGCAAAAATTTCTATTCGGAATTATCGGTGAAAAACGAGGGATTATTAAACCTTTTGCAAAGGACGCTCGAAGTGAAAGGGTTAAGGCTCAGGGCAACTGAGAGGGTTAAGGGGTGAAACAACAAAAGTACAAAGAAACAAAACCAAAACACACACACAAAAAAAAAGCAGGCACATCCCAACGTTCTTGAAAACCAAGAAGAGAAACAAAAAAGGATATTTACAAACTATATTATTTGCAAAAAAGAAACATCTTTAAAAAAGTAACAGACTTTCGAAAAGTCTAAATAAAAAATTCTTAAATCAATCAATACCTATGACTGATTTATCGCGCATTTTATTAAATCATAATCGCGCATTACTGAACACACTGACTGATACATCGCACAACACATTCCAACAAAGTTGAAAAATGTTTATGAACTCGGTTTCTGTCTGTGCTCTAACTTGCATCAATACTATCGGATTGCCATGTAATTGATATATGCTATTGAGGTTTATCGTGACATGTTCAGTGTTGAAAATAAAGTGTGTAGCATTTATAGTTCGTTTACAAGGATACACGTTACATTGTGGTCTACGGGACAAAATGGTTTGCAATGTATTTTAATGAGGTTAAACTTTTTCAAATATATTACAATTGATATACATCATGGAGTTGCTTACTATGGAATATGGTATACTTAGCATTTATCGTCGTTTACAGAGAAACACAGAAGAATTCGGTTACAGTGCTGAGTAATAATTGTTGGAAGTAAGGTATGCGGGATTGAGGTATGCGGTTTAAAATTGAACTAATTTTATGTATATTACTTGGTGTGTGGGGAATATTGGAAATTTTAACCAGTTATTTTTCAATTTGAAATTTTTTATTTTAAAGAAATTTCAGGCACTGCCCCAGAAAAGTAAATTTTTCATTATGAATTCACAAACTTATAATTTCAAGCTAGGCATCTTTATATTAATTTTCTGGCCAATCCCAATGTATTTTTGCATCGATTTCTTTTAGGTCTGTTCATTTTTACCTTCACTGAATCGAAGAACCGGGGTGATGTTTATATTCATGTCAGGGAAGATGAATGTCTTATGTGCCTCTCTACTCATAGAAAATTAAAATATCAAATTACTATCAAATTCTCTTACTTAATATTTCTGCAGCTGAAGCATGTATTTCGTTAGTTTTCATGTAAACTGTGCTATTTTTTATATTTATGTTATTAATCTTGTTAAAATTTGTAAAAAACCTTTTGTTTACATTGACAAAAATTGAAATAATTAAAAATTTCTATACTTAAAACTTTCTGAAAACTCCCGGGTTTTTTTTTTTAATTTCCCTCCCAAAATAACCCGATTTTTTCCACTCTTTGCAACTCTACTTTTAAACACGAGTTAAATTTCTATGGCAAAAGCAAACATAAAACAATCTCATTTCAAGAGGCTTTGGCTAGAGTACAAATTCCATTACTTTTTATGTTAAATTGTTTAAGGGTCAGGGTTCCTCACCTGAGCGGCTACCGAGAGGACCAAAGGGTGAAACATCAAAGAGCAAAAGAAAAAGCACAAAATACATGAAAAAAAAAAAAAAAAAAAAAAAAGATGCTAGATTAAGGAAGCAGGTAGAAGAAGAAGTTGCAGCATCCATGTCAACGTCCTTGAAAACCAAGAAGAGCGACGAAAAAAGAAGCGAAGAAATGAAAAAAAAAAAAGGAGTTAATCTTTTTGAGCAATCTTGGAGCGTAATCCTTGAGTCATTGAGTCGCGTTGGAAAGGGAGGGGCCGATGACACACAGTTGCATGTAACTGTTCCCTGCGAGTCCATTGACATTAGCATGTGGAACGTAGGGAAAGTGGTTTTCTGAAACTGGATCGCGGAGAAACAATTCGTCAATAAATGTATGTACTACCTGCTCTCAGGTGGGATATCGAAAAATCCTTTCTGACGATTTGCGAATGACTCCATTTCATTTTATGTTTACATGGTAACACAGGTGCCGGCAAGGGGATTTCGAAGTTTGATAAGTTAAATTGTCTTTTCACTAAGGATTTTGAAATAAAACATACCATAAAATTTATTCTTCCTAAGATCCTAAGATATAATTAAACAAACCTTAGACATTCTAGCAAATGGGGGAAATTGCAATGTTGTTTTCTCTGTATTTTGTTCTCTACAAGCATGTTTGATTTAGCAGGTTACCGTATATGCTATATAACAAGTACCTGTTAACACTAAACACACTGGTAATTTTACACAACTTTTATAAAAATATTTTACATTAGAATTTTTATTCAAAAATATTTAACCTTTTTATTCAGCTAACGTCTGTGCGATTTATATTTTAAATTAAGATATACTTTTTCTATAATTTTCGAAACGTCATGCTCACCTTGAGATTATTTAAAACATTTAAGTATGCAAAAATTGAAATGGTGGTTTATCTTACTAAAAATGTGCTAAAAATACATAAAATAGGTTTTTAAAACGTAAAAACCGTCAAAGATGGTAAAAAGTAGGGGAAAAATCCCCTGACGATGACGGTTAGAAGCAGTTGAAAGCCCTTGGGCCCATTTTTTAACGTCTTCGACAGTTTTTATGTTTTAAAAACCTATTTTGTGTATCTTTAGCACGTTTTTAGTAAGATAAATCGTACTTTTGATGTTTGTATATTTAAGTGATTTATATTCTATTTAATTTTATGAAAAATGTCTGGTTCGAATCGAAATATTTTCATGATACAGGTGAAGTGACCGATTGTTGGTATATTTAGTGAGAAATGGGACACAATTTTTATTGCTTGTCGCGTAAACCCCCAAATTTATAAAGAAGAACTCAACTGAAGATTCATTAATTAATCAAAGAAAATCCAGTTTACACTCGCAAAAATTTTTTCAAATTAAAACCGACCATTTGAAACCTTTTGAAAATCAAAACCGACAAGAAAAACACTTTTGGCTGTTTCATTATTTACTCATATTATTATCCATCAAAAATTGTTCAGTGATTAATTCCGTTAGCTTTTAAGCTAACACTATAATTATCACTGGTAAACTATTAATTTCAACATTTCCTTAGGGATTCAACGGATGAACTCTTCATTCGAAGCAACAATTTTCTAGATATGTGCACAGATACAGAAGTCAGTCAGTGAAACATCATCACCGTTATCAGATAAGCTTACATTCAATTAAGGAGGCTTATATTTTACGCTCGTTGGTCAAATATTTTGCTACAATGTACATCTATCAACGATAATTTTAAGAATTATGCTCTTTTTTTTAAATCCTTAAAAATGCAGAGTAGAGGGTTTTGGGTAAATTCTTCAAACTGCTCATCTTACAATTAAAAAAGTAAATGAATCTACAAAAGGAAAATTTTAAAATAGTTTTTTTTTTTCATTAACAAACGTGAACTCTGTAAAGAATTAACTTGCAATCGAATTAACGCTATAAATTAAGGTAAATTAATGACTTGTTGCAAATAAAGAATCGGTTAAGAAGAGATATCAAATTAAAAATCATACAATAAAAGTATGTATGAGGATGTCAGTTTCAAAACTCGCCTTATCAAAAAAAAAAAAAAAAAGTGTTTTCTCTATTAATTTATTTTATAAGTAAACCTGCACCGAAAAAAATCACTATAATCTACAAAAGGAAAATTTTAAAATAGTTTTTTTTTTTCATTAACAAACGTGAACTCTGTAAAGAATTAACTTGCAATCGAATTAACGCTATAAATTAAGGTAAATTAATGACTTGTTGCAAATAAAGAATCGGTTAAGAAGAGATATCAAATTAAAAATCATACAATAAAAGTATGTATGAGGATGTCAGTTTCAAAACTCGCCTTATCAAAAAAAAAAAAAAAGTGTTTTCTCTATTAATTTATTTTATAAGTAAACCTGCACCGAAAAAAATCACTATAATCTACAAAAGGAAAATTTTAAAATAGTTTTTTTTTTTTTCATTAACAAACGTGAACTCTGTAAAGAATTAACTTGCAATCGAATTAACGCTATAAATTAAGGTAAATTAATGACTTGTTGCAAATAAAGAATCGGTTAAGAAGAGATATCAAATTAAAAATCATACAATAAAAGTATGTATGAGGATGTCAGTTTCAAAACTCGCCTTATCAAAAAAAAAAAAAAAAAAAAAAAAGTGTTTTCTCTATTAATTTATTTTATAAGTAAACCTGCACCGAAAAAAATCACTATAATCTACAAAAGGAAAATTTTAAAATAGTTTTTTTTTTTTCATTAACAAACGTGAACTCTGTAAAGAATTAACTTGCAATCGAATTAACGCTATAAATTAAGGTAAATTAATAACTTGTTGCAAATAAAGAATCGGTTAAGAAGAGATATCAAATTAAAAATCATACAATAAAAGTATGTATGAGGATGTCAGTTTCAAAACTCGCCTTATCAAAAAAAAAAAAAAAAAGTGTTTTCTCTATTAATTTATTTTATAAGTAAACCTGCACCGAAAAAAATCACTATAATCTACAAAAGGAAAATTTTAAAATAGTTTTTTTTTTCATTAACAAACGTGAACTCTGTAAAGAATTAACTTGCAATCGAATTAACGCTATAAATTAAGGTAAATTAATGACTTGTTGCAAATAAAGAATCGGTTAAGAAGAGATATCAAATTAAAAATCATACAATAAAAGTATGTATGAGGATGTCAGTTTCAAAACTCGCCTTATCAAAAAAAAAAAAAAAAAAAAAAGTGTTTTCTCTATTAATTTATTTTATAAGTAAACCTGCACCGAAAAAAATCACTATAATCTACAAAAGGAAAATTTTAAAATAGTTTTTTTTTTCATTAACAAACGTGAACTCTGTAAAGAATTAACTTGCAATCGAATTAACGCTATAAATTAAGGTAAATTAATGACTTGTTGCAAATAAAGAATCGGTTAAGAAGAGATATCAAATTAAAAATCATACAATAAAAGTATGTATGAGGATGTCAGTTTCAAAACTCGCCTTATCAAAAAAAAAAAAAAAAAGTGTTTTCTCTATTAATTTATTTTATAAGTAAACCTGCACCGAAAAAAATCACTATAATCTACAAAAGGAAAATTTTAAAATAGTTTATTTTTTCATTAACAAACGTGAACTCTGTAAACAATTAACTTGCAATCGAATTAACGTTATAAATTAAGGTAAATTAATGACTTGTTGCAAATAAAGAATCGGTTAAGAAGATATATCAAATTAAAAATCATACAATAAAAGTATGTATGAGGATATCAGTTTCAAAACTCCCCTTAAAAAAAAAAATGTGTTTTCGCTATCAATCTATTTTATTAGTAAACCTACACCGAAAAAAAATCACTACAATCTACAAAAATAAAGTTTTATCCTGTATTTCTGGCATTGTAAAATCTTGCTTTACAGTGAAAACCAAAGTTTTAAACAGTTTACAGCCTGTACGATGAATTAGGTATCATTGGGGGCTAATCAATTTTGTTAATTATGCTGATAATTAAACAGTAAGTTAAACATTAATTAAGCATTTTAAATTGATATTTGAATCAATTACAATTTTTTAAATAATTACTATAATTTCAGTAAATATAATTGGAGGTACGTAGAGAGTAAAAATTTGAATATTTACAATTCAAAACCTTGTCGTCCCAGTGACAGGAAATTTAGTATCTAAAAAAATTAATTAATTTTTTTTTAATTTATAGAAATTTCAATATAGACACTGGTAAAACTTTAATATAAAATGTTATTAATCAATTGCTGCCGTATTGGTATTTATTATTATTATTATTATTATTTGTATAGAATTAGCATGAGCGGCGATTTCCTTTCTTTTTCTTATAAAGGTATAGTAATTTAAAAAAAAATTAAACACACGTCATACAGAGATATGATATGCGGACGATAATTTTAAAACACGCCTTATCCAGAAAATCAAATTTTGGGAAACCGCGAAAAACCTCTCATTGCGTCCATTGGTTTTCATTGTAAATCAAGATTTTACCATGCCAGAAATATAGGGTAAAACTAGTTTTTTTGCAGCTTGTAGTGTTTTTTCGGTGCAAGTTTACCAATAGAATAAATTGATAGAGAAAACACGATTTTTTTATTTTCGAGTTTTGAAGGCGAGTTTTGAAACTCATGTCCTCATATGATGACATTTGCAAAAGTTTAGCAACATTAATTAGCAACATTATCTACTAACAATAAATAATTTTAAAAGGTACAAAACTGTGCGCAAATCACAAAGTACGTCCAAGAATGAGGAACTAAGACAAGAAGAAAATATGCAAAATGTAATCATTAGTTTTTATTTCTCTTTTATATTAAACTCCGTACCCTAAATTATATCTCGGCATTTGAAAATATTTTAGCATCTTTTTCAACCAAATGAAATACTGAAAGGTAAATAGCAGTGACAGAACTATATGGGTCATCCAAATCAATCATGATTGACTTCCGTTTCAAATGCGCAGTTGATACGGGTGGACAGATGTAAGAGCCTTGATTGAAAAATTCAAAAAAGTAAAATCCTGCTTAAAAAATGTAAATTGTTCACCTTGATTCGTCAAGCAATTGACCCCAATGGTTATTTGATGACATTTTTCGCTGAGTATTGTTTTCTCCTTATATCGTTCTTACCTTTTCGTGACAATCAGGCGCTCTTAAGCAAGTGTTTCAGATTTTAATGGCATCTTGAAACAGAGGCGAAGAAATGACCCTTAACAAAGCACTATTTAATTAAATCGGAGCTTGGCACTTCGTTGAGTGTGTTTTTGTATTCCTTTGTTTACTTCGCGAGTTTCTTTTTTTTTTCCCTTGCGTGCTTCCGTTTGTATTATGGGACATTTAATTTGCTGAAAAAACGGAAGTGTTTCAGATAATATTTTATGGTGAAGATTGCCTGAGGTTATAATAATATACCTACTAAAAGAAAAAAAGAAAACTAACTTGTATTGAAACCTTGATTAGCTGTTATTAAAATGAAAAAGAAAGTTTCGAAACTATCATTTCTTTCAGAAGACAATTTTTTGTAAGTTTTAAATTAAAAAGAAAGTTTATATCAGATATGATATACACTTTAAACCAAATAAAGTTAACTATTCCTTCCCAAATTCGTTATATTAAACACTAATTGAGGATTTAACGTTTAGCAAATTTAACATGAATTAAATGTGTGGAATGTTTTGAAGGGATTAAATGCTTAAAGTTTTTGAGCGATAGTTCTGCTTTTAGAAACAACTATTTTTTTGTTTTTTAAACAAAACAAAGATAAATGAATAGTAAAAATCAAATGAAAATAAATTAAATTAGACTAGATTAGATTATTCTATTATGGAATTTCTAATACCCCATGCATTTCGTTCTGCATCCTCATAAAAAAAATATCTTTTTATTAAAAAAGGTTTTTTCTCTCCTTGTACTGTAAAGCCAAAAGTTCATCACAATATAAATCGAAACTATCTGATTTTCTAAAAACCATTAATCGAAGGCAGTTTGCTTTCAAGAAAATATTTATAAAAATGACTATTTATGATTTGAACTTTAAATTTCATGTCATAAAGATCCATACAACGCCCTTTGAATTAAAAAAGTTTAACCTGCTGACGAGGTAGTCGTATCAGACTCGTACAGTTCAATGTATTAGACTAGTAACACACACACACACACACACACACACACACCCACACACACACAATATATATATATATATATATTGTCAAGCCTATATTTAAATATAAGTTTTTTCATACCATTATATTAATCAGTCGATGCAAAGCTCTCATCATTTGTATCATGCCGCCATTTGCTTGGAAATTACAATGGAACCGTGCAATAACGTCCGGATCGAAATGATTGGGCCAATACATAATGCCTGTAAAAAATTTTGAAAAAAAAAAATGTGTTGTATCATTTGTTTATTATTCCAAGGATTTAATTTTGCATCAACTGCTTCATCATTTCTGCTTCATCATTTGGAAGGGTGTCATATTTTTAAGACATATAGAAACTAACATTACAAAAGTTTTGAATAAAATGTTTACCCTGTTTTAAGTTTCACAAAATGCTTCGCAGTTTGCTTTGAAATTACTATGAGACCGTGAATTGCGCATGACGCCTTGAAATAAACTATGAGAGTATGGGACAAATGCACAATGTCGGCAAAATATATTTAAAAAATATATTCATATGTATTTATACATACATACTGTTCAAAATATGTAGCAAACTGCCCGGTCATTTAACCTTTTTTACAGAAAACGGTTATAAAACCGTAATTTACCGCTTATCTGACCAATAAGGACGCTTCATAATGTAGTCCAGTAAACGTAAAATTGGTTAAATGACTGGGAAGTTTGCTGCAGATTTTTAACAGTGTGTGTGTGTGTGTGTGTGTGTTGTATTATTAGTCTACGATAAATTGCCTAATGAATAACGCAAATTCAGATGAATTTATACATTTATTAAGATGAAAATCATAACAACACTGTTAAAAATTTGATGCAAACTGTCCAGACCTTCAACTGTTTTTTATAGAAAACAGTTACATAAATCGTAATTTATCTCTATTCTGACCAATGATCATCTTCATAACACGGTCAAGTAACCGTAATCTGTAAAAACAGTTTGTTGGATAACATGCAGCAGATTTTTAACAGAGTAGAAACTACTAAAATTTTGTTAGTAGCCCCCGGTATGCTATTTCTTTCTTCCAGCTTATTTTGTGTCGTCTCCAAAAAATAACGTTACGTTGTATAAGCCAGCCGTAAAACAAAGCAGATGTATGATTGTATGATTAAATACTCTATAGTAATTTTTTTAACTTCTAAGCATCGCACATTTTCAATTTTTATACCGTCGTATTGGAAAAAAAAAGTGTTTTTAAATGCAATTTGTTTGAAAACTGTATCTCTATTTATTTTTGAAATATTAATTTTTTGTAGTTTTTTAGAGCCATTTACTTAATATTGGCAACGGAAGTACTCCATTTCTGTAGAAAGTAAAGGAAAAATAGTTCTAAAATAGTAATTATATATTTTTGTTGCCATTTTCTCATAACAAGCGAAAGAAAATATAATTAAAATACGTGCTATTTTGAAAAAATATAAACAAATGATTTCTGTTAAAACAGGGAGCTATTATAAACTATATTTAATTTTAAGTATCTATATTAATGTTACAAACAAATGAAGGTCTATGAATCATTAGATAGCCTTTTTTTGTCGAGTTTCTTTAATGACGGCATCTTTTTGCTGCATTTGTGTATTATTTTGAGATAGTGACGTCCTATGCATGCTTTACTGTAGATGTTTAAGAGTGGATCGTAAATGTGGAATTCTTAAGCGAATGCGAATTGCGTCATTTTACATTAAAAAAAAGTATGTGCTTTAAGTCTTAAAATTGAAATATGTTTTGAAGTATTTATATATACATATATATTTTCATCGGGGGCGACACTAAATTCTGAAAAAGCAGAATTCCTGTTTTCTAGTTTATTAAACATTTTCTTAACCTTTTGCGCCTATTAGTAACTTTCTATCCCCGTTTCACTGAAAATTCTCAACGTGGCCGGAGTATACCTATATGTTCTGGTTTTACTTTCAACTTTTAAGGAAAGCCCCTAGCGCTTCGAGTTATCGAGTTTATCAAATGTGGGATGATAAGGCCGATTTCAGTACAACGTACCACCCTAGAATCACCCCGCATTTAGGCGTCAACATCTATGTCCTCCATCACCTTCCTAATCCGTCCAATTAAAGATCGCCATCCTCCGATATCAAACTCCTTCAGATGTAAATTGCCAACATTGATTACCAGGTGTTAAAGAAAGTAGCATTCCAATTACAATCATCTTCGAGATAGGAACAGCAGAAGAATGCCCATTACAGAGCTGTGAACAATGATAAATGGAAGGCTTCCGAATCAGGTTTTTGCATTTTTTTCCATTCACGATGGGTGGAGCGACTGTTGAACTCATGTTGCCCAAAACATCTCATGGGATTGTCTGCAAAAAAGATGGATGGATATATTACGGAGCTACCATAAATCTCGACGATGAATACTCTCTTGTTTAATTACACCCTACCCTCAATGAAACAATTCTTGATGAGGAAAAAGTCTTCTAGCTTCAAACATTTAATGGCTATACTATCTTATGGAATTCATTTCCTTTATTTTGGAATTTGTTAAATAGGTATCAGGAGTCTGTCCAGACTTTTCTCTCAGGGTCCTGTTTTTGTGAAATTGTGAACAGCTTTTTTTTACGTTTGTGAAAAATCTAGTCCTTATTTTGTGCATTAAAAATGATCGTTACATCCAGGTACTTTTTTGTTTTTAAGAAGATATATGCATGTAAAATACATGTATTTTCTTTATATGTAAAAGTTACAGGCCCGATTTCACTTTTAAATGATTAAATTTGTGAAAGATTTAGTTTTCAGCTGAAAAAGTTTGTAAAAGGCCTATTTTTAAGTCAAAGAATTTTATGAAGGGTCTCTTCTTAAGGTGAAAAGTTTTGTGAAGGGTCCTCTTTTGATATGAAAAATTTTGTGAAGGGTACTGTTTTGATATGAAATATTTTGTGAAGGGTCCTTTAAAGGACCCAGTTTCTTCCTAAACAGATCCCTGGGCATACTTAGCAAACAATATAAAATTGCAATAATAATAGATCACTATTTGGAGTTTTGTCACTGTAATATGCGCATAATGGAAAACATGTGTACTTGGCTATATGCATATATGGAATCTAATCCAAATATATGTATATATATATATATATATATATATATTTTTTTTGTTCGAATAAACGTTTTCTTGCGATATATTTACAAACTATTCCGAGTAGCTCGACGTCCATTGATGATGATATTTTTTCGAAAGTAAATATTTAAACATATTGTCGAGCAATTATTCTAAGACAGTATACTATTCTGACGTAGCTACTATTTTATATCTTTTTAGATCAGTGCGTAAGTGTCACAACCAATAAGTCTTTAAAATTAGACTTTGAGATCAAAGTCTGAATGAAATTTGTGGTACATACATACTGATAAATGGTTGATAAATACAGCTTTTTACTTAACCTCTTGCGCTCTATGAGGTGCTAATTTGATCATTTCCGTCAATGACGAACGTCATGATATCTGGCTGACTTTTTAGTTAGACATTCCGAATTTTCACCAGAAAGTTTTAACTCTTATTTTTGCTTTATAAGATGATTGATTTTCCATAAATAAAGTCAAAGAAAATTACTTATTAGATTTTTGTGGTGATGTGAATTCAAAATTTCTATACAAAAAATTTGCCAGATGCGGCAACACTAGTGGCTAGTAACATACATCCGCTAGAGGCACCAGAGCCCAAGGGGTTAAGGAAGTTTAACATTTATACAGTGCGACAAAATCCGTTAAATGTGACCGAATCCACTCAAGCAACTATTACTTTAATCTAATTTTATATCTTTTAAGATCAGTATGGATGTAGCAAATCTTATTAAAATTGGGTTTAAACTTTTAGTGTATGGAGGAATGCGATATTTTTTTTGAAGTTTGAAAAACTGTTTATCTTTTAGATTCACGGTAGTAAAAAGCAGGAAGTACGCTAAGTAAAATGGTCGAGTTCTGCTAGTGTGGAACAAACTTTATTAAAATCGGACTACAGCTTCAATGTGTTGAGGATTTCAATATTTTGTTTCAAAAATGAAAATGCTAAGAACAACTGTCTGAGTAAATAAAAACGTTCGGTAAAAGTTGGTCGAGTTCATCTGGACAACTTTTACTCGCGACTTAGCACCTACATTGTTTTTAAGATTATTGTATATACCAGCTTTGTGTGCAGCAATCTTTTTTAAAATCGAACCACAACCTCAAGAAATTGAGGATTTCAATATTTTGTTTGGAAAAACAAAATGCTAAAAACAACTGACAGAGTACAAAAAAGTCCGCTAAAAGTTGGTCGTGTTCATCCGAGAGACTTTTATTTATGACTTAGCATCTAGATTATGTTTTTTAAGACCATTATGTATACACCAGCTTTGTGGACAACAAACTACAAGGTGGCCATAATTAAACTGACATAGTACTCAGAGTGTTTTGCAGCGCGATCTAACTGAGAGAATGACCCCAAATTTTGTAAGAAGATTAAACAAGGTGGGGAACGAATAATTCCTTGGGAAAAAAATAATTCCGAAAGTCACCGCTAGGGGAATATGTAGCGCTGTGTAACAGAAAAGTGAGTTTTAAAAATTGCACAATCTATACTGAAATAAAGTGACCTTTTATGTAGCACATTTAACGATTTTAGTGTTGATTCTGCATTTTTTACAACTCTCTTTACTGTTACATAGCGCCACATATTCACCTAGTGGTGAATTTTGGAACTAATTTTTTTTTCGCGGAATACTTCGTTCCTCGTCTTGTTTAATCTTCTTACAAAATTTGGCGACATTCTCTCAATTAGATAGCGCTACAGAACACTCTGAATGCTGTCAGTTTAATTATGGCCACCTTGTGTATTCAAATCGTACTACAGCTTCAATGTGTTGAGGATTTCACTATTTCGTTTGGCAAAACAAAATGCTAAAAACTACTGTCAGAGTACAAAAAAGTCCGCTATAAGTTGGTTGAGTGCATCCCAACAACTCTTACTTACGACTTAGCATCTACATTATGCTTTTAAGATCATTGTTTATACCAGTTTTGTGTGCAGAAATCTTTTTTTAAATCGAACCCCAACTTCAACATGTTGAGGATTTCGATATTTTGTTCGAAAAAACAAAATACCAAAAAAAAAAAAAAAAAAAAAAAAAAAAAACTGACAGAGTGCAAAAAAAGTCCGCTAAAAGTTGGCCGAGTTCATCCGGATAACTTTTACTGACGACTTACCATCTAATTTTATATCTTTTAAGATCAGCGCGTTGCGTGCAGCATTCCTCATTAAAATCGGACCACAACTTCAACATGTTGAGGATTCAATATTTTGTTTGGAAAAACAAAATGCTGAAAACAACTGACAGAGTACAAAAAAGTCCGCTAAAAGTTGGTCGAGTTCATCCGGACAACTTTTACTCGCGGCTTACCATCTAATTTTATATCTTTTGAGATCAGCGCGTTGCGTGCAGCAATCCTCATTAAAATCGGACCACAACTTCGAGCGGTATCATGTAACACACCTTGACGAAAAAAGAACAAGGAGAGCAAACCGGATCGGATATCGTTTTAACCAGGATAAGTGTGATAAGCATCCATCACTCGCATTGGGTGATAAAACAAAGAGAGAGAGGCTTAATTGTGTTAACGCCGGTCTCTTATTACAAATTAAAGGGGTTATTGAATTTGGCCGACGATTATTTTTGGTGAAACCAAACCAGTTCGGTACGGGATTGATTAAACCGTTTTCGCAAGGCTTTGATCACTCAAGGACTTATAACTCTTTAGAAGCGTATGCACATGATCATGCGAGTTCGAATTTATTGTTCTTTTTTCTGTTTTTCTTTAGTTTCTGGCAAGTAAAGTCTTGTATTATACTTGCAAATAAAAAGATATAAAAAAAAGTAGTTCGGAAAAATTGGGTTGAACATATAAAAAATAGTTTACCATGCTTTCAAAAGATATTTTTCCTGCTCCGAAGATTTCTCCCACTAGTTTCAAAAGGATATGTGAGAATGTGAGTTTTAAAACTCGCATTATCTAAAATTAAAAAAGTCCTATTTTCTCCATTAATCTATTCTAGTGGTAAACCTGTACCGAAAAAAAAAAAGCACTACAATCTGAAAAAAAAAAAAAAAAAAAAAAAAAAAAAAAAAAAAAACTTTTATCCGGTATTTCAAGCATTGTAAAATCTCGGTTTTCAATGAAAACCGACACAGTTAAGCGTTTTCTGCGACATCCCAAAATTTTATTATCTGGATAAAGCAAGTTTTGAAACTTACGTCCTCATATATACGCTGTTAAAAAATTTGTGGTTGTTTGAACCAAATTTTGCCCTTGCAACTATAACATGGTGAAATAGTATTTCAACATTTGGAACTCTGATTGAACCATTAGCTTCAAATATTGGAACGATATTTTACCATTTTACGGTTGCAGTTGCTGCAGCACCAAAATTTGGTTTAAACTGCCACAAAATTTTTAACAGTGTAGCAAAGAAGAAATTTAATCAATTAAATCACTGAAAACTAATTTTAGAAAAAAAAAAAAGTGATCTATGGAGGAAAATAGTTTGCTGTTTATTTTAACATTACAGTATTTTAAACATGTTAAAATTGATATACATCACTGAGGTGTACTACAAGGCTCTAACTATAGAACAGGGTGTGCATAGACCTTATAGTTCATTTACAAGGACACACAAAATGGCTATAGCCTCACGCCATATGATTTTAAAAGACTCAAGATTTGTTGTCAATTTTTTGTAAAGCTTAAATATATATATATATTTTTAAAGTAGTTTTTTTTCTGGTTACTCTTTAAAACACTGTTTCAAGAAAATACTACTGCTAAAAAATAACATTGTGTGCTTTTAGAGAAAGTTGAGGTTAAGGACAAAAAGAATATTTAACTAAATTTGCATTTATATATCATGAAAATGTCCATGACTGAATTTTATTTTAAACGCAACAAATGTCGTGTTCCGATTGAAAAGAATGCCATAAAATTTTACCTTCTATGATGGGAACCTGTCTAAAATAGAATTTTTCTCCGGCTCTTCGCAATTCCGTATTAGCAGGTTTTACTCTAAAAATGTTCTATAGCATCCAAAATATGTATTTTCTTTTTAAAACTTTACAACATAGTTGAGAAGTGTTCATGAATTCGGTTTGTCAGTCCGTGCGTAAATAGAGTCCGATTGCCATGAAATGGATATATGTTATTGGGTATAGCATGTTC
The DNA here is from genome assembly GCA_963932465.1 of Maratus speciosus. Lineage (NCBI taxonomy): Eukaryota > Metazoa > Arthropoda > Arachnida > Araneae > Salticidae > Maratus > Maratus speciosus. Next base: position 609,958,549 of record OZ010790.1, read on the forward strand.
GATATTGAAAATGTGGTGTGTAGCATTTACTGTTCTTCTACAGAGCCACTCAAAAGAATTCCGTTACAGGACGGTCTAGGGGGGAAAATCGTTTGCCGTTTATTTTAATTATATTGCAGTATTTTAAAGATATTGAAATCTATATACATCACTGAGGTGTACTACAAGGTTCTTCTATAGAATAGGGTGTGCATAGAAATTATCGTTCATTTACAGGGACAGATAAAAGAATTTGGCTATAGAAGAAAATGAGGAATCCTTAAACGATTGAAGCCTACGAACAACAGTGGCTGGAAGTGCGTTTTGAGCTGTGGTATGTTTTTTTTTAAATTTAACTACTTTTTAAGTATTACTTGGTTTGTATAAATTCTATAGATCCTATACAGGGTTGTACAAAAGTTCTCAACAGCATTTGTTTATTTTCGGGCATTGCTGAGAGGAAATTTTCAACTGTGCTTTAAGTTTAAGTGAACTAACTTTTATCATACCATGTAGTATACATACATACTGTTAAAAATAATGGATATGAATTTTGAAAGAGGGAAATAATTTAAAATTAAGGAACCTAAAAAAATATACATTTAAAACAGAATAAGTTAAATATTATAGCACCGTGAAAAATTGTGTAGTGAAAGAGAAGTTAAGCCACGAAGGAAAACCAGGCTCATATATGAGGGACTCACAACCAAGTCCATTTTGAAAAAAAGAGATAGTTCATTTAGAAGGTGTATAAAATCTGTTTTATCCACTCTCACACTAAACTAAATCTGTAAACAGATGATATATATGAGAAAGTATGTGAAAACAAACTTGGTTCATTGTGGGAGTGGATAAAGCATGTTTTATGCACCTTACATTAGGTTAATTTTAACACAAGACCAGACTAGATGCTATAATTAGGGATAGCTCAGATGGTAGAGCGGCTTCAGCCAAGAGATCCTTGGTTCGAATCCTGGTCCGGGCATTTTCCTCCCAGTTGGAAATTTGCATCTGATATGATTTATGCACCTTCTATCTAAATGGACTATCTTTTTCTGAAAATGAACTTGGTCTACTTTGGTTGGGAGCCCCTCATCTAGCCTTCTCCTAATCCAGGGATGGCGAACCTATGGCACGCGTGCCGAACTTCTCTGGCACGCGAAAAAACTTATAGATTACATTTAGTTTATGGAGAACAATCCACTTTATGTTTCTTTACGAACAGTATAGTTTTGTGTAACAGGGGTATATAATTTACTTCAAAATAATCCGTTACCTTTGAATGACTTAAAGTATTATAAATCTCAACGAAAGCGCCCTGTAGCGTCATTTTCTTGCCAAACCATTCAACATAATGTTTTCCAAATCATTTTGCTTCTTTATGAAATTTCAAAGGTTTCATTTTTGAAAATTGAATTTTAAGATATAGTTTGCATAGTCCTAATTGTCATTCTTCTACTTCAGATTAGGTTTTATTTTATTTAGGTTTAGGGTTTTAAGTTAGGTTTTATTATATTTAGGTTTTAATTTTGAAAATTTAATTGTTTGTGTAAATAATTATGTATCTATTGAACCTATTTCTACCTGAAGAACTAATAATGATCTGATTCGGAAGTGTACAATAAAAGAAAAAGTCGTTTATAGATTATTAATACGGAATTCGACACAACATGGATTATTATTCAGTCAATAGAGCATAATAAAAAAGTTAGGAATCGAATTTAGTATAAGTCTAAAAATATTTAAGTAAAAAATATATCAAAATTAATTATTTATTTTATATAAGTTAAAATGTTTCTGGCACGTTAGAATGTTGGTACATAATAATTTTGAAATTTTTGGCACGCATACTCCAAAAGGTTCGCCATCCCCGTACCTAGTCGAACCTTCTCTAGAAGTGTACAAATATAAATGCTTTTTGAATGCTTTTCTATTCCAGTTATGTTATTCATCTGTTAAACCATGTCTGAGTTACAACGAGAAAGTGTTAGAAGAGGATCCCTTTTATCGGTTTGAAATCGCTCTTTTCTCTTGTTCTTGGAGTGTAAAAACAAAGCTCGGAGGATTATCTGAGCCAGTTGACAATCACAATAGGAGAAGACATACGAGACGCACGCGACTCGAGCATCATCCCTTCATCAAGAACAATGGGAAGGGTCATTTACATTTATGCTCTTTATTTTACTGGGTGACATAATTCGGTGCTTTGAAGATAGGTTAGTAATAAGATATCGAAACCGGAGTGAAAGTAAAACGAGTTGAAAATATTTAAAATGGATTAGAAAATAAAAGGGAATTTTTTACATTTTCTCTGCTTTCATCACAGAGTATACGGTAAAACAGACAAGAAATAAACGTAAAACATGCATGGTTCTGACGAATATAAACACTGTAAAAAAATCCGTTGATTGCCAGTACAATGACCGTATTTTAACGGAATTTTATTTATTTTTTCAGATGAAACATTTTCGCGAATGTTTTAGAAATTATCCTTGTTAGATAATACTGCTAAAACTTAGTTAATGTGTCGGTTTCACTAAGGTTTTTAGACTTTTTTTTTTTTTTTTTTTTTTTTTTTTAACATTTTAAAAAGAATTTCTGTATTTTTCCAGTACGATTTTCGTATTTTTACGTTTTTTTTCCCGACAGCTTTAGAGAAAATAAAAATTTAACATTATCTGTCAAACATATTCTCAAATCCATACTTTTTGACATCTTCACGTAATCCCTTTCATCGAAAACAAAATCATGAAAATACGGAAATTGTAGTGTTAATCAACGGTTTATTATAATATATATCTTTTAATAGAATCCATTTAGAGTTACAATTGACGTATTACTTGTTAAGACAGATATCTTTATGATGCTTTTAAGTTACACTTCTTATTCCTCAATTTGTTGTTGTTGCTGTACTATAATTGCGTGCTTTGAAGATAGGCTAGTAACAAGATATTGAAATTAGAATGAAAGTCCAGTAAAAACTCTGTAAACGGAATCTTGTCTGAAAAAAAAATTATACCTACTAAGAAAAACCCTGTCCAAAATTGAATTTTTTCCTGAACCCTTGTGATTCAATCTTAGCATCTTTAACTGTAAAAGGTTTGGAAAGTATCCCAAATATTCTTCATTATTTCCCTAATATTCGGGAGTTTTTATTTTTTTTCTGTTTGAACATGTGATTGAGGAATTTTATGTATTTTGGAGGCAAATGGGCAAAACACAGCGGAAAGTTTCGTATTTTAACGAAATATAATCAACGGAAAAGTTCGTTCAATTCAAGAATTTTTTTTTGACAGTGTATATTCTTTATTTTTTTTATTCGATTTTTTAAAATGAGTTATTAAAAAATGCTGAAATTAGAATAAAAACAAAAAAAAAATCATTTGATGATAGCAAAACATTGTATTCAAGATTACTACAACATTTTTTGTTATATGTCATTTTCTTCTGACGAGGTCTTCAATAGAGCTCGGTACAACAGCATATACAGTTTCTAAATTGTACTTTAACACGTTAAGCGCCACGTCATTCACCGGTGACTGACGGTCTAAAATAGGATATAAAACTAAATATATATATATATATATATATATTATTTTAAGTAATTACTGAAAATTTATTTAAAATTTTCTTATCTTTTATTTATTACAGGATTATGCTTTCTCAAAAATTACCTAATACATTGTAAATTTTTCAGCTTCAGTGTCTGTCACCGTTGCACTCAACGTGTTAAAGAAGGGTGGAGGGGGGGGGGGGGGAGGTCTGTATTATATTTTTTTTCTTGATAATATAAAAACCCATAAAATATTTTCTCTCTTATAAGAAGAATTATAACACTAGAAAATCCACAATAGCTTTTTTTTTTAACTATTCCATTTTTTAATATTTCAATATATACCTATTGTGATGACATAGATTATGTAATCATCCCACGATAATACGAGATAGATAAAATCAAAACACATATATTTATCTTTAAAACAACTCCAAATTCCTCTCATACTGTTTTCTGCGAAGTATTCGCGTTCGGGAAAACTGAATACATTTTCCATCAACGGTGAAAATTCGAGATAATAATCGTTGCAAAAGCCGAGATTTTTATAGATAGAAATCTCCGAAAGATTATTAACTAGGGTATTAAACAATCGATAGCAAATTTTTAGCGGCCCCTTAATAGATCAGAAATCTATAAAGCAAGCTCCATCAATCTCATTGGGAGAAACAAGGTGGTTAAATGCTAAAGAAACATCCAATTCGAATAATTACAGATTTCGGTAGCTATAATAATAGTTCTGTAAGTGTTATAAGTAGTGGCTCTTTCTCTCTGTGTGGTCAATTTTCACACCTGCTCCCCTCTCATAATGATGGTTGGAATGGAGCTAAAGATTGAATCAAAGGGAAAATTGAATTTTTTTTATATATATATATCGCATCACTGATTGAAAGAATCGATGAAGGTCGTCTATCGATTCAGCTTTGCTTTGAAAGGTCATGAGAAAGTGGATAAATTAGATGGACCCGTGAATGACCAATCACATTAACATAGTTGGTTGTATGAAGGTGTGCCTAGCACATTCTGAATCATCTATTTAAAGTTTTAGCTTGGATACACGTGTCAAATGAATAAATTGATTTCATATAATAAACAGCATCTTTTTCTCCATTATAGAAAATCAATTATTGGTGATTGTTATTAATTTTTGATGTCACATTTTCTCATCGGTATGTAAAAAAAGCATAGATGCCAATCGTTCCCCTTTTTTTCAAATCAAATAAACGTATTTTGAACGTATGAACGATATTAAGAAATAAAATCATATAATAATTACATAGTAACAAATAACATTTTATTAAATAAATTTTCTTGTTTGAAATTTGAAACATGTTTATTGACACTGATAAAAACTGAACGGCAACATTGGCTAACTTTGAACTTTTTGTCAATGAAAAATATTTTTCAATACAAATTTTATGAATGCATCTTAAAATTGATATTTTTAGATATTTTGTAAAAACATATATATATTTAAATATTGTAAAGTAAGTCTTGTAGCACGTTCTGCACATTGAATCAATGTGAAAAATGATTATTTTATTATATATATATATATATCGCATCACTGATTGAAAACAAATCGATGCAGATTATCTGCCACTTCAGCTTGGCTTTGACAGATCATAAGAAATTGGATAAATTTGGCGAACCCGTGAATGACAAATCATATTAACATAGTTAGTTATAACAATGTGTACGTACCACATACACTCAGAATCATCTGTTTAAAGTTTTAGATGCATTACACGCATCACATGAATAAATGGATTTCATATAATAAACAGCATTTTTTTCTCGATAAAATCAATTACAAAAATAAGAAAAGTTGGATAATTTTTTGACTGAAAAAAAATATTTTATTAAAAATTCTATTAATTCATTTTAATCTTTAGGTTACCTAGATTTTATTATTATTATTATTATTATTATTATTATTATTATTATATTAAGAAAATTCTGGTTGCTACAGTATAGACAGGCGACAATTGAAGCCGCGACTTCCATAACCACACAAGTCCAGCTGAATAGATGTTGTGAAAATCAAGAAAAACTGAATATTTCTTAATTTTCTCAATATCTATTCAGCTGGACTTATGTGGATATGGAAGTCACGGTTTCAGATTTTTTTTTTTTACTGCTTTGTTTATACCACTATTTCCATACAATACTTTTCACGATACATTTACGATAGAAATTTACCATTTTTTCCCTTTTGAAAATACGTGATAAGAAAAATAATAAAATAATTTTAGCCTTTGGCTACCATAAGTAGCAGACATGTGTACCGCTGGTTAGTTAGTCAATGGTTAGACACACATTTTTTAAACGTATTTTGCAAAAACAGTTTTAAAAGGTATTGTAAAATATGCACTGGATACATTTTTATGATCTTTTACCGACATGGGCTTTTCCGTCCTCTTTCAGAACGTTAAAATTTTTATTTGAAAATTAAGGGTAAAAAATTGAGGAATTTCGTCCAACGAAAGTTTCATTCATTTGATGCTGAAAAAAATCTCATGTAAAAGTCAATTAATTTAATTTTTATGAAGAGATAATTTCTCCCTTTTTAAAAAAACAAAATTTGTGTAAATCTGTTTTTAATTCATATTTAACACTTGATATTTTGCTCAGAATATATTATTTGGATTAAAATAAATATAAAAATATGAAGAAAAAAAAATATTTTTTATTTTCTGTGTAGAACAACTCGTTTGGGAAGATTTGGAATTTTAGTAAGATAGGAAATTTCTTTTATTCTTGAGAAAAGAAAATGCTTTCTATCAAATTGAAATCTGCACACTTTTGAGTATTTCTTTTATTCAATTTCAATGCTATTTTTGTTGAGAAACATTTTGTGGACGTGGGTTAAAATTACTACTACTACTAATAATAATAATAATTAATAATAATAATTAATTGTTATTGTTATTTATTAATAATAATAATAATAAATAATAATAAGTATAATAATAATAATAATAATAATTTATAATAATAATAATAGTAATAATAAGAATAATAATAAGTATAATAATAATAATAATAATAATTTATAATAATAATAATAGTAATAATAAGAATAATAAAAGTAATAATAATTAATAATAATTATTTTTATTAATTATTATTATTATTAGTAGTAGTAGAAATAGTAGTAGTAGCAGTAGTAGTAGTAACAATGATTAATAATTATAATTAATAATAGTAATAGCAATAATAATTAATAAAAATAATAGTAATAATAAGAATAATAAAAGTAATAATAATAATTAATATTATTAATAATGATAATAATAATAATAATAAACATGAAAAAGGCATTTATTCAATTTTGTTCCCAATGTAACAACTTCATCTTGGAGAAAAAAAAACTCATATTATCTTATTAAAATTTGCACAGGGATGATTATTTCTTTTATTCTCTCCATTTAACCAGCCTTATTAAAATATTGCAACACTGCTAGAAGAAACGAGAAGATAATTTACGAAACCGAGCTCACGTTCAATAAGGCAAGCCAAATTCGAAAAATTTAGAATCACTCTGAGCAATGTGATTGAAAGATCAATGCACCCGTGGTGGTGGCAATGTAGAAAGAAGTTCACTTTTCTTATGAAATATTAAAGCTATGTATGAAACAAACAGTTCAATGAAGAAAATCATGCACCGTGACGGCACAATAGCATCTATTAGCATACCTCTTTAAGGATTAAAAGCTGTATTTTATTATTAAAAACCGGCTATTAGAATTTCAGTAAAAGAATTCGAAATTTCCAATTACATAAAAGGATTTTTTTTTTTTTTTTTTTTTTGTTCTCGGTGAACCAGTTTTTTTTCTCTTTTTACTTCGGTTTGAAAAATGACGTTTAAAGTTATACGGCGAAAAGTAAAAAATATTAATAAAATTAAAAAAATATTTCTGGTGAAAAAGCCAAGTTGAAAGGAAAAATAATTTCTGTTATATAGATAAATGTTTGTATAACAGGTGAATGGCCGTGGGGCATAGTACATGAAAACAAATTGTTCTTTTAAAGAAAGTATTTAAACACACTAACCTTACAAACCTTAACTAAATTATTAACCTTAACTAAACACTTTACACATAAAAGTGTTATTTAGATTTTGTATGCTATTCATTTCAAAGATTGAAAAAAAGTTTCATTCAATGCATTTTTTTTTTCTATCTTTATGTAGATTTTGCGTTAACATCAAATAATTTGTTAATATTCAAGGAATTTGAAAAAATGGTGCGATTCGATGTAAAATATAATGAAACATTATTTTAACGAAATTGTTATATAAAGTCGAAATTTATTATTTGTTGCAAAAATTACTTTTATTCCAGAGCCCGGTGTCTAAATTAGAGTTCATTGGACAATATTCTCGTGACGTCATAGTTGGTAAAATTGCGATGCGTGCTATTCTTTGTTTACGGTTTGCATTTACAAAAGTATTTTTCTCTATATTACTCTCAATTTCTTCATTTTATTATCATATTTATAAAGTCAGACGTCAAATGAATGGAGAAAAAAAAGCATATTTTTTCATTATTTAATCATTAAATAATGAAAAATTTTCTAAAAGCGTAATTTGCCAAAATCTAAATTAAAATTTTCTAAATTCTACAAATTAATATTGAAATCAGGAAATAAAAGTATATTTAAGTACAATAAGCATAAATTACACAATTTATAAACAAATCTCAATTTAACCACTTCAAATTTCACTCATTTCTATAACCTCTTTATTTTAACGTTATATTTCTAATAAATTCGATAATTAACACAGAATTAATCTGAAATTAAACGAATGTTCATTATATCATTCAAAACTGTTAGTATATATTTCTATCGTTCCAATACCAGAATAAAAAATGAATTCTTCAGGAGCATATATGTCTTTCGAACGAAGCGATATTTCAATATTTCCCCGAAGAGCTGTTTCTTATAGCCCCGAACCCAAAAGAAGAATATTGCCCATTGCGCGTGGTCTTAGTGGTAAGGTTGTAGTAGTTTTTCAGGAACTTTCCTTGCACGGGCCAATTCTTTTTCAAATTATAACTTGGAGGCCTTCCACATCCGTGACAAAATTTACGAATTTGTCCACTGCTTATACTCACACACATTTTAGAGCCAATCTATAAACAACCCAATAAAAAATGGCAAACACCACTTAAAAATATCATCATAGACATTTACAAAAATGATATTCTTTTATCAACCATGATCTCTTTTTGCCATGCAAATAAACCCAACAAACAGACGTTGCAACAAAAAGTGGTTAATCGATGCTTCTGAAACCAGATGCAACGAATAGTTCGCAATCACTGTAAAAAGGGTGACGTCAGCGGGAATCTCGGCACCTGGCTTGACCGACAGCGATGACAGTAGTCACTAGTCGATGACGAACCAGTGTGGAAGTAACAATAAATAGACACTCTAATATTACGAGCATACATCCCCACCATCTGCCACATCCATCCCTTTGCCTTATCCAAATTCTCATTACGTTCCATTCCGTAGATCACGCAAAATCGGCAACTGCCCATGGTCGACCAATGGGTGCTTTCCATCAGCAGTGTCCTACGGTAAATATTGTTCTAGAAATCACGAGGATTGTACAGTCAGGTGCCTTCACCAGGCGTGACTGCATCGTTTTTAGGAAGGGGGATACTACCTGAAGACCCGGTATTGACCTTTTACGCAACGCACACACCTGGTAGCACTCTTTTTTTTTTATGCGTCGTTGCTGTAGACAACAGAGTATCAAGGTGGGAATTTATTATTTGCCGCCAAAATTATTTTTATTGTTTTGGTTATCTGGTATTAGACCTTAAAAGTATCAATACTAATGCGTTAATAGTTGCATTTTTAGATATTTAAGAAATTATTAGAAGTTAACTAACTTAACGTCTGTGTTTCCTATTTCACACTAATATTTTGTTACATAGCGTGATGCAATTTTGCTGTAGATTAGGTGAACTAACAATTCAGACAATAGATTAACTAACAATTTAATAACTTAGGTTTTGTAGTTTTATTTAAACAAATTAATTCCACTATCAAAAATGCTGTATTACTTTATCTCGATCATTCTGACTGAAGAAAATTTGAAAACTTTTAATTGATTGGAAAAGGTACCCGGGTGAAGAGTTGAGATCAGGACCACTGGCGCCAAAAAATATTGTCTAAGTGAATTGTGTCGGTCAAAGTCCACCAGAATAGCTCAATTGGTAAAATGTTTGCAGGTTAAGTCAAAGTCGCTGGGTTCGACACCTGTCCTGAACAGTTGTTAGGAAAATTACAACTCGTAACTACAGTCAAATTCAGTTTTGCTAAAATTTAGGCTGGCTATATTAATAGTTATTTTACAATTTTCGATATGCACTTTTGCTTCTAAGACACTTTATCTTATCCAGTTCATTGCTGCTAATAATCAGGTAAAGCTAGCGATACTATGATATCAGCGTATGACATCTACTTTTCTCTAAGTTAATGAATCCTAACTATATAACGTATTTTTACTAAACATTAGACAGAATTGCACCAAAAATAATTAAAACAGATATTTACTTTTTTCAAAGATAGTTAATACGAACTATGTCCAATTAACGTGAACATTTGAGAAAATTGCCAACTGTCATTATGCTTATAAAACTGTGGTACATAGTTAGCGACTGAGCAAATATGGAGTATGTCTGTGATTGGAAACATAATTTTGTAAGTTTTATTACATTTCATAACTACACTGCAAAAAAATTATGCAACGTTACTCCATAAAATCGGTGGCAACATATTGCCTCCAAGTTTATGGAATAATTTAACTCATATAATGGTGTAATGTAAATTGATACAACAGGTGTAATATTACACATTAGTGTAACGTTGCGCCAGTTATATCAGTTAAATTACTCCATAAAATGGAGGCAGCAAGGCTGCCAAAAATTTTATGGAGTAACGTTACATACTTTTTTTACTGTGTATAATTCATGTATGCTCAATCGCCAACTGACAGTCCCAACAAACAGCCGAGATGGAAACAATATATTAACAATTATGTAGTCATTTTATCGGAATGCACAGTTGTACTTCATGCTTGTTCATATCTCAACTGTGGCATGATTAGGTATAACTCCTAAGGAGTTTTATTACCCATTTTGTAATCATTTCATTATAATTCATAGGTATACTTCACCAAAGTTGCTCAATCGCCTCTCGCCTATTGTGGCAGAAGGTGATGCTTTACGAAGGTGCTACGAAATCCAAAATTAGAAATGGGAAACAGCGCTCCTCGCTCCATGATGCGGAAAGAAGTTAATCACGGTTACGTTGGTTAAAGTCACCCATAATAAAGTACAATGAGCAGGAAATTAGGACCCCTATCAGGGTATGAACGCGTTTCGTGCATTGGTTTTGAGTCCTGAATTATTGATAGAAAATGTATTTGTTTACAGTTGCGTGATGAACAGTCGCTGTAGCACGTGTTCATTTAGAACGTGTTCATTATTTTTTGGAATTTGTGTTTTGCTTGGTACAAAAGAAATGAAATATTCATATTGTAGATGCTATGGACTCCTCAATAGTAATCCACTCATGTCCAATTAAGGATAAGTGACCAGACGCTTTCGATTTTTCACAGTTTGCCGAATACCTACTGAAAATTGTTCTTGAACTTCTAAGATATAAAGAACATGTTTGACTTCCTATTTCTGAGTGAAGCTATTTAGTCGGGAGGACAATTAGGAGGCTAATAATAAATTTAATAATAAAATAATGTTTGCGATCAGTTATGTAAGAGAAAATACTGAAAATGGTTTGTCACTGTGTTAAATGACTATTTGGGTCTTGTTCAACGTTTGTGTGCATTCGTCTAAGCATAGCACTCCTATTCGTGAAGATGTTAACGTTTCTGTGGAAATTCAAAAGTTTTTTGTTTATAGCATACAGAGTTTTCAACCAAATTTAACACAACTTTCCGAAAACCCGATTCAAAAATATTTATTTCATAATTTGGTAGTCAGCTATTTAGGGCAACTTCTATAAAAAGTCTAGTCAAATAGTATGAAAACTCAGAAAGATACAGTGAGCTGATTGTAAAATTTTTGAAACTTTCTCTTAATAAAGCTACCTTTAGGAAGCAATTCACTCTATCGCCCCTGTCTTTCTGAATTTTTGCGATATTTGACTGGACTTTTCATGCAAGTTTCCCTAAATAGCTGACTACCAAATTATGAAATAAAATTTTTGGAATCTTTCATGCATGCGCTGTTGAAAATTATTCCATACAAATACCCATATCCCATCAAATATCCACTATATTAATGTTTTAGTTGCAGTATACTGTTTATACTCATCTTTGTCAGATTTTCGGAAAGTTGTGTTAAATTTCGTTGAAAAATAGTGTACATAAGCACATTTTTAAATGAAACATGGGCGATAATAAAATGTTTTCTTTTACGGACACTTAATTATTTTCAACATTGTAAAGAGAGCAACATTTCAGAGCTAATTATTATTGTAATTTTTTAATGCTCTTGTTTGGCTATAATTTTTATTAGCCATAATGTAAATGGGTTGCAACATGAAACGTTTTAGTCTGTTACATCACCTGCAAAATGAAATGTGCAGGAAAAGCGGCAAGCAATCAAAGAATCATAAAAGTTTTAGATTGTCCCACTACCGGTCTGTGTGCTTTGACGCGTGGGCATTTGGCACCCTTGTATTCTCCTCGGAGCACGTGCCTCCCGGATAAGCTGGATTGCCGTTACTTATTATTATCCGGGACGAGAAGAGGCTTTATGGACAGCCGCCTATTACAAGCTATAGGATATGTAACGGTTGCACTGGAGTCACCGAGAAGAGGGGGTATTGTTCACGTGAAACAAAAAACTGAAGTGGGAGGCGTCCGTGTACCGGTGATACCCATTAAAAAAGAAGTGTGTTTGCCCTCGTGCCTCGGACGTTCTGAAAACAATACGCATGCGCCATTAAATACTAATTGCTATGATATGCTGTAAGTAGTTGTTAAAACGACTTGGATGGCAAGATTGTAATTTTATTTTATTTCGTCACTCATCCGTTATGATGTTACATATTGATAAATGACAGAACTGTTTTACATATCACGAAACTATGCGTACATCCAGGTTGTTCGTTCTAATCACTGTCCAATAGCTAATCCCCTTAGTTTTAATAGCATACACCTCCAATTGCAAAGATGTCTCAAATGCTGTATTAAAAGCTGTTTGTAGCAAAATGGTTATTTTTGTAAAAGTTACGAAAGTTAAATTTTTATACGTCTCTTGGGTCCCGTAGGTTACATTTAAATAAACATACTCCGTGCTCTGACATGAAAATATAAATCAATATTATACGACCAAAATTTGCCAAGTTATGAAATTTTTAATTTTATGCATCTTCAGCCTTTTTCGGCTCTAAAAAACGAAAAATCTGGTTTTAGTGCGCCCGAAAATTTATAAAATTCATAGCATCATAACTTGATAAGTTTTAGTAAAAATAAACCTGTTTTACTTATTAGAGCAACAGCTAATTCCTTAGTTTTAGTGGCATATACTTCCAGTTGCAAAAATGCCTCAAATGTTGTTTTAAAAGCCGTTTACGGCAAAATGGTTATTTTTGTAAAGGTTACGAAAGTTACATTTTTATACGGCTCTTGGAACCTTTAGGTTACATTAAAATAAACATTCTCCGTCCTCTGACAAAAAAAAAACAAAAACAAAAAACAAAAATCAATACTATACGATCAAAACATACCGAAGCATGACATTTTGAATTTTGTGCATCTTCAGCCTTTTCTGACAATAAAAAACGAAAAATCTGGTTTTCAGTACGTGGAAATTTATAAAGTTCGTAGCATGGCAAATTTTGGTAAAAATAAATCTGTTTTACTTATTAGAGCATGGAGAGTAATAAAACTCGTAATACATCACATAAGAGTTTCACAGTGAACATGCCAGCGTGTTTATGTAAAATGTTTTCAGACACTGTTGTTTCTCAAAGGCCACTTATTACTATCTATGCATTTGGATGCAAACTATGCAATAAAATACCATTTAGATTGATTTAAACGACTCTAATGAGACTGTATCCATACAGTATTAAATATATTGCTGTCATAATCTCACAACTTGATTTATTGTAATTTTACAGAACGTGACGAGAGAAGAGAACAGAGTAAAGAGGATGGTCAGCCTCCTCCTCCCCTGGTCCCGATCCAGAATCACGAAGACCCCTCTAGGGATCGAGATTTCTCAGCCAGATGCTACGCCTGTGATATTGATTTTCCAGACCATTACAAGTAAGGAATCTTTTTGCTTCTAAACACCATACTTTATTTCAGGTAAAAAGTGTAGAAATTCTTACTCCTCAACCTAATTCTCATTAGGCGCAATGCCAAAAATTACAAGTGGTAACCTGGAATCGCAGTGAATTCGATCAGCGGTTGAAAGATATTTACTACATTTACAGGGATGCCGCAGGCGACTGTTTTTTAATTCTATTTCGCACCACTTTTTCAAAACAAAAATCTTGTACATACGCTTTGACAAAATTTGCAAAAGAAATGTACTACAAAATATTTTTTTCGTTCATTTGACGAAACCCTATTCGCCTCACTCCTCTGTCTGTCTGTCTGTATGTCTGTCATAAATCCCGTTCTCAGAAATTATTCGTGGATACTTATTGATGAATACCTCACATCAAACGACAAATCATAAAATTTTGAAAAAGTCTTATATTTACCCGCCTGGGCTCTAACTTGAGTATTTTAAGCTTTTGTTTTTTTTTTTTAAACTGAGCCCCTAATTAAGTTGAAGACTTGAAATTTTGAATACTTATAGCTGAACACTTGCGATCTCACGACAAATCATAAAAATTTCAAAGAGTCTTATACTTACCCCTCCGGTCTCTAACTTTTGTATTTTAAGCAATTTTTCTAACCCCACCCTTTTCACCCGGGGAGAACTTTTCTAACTTTTGCCGACACCCCTTTGACCACTCTTTCATATTATACACTATAGCCTTACACATTTTAGTTCTACTTTTTACCGCCAGGGGGCGCCTAACTGTCTCGGTTGCTATGGGTCCGATCCCCTCGACTAATATATCTACGGATAGGTTGTAAAACGGAGTTTCGTTCGGATAGAGGTTTGTTTAGAATAGAATGCGCCACTGGTTTCGAAATGTGGAACTAACAGATTTTGCAAAAGGATAAAGTGTTTTGAAAGGAATATTAAACGAAACCCTCTGTGCGATCTGTGATCACACTTACCCACTTGTTTTTAAATAGTGGTGCGAATAAAATATTAAAAAAATCGGCTCTGGAAGCCCTGTATTTACAGACCTATATGACTGATGAACAACTAACCTAGCCATGAACCCATCTGTGCCCGATTTCTTTGCCCGGTCAGTATTTCGTTTAGTTATCACTGATACAAGTTGTAAATAAGTTCATGGTGGATGTCACAAGCAACAAATGAAGCAGTTCTGACTGGCGGAACTGCATTGACGAAGTATCATGGTTGATCAGCTGATTGGCGTGTCTATTATGCAGGATTTACTGTATACTAATTTGAATATTCTGTAAGTAAAATGTGTAAAATAGAATCCATCTAAAAAAATAATATTTCATTTCCAAAACATCAAAATTGGTTAACGTTTTATTCTGGAAAATTAATAAACTTTCGGATAAGTTTCTGTAGTTTTTCTAGGTGAGCTTATCCTGGGACTTTCTACTTTTCATGACAGCAAAACTGAAACTTTTGATTTCATAAAACATTTCCTGCTGGCAACAACACCTTATATATATATAAAATGTTACTATAGCTTTTAACATGCTATAAAACTAATATTAACCCCTTAACAGTTTCATTTTTTGACGCAATAAACTAAAAATAGCGAGAAATACTACGTTTTCTATACTAAAATATCTGCCAATTAATAACACAAAAGTTATAGTTAAAAATTAGTGGTGTTCAAAAGCTTTTACTAACGACTTAAGCAAACTCTTTTTGCCCGAGCGGTGCTCGTCAAAAACTGTTAAGGGTTTAACAAGCTGGGAACAGTTACCTAATTAAAATTAAGATTTATTTGGAATAAAATACAGGGTGGGTAAAAAGTCTGTAGAAATTTCAAAAATTCATTTAAAAAAATAGAACAATTTGTCATATTGGAGTTCTTTTTGTACCACAAGACTTCTCATGCAGTCGGATTTTTTTGTCGCAATAAAAAAAAAATAGTTACAATTTTCCCCGATAGATGGGTCAGTTAAAGTCCACGCTATTTAAAGACGAATTTTATTTATTTATTAATTAATTTATTTTTTAATTTACAAGTATTTATTTGCACTTGAAACTACTATATTCTCAAGTACAAATGAAAACCTGTTTTATAGTCTCAACGTTTTTTTGTCTTTTTATAATGTGGATCTCAATTGCATCACGTATTGGTGAAAATGTGAGTTTTGTTTTCCGCAAAGAAATGGGATTCTTTTGCAAGTCTTATGATGCAAACCACGCTTTCGTATCTTTTTTATTTATTTATTCACTTTTATGAATTTGAAAAATTTATACGGATTTTTTTGCAGAACCTGTATTGTTGTAACTTGTTATTTTCTTCTATCTTTACAAGAAGAAAGTATTGGATTTGTAAAAATTTTCGAAATCCGGTTTTCGACGGATTTATAGGTTTTAGGGTTCAGAGATCCCGAAAAACAAGTTTTTACAAAACATCTGTCTATGAGTCTATCTGTGAGTTTGTCTGTCTGTGTGCGACACAAATTTTTTCGGTGCTCTATCTCAAGAACTAATGAACAGAATTTAATAAAACTTTAGATTCAGTTAGTCCCTGATATAAATTGGTGCTGATTATTTTTGGTGTAAATCGCCTAGCAGGTGGTGCTGCTATGCTGCATTATTCATGATTTCCACAATAGCTATATCTCAAGAACTAAAGGACAGATTTTCAGAAAACTTCAGATTCAGTTAGTCCTTGATATAATTTGGTGCTGGTAACTTTTTGGTGTAAATCACCCAATAGGTGGCGTTGCTATGCTGCATTATTCATGATTATCGCAATAGCTCTAGCTGAAGAACTAATGCACGAATTTGCACCAAACTTCAGATTCAGTGAGTCCATGATATAAATTAGTGATGTCTAGTTTTTGGTGCAAATTGCCCACCAGGTGGCGCTACTAGGCCTCTTTTTTCACGATTTCCGCAATAGCCGTATCTCAAGAACTAATACATGAATTTTCATCTAACTTTAGATTCAGTTAGTCCCTGATATAAATTGATCCTGTTAAGTTTTTGGTGTAAATTGTCCAGCAGGTGCCACTGCTTTGCAGAACTTTCACGATTTCCCCAATAGCTGTATCTCAAAAACTAATGCACCTATTTTCATCAAACTTCAAATTCAATTAGAAGCTGACATAAGTTGTTGTTGATTAGATTTTGGTGTAAATCACCTAACCGGTGCCGCTGTTATAATGCATTTTTCAGGAAGTGTCAACATGTATGACATAGAAGAAAGTTTTGGGATTGCCACATCCGACTAGTTGTATCGTTGTATCTTTGTAAATTGTTACAAAGATTTAAGATTTAACAAGAAACACTTTCCTTTTCATTATTGCTTCATCTGATTTTTCATGAAGTTTCACGATTTCTCCACATCTTTTAAATTAT
The DNA here is from genome assembly GCA_963932465.1 of Maratus speciosus. NCBI lineage: Eukaryota > Metazoa > Arthropoda > Arachnida > Araneae > Salticidae > Maratus > Maratus speciosus. The sequence continues at coordinate 609,975,781 of OZ010790.1, forward strand.
TCATGAAGCTTTAAAATTCATTAAAAAAAAAGAGAGAGAGAAATTAAGCAAAAAATCATATAATACTGCCTGCGCATTCTTAAATGAAATATTCAAATTCACTCTTTTATTTACTTATTTATTTATTTTTTTAGAAAAATGACGCAATAAACTACAACAACAGATTGTTACAAAGATTTAAGATGTAACAAGAAAAACTTTTTTCTTTACTGTTTTGCAATCGTGTCGCTTTCTTAAATAATTAATCTCCATTCCTCTCTCGCTACTTTGAAAATAATTCCAGTCTTTCTGGATAACAGTGAAAAGGTAGACTCCTATTTCGTAATTATCAAGCGAAAATACGGCCGAAAAGAAAACGTGTAAACATATTAGATGATTGGATTGTTACACTTCACTTTCAAAGTTAATTTTGCCCCGGAATCGAGAGCGCGATCTAATTCCCATAATTCCTTTCTCTGCTGACTCATTCCGGGGTGACACATCGGGCCCTTCTCTGATCGTCGTGGTCTAAAAGCAGAATTAACCGCTTCCCTGATTATCCCGAGTTATCTCGGGTTCGTATATATTACAATTAATTATTATCCCGAGAAAACTCGACCGTGGCATAATTTGTCACGTTTTTAGTTAACCTGAAGCTTAAAAAGAAAGAAAATATTCTTATATAATATATTAAATTATATATAATATTTGATTGGCAGATTTTCAAGTTTTGTGGTATGAAATGCAAATGATGAAATGCAATGATGTGATTGCAAAAAATGTGATGATTTTTCACAATTTTTTCCAAAAAAAAAATTGTTATGGGAAACGGTTTTAAAGCTTTATTATTTAAAAATTATATTTCCAATATTATGTATATTCTTTCCATTCATAGTTAATTCGCGTCATTTCTCATTGCAAACTTCGGCTGAGGCAAAACTTTTGAAAATGTATCATAAAATATATATGATAAACCACTTTTTATTATGAAAAAAATGTGAATTTAAACTTGTTACTACTATTATTAAACTTATTCTACTTTTTTCTGTTAATAAATATTGATCTGAATTGAGAACTTGAGTTTCAAAACTCGCCTTACCGAGGGAAGAAAATTTTGATGGAACATGTTTTGTACTCAAATTTCTAGTATATAACGCCACTATTGAAAGTAAACCAAGATTTTACAATGCCAGAATTACTCAATTGATTTTTGACTCGGTTCAAAAATCAGTCACATTTCTTTTTACATAGCCCAATATTGTAACTCGCGACTGGCTCTCGGAGTATTTTTATTTCCATCTTTTTGGTATTAAAACAGCAATTACTGTTTCAAACAAAAAAATCAGACAAAATTAAAAACGAAAATAAATAAAAAAGTAATTAGAGTAACTGAGAGAGTAACTAGAGTAACTAGAGTAATTAGAGTAACTCTAGAGATTACTCTAATTTACTAAACTCTAATTAGAGAGTAATTAGAGTAACTAGAGTAACTGAGAGAGTAACTGAGAGAATATCTTCTGAACGAAATAACTTAACAGTTCATAAATTCATGAATATCATCAGATTTTATGTTCTCTATATTCCTCTATATTATCTCTGAAGCACTAATGAGACGGTCAGATCACAAATGTTTTCTTATATTTACTTCGAAGCGGTATGCTTTGTTTAAATATCTATATCTTAAGATTTTATGTGGGAAGGTGACTCTGAAATCTTACAGCAAAGTTACAGTTTTGCTCTAAATACAATATGATTTTATTAACTGATATTAGAAAATATTCAATAAATTGAACGCTCTAATTTCTTGAAATACAATCATCTACTTGTAATAGATTACTATTATAAAAATCCTAATTATATTGTAATAAAGTGTAATTTACTTATATTTGTGGGATATTAACTCTGATGAAAAATTCCACACTAGAAGTGTGTTTCATATTCTTGCTATTCGTGATATTCTTCCTTCATTGCATTCCTTTCATACATTTTTCCACTTGCAAATATTGAAAGTAACCTTTTGAAAGTAAATTTTCCGCTTTTGTTTTATTCAACTATTTTATAAGATTTACGATATTATAACATTAAAATATTTAGGTTTTTTCAATATTCAGAGATTTCTTAGTGGGTACTATATGCCGATCAGCTTTCCTTAAATATTTTTTTTATAATGATTAATGTATTATATTTTTACATGCCATCTTCATTAGAATTTTGGTTAACATCGTTATATGAACTTGTAAGATAAATTTTGATTCAAAGGTATTTTATATATATACAGTGAAACCTCCTTGAACGGTCACCTCTAAACAACGACAACCTCCGAATACCGGCCACATATTGATGAAGCCATACATATTCAATGGCATTAACATTAATGCGAGCCTCTAAATAAGGAATTCTGAACAACGGCCTCTCAAAAGTCACGAGAAAATTTTTTTAACAGTTTCTGGTTATTCATATTCATTTGCAAACTAAAGTCTGAAGCAGATCAAACAGAATTTACTTAATATGACAACAAAATGTTACTTAATCTCTTGAACACTTGATCCTTTTCCAAAACTAGACATAGAAAATGAAGACATTAATAATGATGGAGAAAATTTAAATAAATATTCTTAGAACAGCAAGTATAACTTATACGAATGCCAGTAAGTTTGTATGTCTGGATAAAGATTTGGCAGTGCTACATTTGATTCATACAGCAAATGGTGGAAGATAGGAGAGAGGAAGAGAAAAGTGATGCGGAAGGGGATATGGGAGAGATTATAGAATCACCCAGAATTTCCAGTATTAACACATATGCCACATTTTTGACGAACCTTCGGGGAATCAAATATTTTGCAATAAATCATAATGATGATGAGTTGTACAACAAAACAACTCATACTGTTATTTCTTTTGAGAAAGGCATTTGTCGAAAAAAAAAAAAAATCTGCAAATCACTGATTTTTTTTAATGTGTTAAAACAATGAGGATTAATTAAAATGACTGTGTATTTCTATTTAAATTTATGTAAATATTTTTTTTTTAATTGAAATCTCTGAATAGCACCCACCTCTGAATAGCGGTCAATTTTCATACAACATTTCCGCCGGTAACCGTTATTCAGAGGTTACACTGATACTATGTATATTAAGACACTCTGAAAATTAGGAAAGACCTAGGACAACAAAAAAATAGTTTTATAAAGGCATGAGGTATTAAATCAAATTAAGTATATAGGTATAGGCGTATTACATAAATCAGATGAACATTATCCGATTATCAAGATTTTTTCTATGTATGAGAGGTAAAAGTAGTATAATGGAGGTCAAATTTCGTAGAATTCATTCATTCTGAATGGTAGGCACCAAGTGATCGAACACTTGACAAGGTCAGACTGAGATAAGACTGGGTTTCTGCAACTCTTTCAAGGATATTCAATGTCATCGTTAATATTCACTTTCCACTGTGGACAAAACTCACATGCGAGACGGCTCAGCAACGCTTAAGATGAATCTCAGGTGATCGAGAGCTGATCATATGCAAGATTTAATTATTTAAAGCGTTTAGAAATTTATTCCTATACGTACAAATACGGTTTTGAAAGACATATGGGAACGTCCATTCGTTACTCTTGTGATAATTAGAGCAATTTTTCATATATAATTCCAATTATTTTATTACAAAATATAATTAAGATAAAAATTGATATAACCAGCTAAATACCACTGTATTCCACACACAAACATATATCTAATTCGTAAAAAAAAGCATTTTGATTATGTATATATTAAATGACTCTTGTGACACTCTGGTCACAAGAGTAATAAAATTTTTATTGATTATATAGAGAAGGGAAATGCTTTTTGTTAAAAATTAGATATATTTTATGCGAGAGGAACATAATTGCATTTAACTGGTTTTATGAATTTTTGTTTTAATTATATTTTGTAATACAATAATTGGAAGTATTTGTGAAAATTTGCTCTAATGGTCACAAGAGTAACAATGGACGTTCCCATATCAAGGATCCACTATTATTTTTACGGCTCCAACTTTATCTGTAATGTTTTACCCACATAAAATATGGACAACAAAGAGGCTCCATGGTTCACAGTCGATCTTCAAGATTTGATTCATTCTAAGATTGAATCATTAAAAACATCAGAAACTTTATTCTGGAACACATGGGAAACAGATCAGGGATCAGCAATGATAATTGTTAGGATTAGTGATCTTATGATTTAGCCCGTGTTGCCCTATGTAGACAAGTCAGATGAACGATATTTAAGAGTTTATTGCAAATAATTGAGATTCATTTCGATATTTAATCATTAAAAACTTTTAAAAAGGTTTTTTAGACTATAGATGATTTTGGCAAACTCAGAATCAGCAATGATCAGTTTTAATGCTATCACGCTTATGTTATTCATAATGGCTGTTCGACTCAAAGTAATTCAGACAATTCAGATGCGCAATGACTCGATATTGATATCATTGACTGAATTCATTCCTGAATTTAGTCATTAAAAACCTTCAGAAATTTATTCCGACACATACGGAAGACCTTTAGAATCAAATCAAGGATCGTAAACCATCATTTTTAATGTTACGATCCTTATGCTACCAATAGTGTGTTATTAACAAGCAATTGAGTGATTTTCAAAAAATGTCGTGTTTTACTGTCCTTTCACATTTGCACAGAAAAATAGTTAAATATCATAATTTTAATTAGCATTTTTTAATGATAATTTACAGATTATTATTATTTATAAAAAAATTAAAAATAAGAAATATATTCTTTTGTAGTGAAAATGTCATTACCGTTGTCCCAACAAGCAATTTATTAGGTAAAGATTTGACAAAGTTCTATTTAAAACAGATGGTTATAATTTTTTAATACATTTTTATTTATTAAGATCCTACTAATAAAAAAATATTTATTTTCATTAATTAAACTTATCTGTAATTCTTAATAATTATTTTAAAACGTGTCCTAAGAAATAGTGTTATTGCCATGCTTCTGACAAAAAGAGTTCATCAAAAAGACAGAGTTCATCGAGAATTTTTTAGGAGGCAACACATGCCTTTTTATCAAGGCAAAAAAACTCCTTAAAAGTCAACTTGTTATCAGGTTTAGGTGAATAGAGTAAATAGTTTTATAGTTTCAATAAAGCAAGCAAAGACTTTGAATGTTTCGGTGAGTATCTTTTTGTACGTCATTACCGTACCCACTTCCAATTGATAATTAAATGAAATTTTATTTCTTAATCTGCTTTTATTACATAAGAAATAGAAAATCATTGTATGGGGCAGAAGATATAATGGCTGCCATTTATGCCTGAGGAAAAATAAAAATATTTTGAGTAATTTGTCATTACCGTAGATGTCATTACCGTGCTCACTTATGTTCATTACCAAGTTCATTAAAATTTAAAAAATAGTTTTAAAATGTTAAATTAGTAATTTGGTCTCTGCTGATGCTTGTATATAAATGTTTATGAGGTAAGGTAATTATTTACAAAAAAATTAAAACTTTCTGATTATTTCTAAAAATTTGATTTTGTTATTCCAAAACATGGACAGATTTTGAAAATGACCCAATTATGCATAACGCAGGCACGTGGCAGCTCGGTGTTGATCGTTAAGGATGGATTCATTCCTGTATTTAGTTATTAAACAGATTAGGAACTCATTCTGACATCTGCAGAGGTTCTTAGAAGTAAATCAAGGATCAACCAGTGATATTTTTTAATGTCACGGCTCTTACGCTGCCTGTGATGGCGTTCCGTCACACAGCATGAGTAACTCATCTAGTTTTGTCGTTTCGAGTTGATTCATTTCTATATAGCGTTAAGAGCACCAATCTGACACATGCTGTGGTTCCTGGAAGGCAAATCAAGGATCACTGAAAGACAAATCAAGGATAATTAATTATCATTTCAAATGCTACAGCTCTTACGTTACCCGTGATGGCCTATCGACACACAAGATGGCGTAGAAAGTGAACCGTTCTTTCTATCTCGGAATACCCAATGATGCGGAATAATTGGACTCACGAGTTTAATCCATCGCTCTCTCCAGGCGATTGAGACCGAACATACTTTCTACTGGCCTACTGCCCGTTTCCGATACGGCCACTGAGTTTTCGATATCTTCGAAAGAGAAACATACTTTTTTTGTTTTTCATTTTAACATTCAACTCTTGAGGGTATTTTGCGCGACATGATCCAGTTGCTTTTTTTAAGTACTTTCACTGCTAGGGTAATTCGTCTGTCACAGAGTTACAGTGATCCGGAAAGATTCTTCAGGTCATACACGTTGTTCCGCCAATACGAAATATGTTTATCCGTCGGGTTTAACCACTCTAATAAACCAAGTGTAGCGAAAAGCTGATATGAATATTTATAAAGTTGTTACCTGAATATAATGTATCCATTTCGACGTTTGTCGTAGTCAAATATTCCCCGATTGTAACTAAAGATTCTTGTAATATAAGGAATTTTGAAAGTGCCTATTCGTCCAGATTCGTCGTTTTTGACGAATTTAATTATTTCTAATCTTTTAAAGAAACAGGGCATTTCTTTATGCAGTGATATATTTAAAAACATAACACGCCCATAACATAAATTCACCTTAAACGAAAGATTTTATAGATAAACATATACATTTCCCACATTTTAGCATTCAACTCTTGGAGGTATTTTGAATGATATAATCGAGTTTTTTCCCCCTAACACATAACAGTGTAAGAAAGTTTTTGTAATCATAATTTTTTTCTGTTTGTGTGCGTGACTAAACAGGGCAACTTCCAAACGATACTTCTGATTGAGCTTTTAGTTCCACCGCCAGGGAGTGCATCCTCTTCTAAACAAACCTCCTTCCGAACGAATCTCCGGCACGGGTCCCCGCTGTCTACGGTACCCTAAAGCAAGCGTGCTGCGCATGCACTAGAAAAAAATCTTTTAGTTCCACCTTTCAACCGCCAGGGTTGCATTCTGTACCATCTGATCGGGCACAGAACTGAAATTAGTTTTGAAAATTTTCTGTTGTACCTGTCGAATATGCTACAGACCACTGTCGCAAGAACTATACAGATTTTTGCACAAAATGGCCGGTGAATTGGGGCATTTTAAATTCACTTTTAAAGGATTTTAAATAATTTTTAAACCGACTCTATAAGGAAAATCACCAAGGAGTGGAAATGATCAATGTAGTGGCAATAGAATCAAGTAATAGTACAGCAGGCGTGGCTTCTCCTGTTTTAAAACGAGAGGTCAGGCTTTCGAATTGGTAAACGTTTTCTATATATTGGTTTAGCTGTAGTATAGCATTGCTTATATCATTTGTGTTATTAGAAACTTAATAACACGTGACAGAAAGAATCCGATTTTTATTTCACTTGCTGCTTGTTTTGATTACACAGCAATGGTGCTTGAATTCGATTTCACAGCATCGGTGCTTGGAAAATTACAACATAAATGGCAGGAAAAATCACTGTAGTTTACAACAAAAGGTTTACACTGCTTGTTGCACTAGGTTTACACTACTTGTTGTAGTTTACAACACGTCTCGGGGAAACAACTGGGGGAAAGTCTCGTACCCATTGGCTGCGTGATGCACGTGATAGAAAAAAATTGATTTTTACTTCATTTGTTGCTTGAATTTGCTTTCACAGCATCAGTGCTTGAAAAATTACAACATAAAGTAAAGGAAAAATCGCAACTTTTTTTTTTTTTTTTTTTTTACAGCGTAGGTTGTTAGTCTATCATACAGTTATACTGGCCCGGACAGATTCTTCAGTTTATACATACGCGTTGTTCCGCCATTACAAAATTATGTTTATCCTTCAGTTTTAACCAAAATGAATACTTAAATGAAGCGTAAAACTGATTTGAATAGTTATAAAGACATTAATTGAATATAACGCATATATACTCAGCTTAGCATGGCACACATGGCTTGTTGGACACATTTTGACGTTTTTAAAGTCAAATTTTCAGTGGTGCTAATTAAAGATTCTTTTATTAATAGAATTCGAAGGAGGCTATTCTGTGAAGTTCTTCATCTGCGAAGAAGTTTGCTGAATTTCTAATTTTTCGAGGAAACTGAAGTCTTTTGGCCTTGTTAAATATTGCCTATACTTTTAAAATGGGATTTTGAAAAAAAAAATACTAGATTATATATATATATATATATATATATAAATTACTAACATTTTCCCAAATGAATTGCGAAAGTAAAGCCACGGTGCAAAATTAGTTTGACATTTTTTTTAATATCTCTTTTTTTCTTTCCGATTCCTTTCTTTCTTTTTATTTATTTATTTATTTTTCTGTATAGAGACGTACCTTTACAGAAAAAATCGTCAGTCAAAAATAACAGCAGCAATAAAACATGGAAAAAAAATGAAATATAAAATTGTTTTTGCTATTTCTATAAATTTCGCCTTATAAATAGACAAAACTATAAATCAGGATACATAACTTCATTCATTTGTAATTTCGCCTAAAATGCGTTTGAAAATAGTATGCTGTTCAGTACCTCTCTGATCTATTTGTACTTTCCAAATAAATATTTTTTCTTTACTTTCCCTACCTTTAGATTTTTAATAATTATAATAATAACAATGGGAGCTCTTACATATAATTACTTCATTTTTTAAGGGAGAAACTATAGCCTAGTTAAAGATTCGTTTCTGTGATTTTATTTACATAAAGATGTCGATCTCCTAAACATTTTGATGGATTACTCATGCATCAAACGATTTTTTTTCTATTTTGAATAATTATAGGTCTCTTTTTTACTTAAACAAAACCCGAAAAAACAAAATTAATTACTTTCATTTTCAAAATGAGAAACTATACCCTAATTGAAGATTTGTTTCTGTGACTTTATTTACATAAAGAAGTCAAAATCCTAAACATGTTGATGGATTACTCATGCATCAAACGAATTTTTTTTTCTATTTTGAACAATTATAGGTCTCCTTTTTACTTAAATAAAAACCGAAAAAACAAAATTAATTACTTTCATTTTCAAAGTGAGAAACTATAGCCTAATTAAAGATTCGTTTCTGTGACTTTATTTACATAAAGATATCGATCTGTTAAACATTTTGATGGATTACTCATGCATCAAACGATATTTTTTTTCTATTTTAAACAATTATAGGTCTCCTTTTTACTTAAATAAAAACCGAAAAAACAAAATTAATTACTTTCATTTTCAAAGTGAGAAACTATAGCCTAATTAAAGATTCGTTTCTGTGACTTTATTTACATAAAGAAGCCGATCTCCTAAACATTTTGATGGATTACTCATGCATCAAACGAATTTTTATTTTTCTATTTTGAATAATTATAGGTCTCTTTTTTACTTAAATAAAAACCGAAAAACAAAATTAATTACTTTCATTTTTCAAAGTGAGAAATTATAGCATAATTAAAGATTAGTTTTTGTGACTGTATTTACATAGAGAAGTCGAAATCCTAAACATTTTTATTGATTGATTACTGATGCCTCAAACGAATTTTTTTTTCTTTTTTGAACAATTACAGCTTTTCTTTTAGCTTAAATTTCTGACCGCCGAGCAAAAGGGCAAAATTGTAATGTTGTTTTCTCTGTAATTTTTTAAAATGCTGAAAAAAGATTATTTTTTCAACGCGATATAAAAAATTATGTATAGGAATAACATAACCCTTGAAACTATTAATCATATCTTAATCTTTCTAAACTAGATTATATCTGTAGAATTATATTACCGTATTTTATGGAAGAAACGCCACGGCGTTTACGAGTTTAAAAGTTAATTTTTTTTCCAAGTGCGGCGTTTGCGATTTTTTTTTAAATACCAACTAATTTTCCTTAATTTAAAAATTCATAAAAATACTTAAAATCGGATTTAAATATTTTAAATAAAACTCCAGACAGCTTAAGGTATTAAAAATGAGGCATCCTACACTGCTCAGAAAACTTTGATTAAAGTTAGGTCAATGTGACGCTGTCGACAAAAGTAACGTTCCGACGGGTGCGGCGATTACAATATTTTTAAGCTTATTCAGCCAATTATGAGTGCGGCGTTTCTTCCATAAAATACGGTAATAAAAAAAATGCTTTTATTATAGTGAAACCTACAGCTTAGTGAACGGATATACCAGTTCACGGCGGTAAGAAGGTTTTAAAGAAAAAAAACCGAAAAAGCAAAATGAAATCTTTCTAATCCAAATGTGTCAACTTCGACATGTCATTATTAAATTACCTCGCAACTTGATACTAATCTAACCATGCAAATGACCATCTTGACACATATAATTACTACAATGACAACCTTTGGCTGGCTTTTCCCTTAATGAGTTCACATAAAAAAGGCAGAAAAAAACTCGACACATGTTCCACTGATATCCTAACACACGCACACGAGATATTCAATCAAATTTCCTAAGTACCCTCAACAATGCGGACAAGAATGTGATCGAAAATGAAAAATCCTTCCTTCAGGCAAAATAGAGAGAAAAAAACACTTTTAATCCTATGTGTATCGTACCCAGTAAACTTTCGCTTTTTTATCTATTATGACCCATCAACAAGTCCGATTTTCTTTTTCACTTTCCCTTCTGGAGAAAGTGTAAGCAGGGGAAAAATAAAAGAAATGCAAAGTAAATCAGCGGTAAACGAAAAACGAAGCAAAAAGATTATACCAACAGGAACCTAGTGACACAGCAGCGAAGGATTAGGATTCATTTTATGCGCGAAGTGAAATGATCTGAAACCGACCGTGTACGGGTTTCAGAACTGACGAAGCAACGGGTTCATGTGGAACGTGTCGGCGATAAATCAAGAAAATTCGATGTGTTGACTTCTTTATTTGGAGTTTTTAAATGTTTTATCATTTCTGTCGCATTTCCTATATTTCGGGGTAAATTCGGAGGTAAAGATTTATGAGGAAAGTTTAGGATGCGTGAGAAATCAAACTGACGTCGGAATATATTTCCAATTTTCTTATTGTTTTTCAAAAGCTTTACAGGAAGTTAACAAACTTTCAGACTCTTTTTAGGTGCGTTCGTAATTATACAAATACGTAGCGCCTATCGCCGCCGTCTGGTCCGTCGGTCCGCATTGAACAGTGCAATAACTGCCCAACCGAATGGTTTGAAATCTATACTAATAAAAGAAAGTTTCGATGTATGTGTGTGTCTGTTCGCGATGGCTAGCAAAATCTACGGCACGTACGCGGCTCAAAATTTTTGTGAAACTAGCCCAAAGGGCCTCGTGATTCACCTGAGATTCAGAATTTTAAAATTGTAATAATTAGTTGAGAAATTAATTAAAAACCCCAAATTAAAAGAATGGAAAAGTATTCCTAATTCAACAAAAACATAGATTTTTTTTTTTTTTTTTTAATCAAAACGCAGAATATTTCTTCGAAAGGTTGGAGAGAGGAGGAGGGGTTAATAGAATTACAGAGCTGCCAGGGCGATAAATGTAACTGGGCTTTTTTTATAAAGAAGTGTATCTTAAATTCTACTGGGCCTAAAAATTCGAAATTATCACAGCCAGACGCAGAAAAAATTCCCCTTTCAGAAATTCTAAAAATTATTTTTATACTCCTGTAAATGGTTGAAAAATCCATTAAAAATCCATTTATAAAATCTCTTTCATTTTTGGTCAGAGAAGCACATAGCAAGAGCAGGTGTTTGCAATGCAGACGACTGACTATGGAATAAAAACTCCAAACCGCAAATGATTTTTATACTAGGATTCTCTGGAACGCCGTCAATTTTTTTAAAATACACCATTTAGAGATTTTAAAGTTATGTATCTAGCCCTATCTTTAAACGCTGTTTAATAAGATCTAAATTCTATAAAAATCGATCCGCAAATTTTTTGTTTAATAAAAAATTCGATTTTTAAAAAGGAAAAGAAATGCTTTGTTGAAACGCGAATCTAATATATCTACGGGTAAATTAAAACTGGCAGTTTTTTTGCAGATTGTAGTATTTTTGCGATGCAGGTTCACCAATAGAATTCACTGATTGAGGAAACTCGATTTTTAACACTTTCCAACAAAGTTGAAAAGTGTTTATGCATTCGGCTTGTCTGTCCGTCTGTCCACGCTCTAACTCCAGTAAATAGACTAGGATTTTCATGAAATGGATAAAGGTTATGGAGGGCCACCCAAGCATATTTGGTATTGTATGGAAAGTATGTAGGATTAATCGTTCATTTACAGGGGCACTCAAAAGTATTCCATTCCATGAGGGTATAGGGGGGGGGGGAATCGTTTGCTGAGTATTTGAATGACAGGATGTCAAATGTATTGAATGAATTGTCAAATGTATTGATTTCAAATGTATTGAAACTGATATAAATCACTGAATTTCACTACGATCACGTTAGAACAGGGCATTCACAGCATTTTTTATTCATTGAAAATTCATTTTTATTCACACACAAAAGGACAAAAGAAATCGGTTACAGTATAGTACTGTCTTCGAGTCATCATTGCTGGGGTGTACGGTTTAAAATTCGATATGCGCTTTTAAATTTAATTAATTTTTTGCATCTTACTCGCTCTATATAAATTCTGTACCTCCTATACAAGGCTGCACAAAAGTATTCACGTACCGTTCTCCTTTTTATAGAGGAATTTGCTGAAGGTAAATTTTCAACTGAAGTCTATGTATCTCTCAAATGAACTCCATTTTGGCATGCATGTCGTTAGTAGATTCAAATCTATATATCCTATACAGGGCTGCTGAAAAAATCCGCATAATTTTCCGATTGTGGAGGGGAACAGCTTACATTGGGTTTTGAAATGTATTATGCGTTTCCATAGGGTTGAATGAGATGTAATATTTTAATTTTTTAAACGGTACAGTTTGTTACATTATTCTAAATGTGTTGGAAAATGTTTCATAATCTATGCTTGACGCATGATTTTAAATTTTGGATAAGGCGAGTTTTGGAACTCACGTCCACATATATTTACAAAAAATTGAAAACGATGTTCTATTACGTGGTATTTAAATAGTAATGTCCGCATATTTAAAAAATGAATCATTTAAGGGTGTTCTCAAATCCAAAAGGGCAACTTTCTGACATAAGTTTTAATTTATTTTTGCTCGGAAATGTAAGAAACTAGTTGGTGTTATTGTTCAGAAACTATGTCATCGAGCTGTTTTTTCCATTTTTTTGCAAACGCAATAACCTTTCAGAAAAGGGTGTCAAAATAGGCGTTTTGAACCGAATTTCCGCGCGAAGGAAGAAAAAGCACTCAAGAGCGGTCAAAAAACGTGTTTGTCAGGTGATCCAAAACGCTCCTAACTCAATAGGTAAGGGAAAACACAGTTCCATTCCAAATCGCTTCCATGGCCAGGCTTTCCAATTTTATATCTTTCTGTTAAAAATGAATTTGTAAATGTGTCAAAACGTTTTGCGCTTGTTGAGCAGAGCAGTTAAGAACAGCCTTAATGTCCTGTATGAATTTATATTAGTAGCGTATAGTGTATCCCTCAACTAATATTCATGCGCAAACTTTATACGCGTGGGATAGCTAATAAACTTTATTCGCCGGGTTTTTACATTCCATGACTTGAAGACATCTTAATTTCTTATTGGTGGGCATTGCCATTAATCATACCTTCGTGTCAGCACTGTGATCGATGAATTTTAACTCCACCCCATAGACCAACTGAAACTGTCTTCACTAAAACTGATTTGGCAGAATACATTCGGAATTGAGACCGAATTGAAAATCATACTAAATTAACTCTCGCAAGCGTTGGTGTTAGCTCAAGTTTCTCAGTTGATTACAATGTCTAAAATTTGTTTTACAATGGTTTTTCTTTTAAACCAAAGAAAGACTCATTTGAATTTTTTTTTCAAAAAATTCAATATGTTAAATTAATTTTGAAAAAAAAAATACCATTTTTCAAAACATAAAATCTTTTTATCGATTAATCAGTTATTTCAAAGACAACTTCTATCTGAAGAAATGAATATAATTAATATAAATATAATATTAATTTAATAAAAATATAAATTTTTGCTTGAATAATTCCATTCTTTATTATAAAATGTGTAGAAATAAGAAAAAAGATGAAAAGTTAACGTGAAAATATGTTTAGAAAATATATTTAAATATATATATATATATATATATATATATATATATATATATGTCATAAACGCCCTTTATTTTTAATTCGAGTGGAATGATTAAATTCTTAAAACCTCCTCTCAAAACACTCTTCTTCAGTAGAATTTCAAAGCGTTGTAAAGTTTCAACGTTCAGCAGTTTATATACCGAGTGAGCCAAAAGTTCGATAAAACTTTAAAAAGTTATAAGAAATTATGGCAAAGGAGTGGGGTTTCAAAGAAAGGGCTCACAAGGTAGTCGGATTTTTTTTTTTTTTTAGCAAAAAAAAAAAAAAAAAAAAATTAGTTAAAAAAATCACATGCAGAGGGCGCTGGCGACCCGAGACACAATGAACAGGAGAACAATACGCTCCATTCATTTGTTCTTCCAATAACAAATGTTCAACATGACCTCCAGAACATTCTACGACACAACCAGGTTGTGTCATAGTACCTGTTCATTGTGTTTCGGGTCGTCAGCGCCCTCTACATGTGATGCTTTAACTATTTTTTTTTCTGCTAAAACAATCCGACAACCTTGTGAGCCATTTCTTGCAAACTGCCCTCCTTTATCATAATTTCTTCCTTTTAATGACGGGCGCCCCACCAGTGGCCGAGAGGTTCTGCTCTCGAAGCTGGTAGACGGGAGGTGCTGGGCTCGATCCCAATCGCGCTCGTCGGCCTAATCGTTCGGAGTTTTCGTAGTTTTCTTCGAACCTTGGACTTCCAAGCGTTAATACGGGTTAGGTTCCCTTAGAAAGACCCCCACGAAGGGCACTCCCACCCCCCAGAGGGCCTATATCTTTCGTGTTGATAATTGGCCGACATGAACACAACCAAATCCTTTTTTATGAACTTTTAAAGTTTTAAGGAAATTTTCGCTCACCCGGTGCATACAAAATGAATGAAATGATAATGAAATATATTTTGTTAGAAAATGCGTACCTTTTATAAGAAAGGGGATAATTTTATGACGAAAGAATTTTATACAGTAACTATTGCATTTTTGAACTTAAAAAATATATTTTTTAAGTTCATATACACTATGACGCAAAAGTTTAGACAATGACGTCATTCAGCTTTAAAATGTAGAATTATGACGTCAGAATTACAAAAACCTGTAAATATATTCAAAAACTGATTTAAAATGCTATGTACAAAAGACAGTCGTTTTATTTGCTATAATACTAATTTTTTTCATAAAAATTCAAATGTGCTTGTCGCAAAAGTTTAGACACTATTCTAAATTTCTTTGAATATTCGCTGGGATATGCAAATTTAGAATCGATGATGTCACAAATTTGGAGTACTTAAGTTCTGCAAACGATTGCGCTTCATAGTCGACATGCCGAGAGCTAAAGAAATTCAAGTGAATGAGGTTTCAAGGATTTGGCAGTTGAAAGGTGAAGGGAAGAGCGTTTCTGAAATTTCTGCTATTATTAATAGGTCAAAAAAATCTATTTATCGAGTTTTATCGAGTGGTTCCGAATATAAAGCAAAATGTCGGTCTGGGAGGCCACGTGTGACAAATGTACGAGAGGATCGCCTGATACAAAGACTAGCGAGTACTCAACAAATGAGCGTACGTGGAGTTCAAAGCTCATCGGGACTCTCTGTATCAAAGGATACGATTCGTAGACGAATTTTGGAAAAAGGAACAATCGTTTATAGCAAAATGCAGAAGAAACCAGCTCTGAAACCACATCATAAGTTACAAAGACTTATGTGGGCTCGAAAGCATATGTCATATGGAGAGAAATGGCAGTCAGTCATATTTAGCGATGAAAAAAAGTGGAATCTGGATGGTCCAGATGGTTGTTTATCGTATTGGCATGACTTGCGGAAGGAACCTCGACGTTTTTTAGTCGCAGACAAGTAGGGGACTCGGTGATGGTTTGGGCAGCCTTTTGCTATAATGGACAAGTATCTCTGACCTTCACCAGTGGTCGTCAAACTTCACAGCATTATACACAGACATTAGAAGAAAACCTACTGCCATTTGCTGAGCTTCTAGGGGGTCCTCAGTGGGAATTTCAGCAAGACAATGCTTCAATTCACACTGCAAAACATTCAAAATCTTGGTTTAATTCTCATAATATAAGAGTTCTCGACTGGCCAGCATGTAGCCCAGATCTTAACCCTATAGAAAACCTTTGGAGCATCATGTGTCGCAAAGTTTATAGCAACGCTAGACAATATTCTTCTGAAAAGGAACTTAAGACATCTATTGAGAATGCATGGTACGATATCGATCCACAAACTATGCAAGATTTAGTTTCTTCCATGCAGTCTCGTGTATATGACGTAATACATAAGCATGGATGCGCAACCAGGTTTTAAAAATTGTTTATTTCGATTTTATTTAATTTGTGTCTAAACTTTTGAGACAGCAGTTTATTTTTGTTACCATTTAATTTATTGCAATATGCACAATTCCACTTTTCTTTGTTATAAATATTGTTTATATGTACAGCACATTAATTTCAAGCAGTGATTTGAAAATTGAATAAATATTTTTCAAAGTATGTAAGAATTTCTTCATTGTCTAAACTTTTGCGTCATAGTGTAGTATATTAATGTACACTACAGCAGGGTTAGCAGTTTGGCCTCCAGTTTTAATACGAAATTTCAAATTCACACCGTAAAATTCGAAAGAAGATTTTACACTTTACATGATCGCTAAATTTCTCTCATTAAAATAAAGCATAAAATGCAATTCGTTATTTGTGGTGTGACCACGAAATTTCTGAATAAAAATGGAGGCCAAACTAGAAACCCTGCACTACAGTAAACTATTAACAGATACAAGCTAATATCTTGATATATATAAACAACTAAAATGTGTTAGTTTTCTCCATGTTTCATGCGTAACTAGTTTGATTACATGCATCGGCTAGAGCGGAGCTTCTCTTAAAATATATAACACTATATAAAAAATATATATGCCTTCACAAGCGCCTTTGCCTATGCAGTTTATAGAATATGATAAGACGTTTTGGTCGATACTGTTATTAAAATATTAACAAAGTTCTAAAGGCTTATAATTTTTGCTGTCTTAAGTCTACTTTCTTCTCTACTATGACTAAATACTGCCATTTAATTTTCTAAATAACATAATTATAATTTACATTAATATTGTATTATTTCTACCTGCCCAACACTATAGCGTTGCATAAATTCATATGGTTTATTAGTGTACACTACAGAAAAATATCACTGATATTATAGCTAATCTAATTTATGTGTGTAAACAATCAAAACGCGTTAGTTTTCTTCATGTATTATGGATAACTAGTTTGATTAAGTGTATCTGATAGAGCAACGCTTCTGTTAAAATACATAACATGACTTAATTAACCATTTTTCTACTGACGGTACTTATAAGTACCATTAAAATAACTTGTTATGAAATTCACTTAATGCTTCGATTACTTGTAATACAGTTTAGAATGAGTTATAGAAACATTACTTTATATTGCTCCAAAAGCATTATGGTTATGGGTTACACAAAACAAAAATATTTTTAAAAGGATGATTTCTTTTTCCTTTGTATCTTTTCAGTTTTCTTGGCGCTGGGGTATGGAGGGAGGGATATTTCAGTTCGGAAATATTTCTATATTTCTATCGTAAGAACATTCTATTTGTAGATTTCTTAATTTTACAAAATACTAAGAAAAATATTTAAAATAAAGGATTTGAGTGGGGTTATAAAAATTGCATAAAATCCTTGTGAATTCAAATTTAATGAATCCTTCTAAATCCTTCAATCCTTCTAAAATTTATTAAATGATTATGTAAATCTTCTAATGTAGTTTAAACAACTCACGAAAAATGCTTTAGGAGATAAAATTTTCATGAATTCATAATTCAGTAAATAAAGAGTTAAGCACCTTTGAATATACAATTTATAGAATGTTATAAGAAGTTTTGTGTTGAGACTATTATTAAATCATTAACAAAGTTGTAAAGGCTTGGCTGCCTAATTTTTTACAAGTAAGACTTACTTTCTTCTCTACCATGACTAAATTCTGCGATTTAATTTTCTAAATAACATTCATTATAAGTTACATTAATATCGTATTAATGCTTTTGACAAATCTACTCCCACCTTTCCTCCACCCTACAGTTGGATATTTTCTATGTTTTTCAGATCAGAGATCCTTTCGCCTAGTTTTTCTTTTTCACCGCAAAACATTTTGCTCAGTTAATGGAAGAAGTATGATTTAGCCGCCTTATTATTCGATTTATCGCAGTTACTTAACAGATCCCTTAACTTTTGATTGCGTTTTATTCAACTCCTTAAGTATATTTCCTCCCACATTTTAATTTTTTCCATGTCTGTTATCTGCTGAGAATCCACCCCTCTCACTCTATGGTGATGGTTTTGTTTTGTTTTTGTTTTTCTCTTGGACGAACAAGTAAGGTAGGGCGTTGGTGGCCTCATCCTGGGGCAAGAAGGGAGTTGCCCCATGCTGTCCCGAGGGGCCACGCCCTGCGATGACCCACATGATAGACATGTCCATCGTCTTTGATAGACTCCCCTCCTGGGAATGAACAGCGAAAGGGTTGCAGTTGCAAGAAAGTGAAAGTCGAGAAATGAAATTGTATTCTTCTAATTCTGTTTTAAGGCGACTTTGAAAACTAAATTTTTAATGGATTCACTTCAAACATGGCAGAGTTGTTCAAAACAAGTTAAAACTAGTATGCACTAAATTATAAATTAAAATGTTTAAAATATTTTTAGTTATTGCATTCTAAATATTTTAATGCGACAAGAAATTGACCTATTTTAACCCTTAAATGCCGAGTGTTGCCTTTCGGCAACATACCCAATTTAGGCTTCTAAAATACTATTAGATTAATATTGAAGCTATAATACTTAATGTTGCCAATAAAATACATTCTGAAAATATTATTAAATCGATTTTCAACATGTAGATGGCAACACGTGTGCTGTTTAAGAATAAAGATAGATTTATTTTTTCAATTGTTGCTACTTGTTCTTTTTGTTTTGTTTGGAAGCTTGCGAAATGCAGTATTTTGTTCTGCAGTGAGCAAGTAAAATTTATTTCTTATCATAGTTCCTAAAATTCTTCTGTGTTTAGTATTATAGAATTTTACCAGGGAAAATATTTTTTCAATTAAAGACTAGTATTGGCGATTAATAACAAACTGTTTTTTAGCCGTAAACCATACTTAAAACTAAATATGATTTTTTTTAAGTATTTTTCACATGATTTATTTAAAAAATGAAAGTCGAAAACATTATTAAAATTATTTTTGAAAAATCAGGCATTTAAGGGTTAAAATGTCCCATGCACATTTGTTTTGCATAAAATAGGACGCTATTTATTTATGAGATACATTTCGTATATTACAATGAAAGTTGGCATGGAGTGTAAAAGTTCACTGAATATATATGAAGAAAAACGTATTTTTTTTTTTTTATAATTATACTTTTTTTTAGCTACATAATTCCATATGCACATAAACTTCAACACTAAAATATTATTAGGAATGCGTATGGAATGTTTCAAAATTTAAAAATGTGTGCGATTTTCAATGTTGAGATAGCAGCATTTTAACTATAAAATATATAGTTTCTCTACAAATGTAAAAGTTTATATGTCTGCGAATAAGCATCAAAATTAAAAAATCCTTTTTGCATCAGACGAACTTGAGCATTTAGTTTTAGAATTTACAATAAAATAAAATTAAATTAATCAATCGATTTTTGCGTTGAATTTCATGATTGTTCACTGTCCCCTTAAATGCTTGATCAAGTAATTGAGAGAAGACAAACTATTTCTATCCTATTTCAATGCGATATCATTTTAAAATGATCCTATGTACGGTTCGTATCTATTTATGTTTTCAATTAAATTTTGGTTAAATTTTTCGTTGTCAATAGTTAAATAACTCTTTTAAAAATGTAATCAAAAGTATGTTTAGGTATATTTACTCATATTATTATTTTTTTATTTAATTTATAATATTGTTATTTAAAATTTATCCTTGACATGTCCTACCTGGGAAAGATAAGCAAAAATGTAAGTCAAGAAATGAAATTCTTCAAGTACTATTTTAAACGCCTGATTAACTATTTGAAAAGTAAAGAAAACAATGTATTTTTTATGCATATTTCCATGATGAAGAAAATAATGCATTTTTTAAAACCTTTAATGAAGAATTTAATGCTGTTCAGTTAGTAGTGATTATATATTTTTTTAATTTAGGGATTGATTAAATTTTGGTTAAGCTTGGAAAAATCAATTGAAGTCATTATGTTGTTATCATCAATAATTATATATATGTATTTTGTGTAACCGCAATTTTAAATAAATGTCTTTTAACTAATTTAAAAACATACTATAATATATTAAAACATATATTAAAAACCTTAAAAACTTGTTAAATCACATTTAGTCATTGGTTATCTACTTTCAGTTAGTTTCTGAATAATGTTAGTAAATAATAATTGACGAATTTAATGTAAAGCATCTCATTATTATTATCATTATTAAGTAAATGATATATGTGACAATGACATATAATTACATACTTTTGAAAGAAATGTTAATTGTTGGTTTGGTTTGTACAAATCCTAAATAACCCACTTTATAGTTTTTATAATTTTTTTTGTGTTGTGTTAATTTTTGTTAAGTATAATTTTTTTCCACACGTGACCTGAAGAATTAACTTTTTTGTATTTTATTATTACACTTTAACTTTTTATTATTAAAATAATATTATTTATATCAGTCAAAATACAGAAAATTTGTCGAAGTTTTAACGCAACAGATTAGGACAGATTTAGACTGTTACGAAGTCAAATTTGTTTCAGATAAATTATAAGCTGTGAAAATAACAGCTGTCTACAACGGAATCCTGTCTTAACAGTTTGCGTGCGTAATGTTACAATAAACTCATAACAAGCAAAATAATGAAAATAAAAATAAATAAATAAATAAATCTGATTCTTCAACTTACCGTAAGCGCCACAGCAATTTTTCAGGACTTCTGTATCAGATGGCTGTTGAAACCAGAAACTTTATTTAACAAAATGTATGTTCTCAATTTTTATTAATTCTTTAACTGCTTTTCAGCAGTGAAATTACGCTCGAAAGTATTGACTATTAAGGAAGTGAATTATCACATTGCTAACTAAGCGTAAACCAACAGAGTGAAAAATGTCCAAGTCGGGAATCGAACCCGGATCACTGGAATAGCGCTCCAGTGCTCCACCATTTAAGCCACGAGGACGATGCCCATATTGGGTGTTCATGAAGACTTTTCCATCTAATAGCTGCGGTAACAGACTTACCGACTTATGTGAGTGAGAGATGCCAAGCTGGGCATCGTCCACGTGGCTTAAATGGTATAGCACTGGAGTGCTATTCCAGGTGTCCGGGTTCGATTCCCGGGTTAGACATTTTTCACTCTGTTGGTTTACGCTTAGTTAGCAAAGTGATAATTCACGTCTTTAATATTCCATGCATCTTATCTCTGTATAGTATTTATTTCATATCGTTTATTAATTTAAATTTCCTGTACAAAATATATTTATGGAATGATCTTTTTTGGATGAAATAAAAACGATTCAGGCGACAAGTGAAAAATGGTTCATATGGCAGTTAAAATGTTAACCCTTGGCATAGTACTTCTGTTACTAAAATGTTGGAATGGTGAAATGACTCCAGAATTTACAAACAAATTTATTTGAAAATAAACAAAAGCTTTTGTTTACTGACATTGAAAATCAAAAGAAAAATTATATATAAAATACCGATGGTATTGTGACATTTGGGTATTAAATTAAGCGGCACAAAATGTACTACCACCTTTTAAGGGTTAAACGAAAAAAAAATCATGCTTCCAATGGATATCATACAATTGTACCAGCTACTACGAAAACCTGTCTAAAACGAATTTTCCCCCCAATCTCCTTTTGCTGTATTTTATGTTTAATTAATGCACCTCATATTCTTACACAATTAGCATAGATCAAAACACAGACTTGTATTAATGTACTACTCTTCAATTACATCCAAATAAAACCTTCCCATGCCTGTATCTTAGAGAGAAAAATAAGCAATCTTTGCTGATTATTTCATTTCATCGATCACTCTGACAAATGAATACTCGAGACGACCATTAACTGGCCACTTTCTACTCAAGAGTAACCCTTTCTCAATAGCATTCTCACAATATTTACACAATACTCAATATTGATCTCGCCTATCCCGACTCCGTTCCCAGATCACCCCACACACTCTTGTCTGATTTTTGTAACCGGTAGCTTTTCCCACAGCAGTTGGAAACGTGATGAGTCCAGTCGCACGTTTTCATAACCATTTTTATGGGAACGGCCACATTTCAATGGGTGTTTTTTAATAGTGGATGCACGACTCTTCGTACCCAGTACGGCATCGCCTATTAAAAAAGTAACATCGATAATTTAAAACAACAATGGTGTTGATTTTAGAGTCCCGGAGAGAGTTTTGTGAAATTAAACATCCCCGATATCCATTTAAGATGATAAAAGAAACGCAGTCGTGACTCGGCAAAACAATTGAATTTTTTTCTTCTTCTTGTAGTTGGGCATTCTGATACAAAAGAGTGTATTATAGAAATAGCTTTTGCCTTTATTGATTTCACTTTTGAAGGTATTAGAATAAGCTTTGAACAAGAATTGAATATACAAAATATAATTTATCCCTTCTTTTCTCACAATTGAGTTGATTTTACCGTGCGTTTATAACATCAATAATTAAATACTGAAGTTAATGCACAGGAATACTACATAGATTACTTAATAATACAATATACCTGTAAAGAAAAAAAAAATAAATTGTGCGTCATTCGTGGTAAATGATAATTCATACTATAACTAGTTTAACCCTTTCGGCTCTGGAGGTCACAAATGTGTTCCTTACTTTTTAAATACTTTAAACTAAACACTGTTAAAAATTTTGCAGCATTCTGGCAGGTCATTCGACCGTTTTTTGAAAAAACGGTTTCATAACCATAATTTAACTATATTCTGACCATAAAATGGCCAATAATAGGGTCAGAATAGTGTTAAATTACGGTTGTGTAACCGTTTTCGGATAAAACGGTCAAATGACCTGCCAGAATGCTGCAAATTTTTAACAGTGCAAATAGCGCCTTGCAGATACGTAATATCCTCCATAATCATGTATGTGTATTCTATATTTTGACTTTTCATCGGACAAGAAGCGCCATATAGCTTTGAAATAGTAAATTAGTACAAATAATAGTGGCAAAAGATTTAATTTTTTTGGACTTTAAGAAAAAAGTCAGAGCTGAAAGGGTTTAAACTTAAATTAGGGACTACTTTTCCGAATGAATCATTTGTGATAAACAATCAAAAATACTATGGTGTGTTTTTATGCCTGTTAAATCCTGTTGTAATACATTTTCCTAACGTCTTCAAAAATTCTTCTTTCGACTATAGTCCTATGCAAAGAACGCAAAATAATTACATTCATCAGGTTTCAGAAACTAACATATTCGTTAAATTTCAGTAAAACCTAACTCCTGTGATTTCGTTAGTCACTTTTAATTTTATTAGCGCAGAAGGGATTTTTACCCCAAACTGAAAAAAAATTCAGGGCCGAAAGGGTTAATAAATAGTCAGATCTTGGTGCCATAGCTGTTGCACTCATATGGAAAAAAGGCATAAATACAAAATTTATTGAGGCTACTTCAGTCAAGTGAAAAGACCCGTTCGCCAATGCTAATCCTATCGAAGAAATTTATAACGATATTGCATTTCAATATTTTTAAATGATTTCTTTTGCATTGGATAGCTGAGATCGATCTGTATACAAAGGCCGTTTTTTACTTTTTCGATTTCGATTGCAGATATTTTTTATGAGGACGCTTTCATTTTCGAAACCGGTTCCGAAAATGAAAGTGTCCTCATTAGTCATCACCTGTAAACAAAATTGAAAAAGTAAAAAACGACCCTTGTACAGATCGATTTCAGCTATCCAATGCAAAAGAAATCATTTAAAAATACTGAAATGCGACCGCGATATCTTTATAAATTTCTTCCATAGGATTAGCATTAGCGAATGCGCCTTTTCATTTGACTGAAGTAGCCTCTTAAGGCAAACTCGAATAAACCATCAAAATATATTATTGCGCTTCATGTACACAGCATACATGTACGACGGAAGAACGAAATCAAGGGGAAGGTAAATTTTGAAACACTTTGATTGTGATTCCCAGCATACGCAGAGTTATATTTTTCTTTCTTAAAAAAAAAAAAAAAAAAGAGAATATAAAAATGAAATAAAATAAACTGAGAGTTTTTTTGTCGGAGACGCCGACGCATAGTAGTACGACAATTTTAAACATAACAGCAATATAAATATTATTTAACAATTATAAAATATAAACAATTCAAAAGTTGACTTTAACCAAATTATTATTTTTCTCTCTCTGTTAATGAAAATTTTTTTAGTTCTTTTACTTTTTACTATCTTTACAAAAAGAAAGTACTGGATTCATGAAAATTTTGCCATCCGTGTTTCTACGGATTTATATGTTTAGAAAGTCTTGAACACGATTTGACTATTTTTACCCGATTGAAAAAAAGGGTTATGTGTTTCACGCATGTGGATTTCTTTATACCCTCGAAACATCCCAACGGCTGGATGGATTTTAATGAATGAGGTCTCTATCAATTCGTCTTAACGGCCCGATGGTTATAAGCTAGGCTTTGTTTTTATAAATTCAAAATGGCGGCCGTAAATACAAAAGGGCGGTAGAGACGAAAAAAAATTTACGCACCCTCTTGAATGGCATATCATTGGATAGGTCTTTCAAAATGAAGACGATGTTTCATTGACTATTTTAGAGTCAGAAGATCCGTTAAAATATTATACAACCTGGAAGTTGTGTATGTAGGATCTCTAACTTGACTGCAACTCCAACCATCATAGACATCTATAGACCTCATCAAAACAGTGTTTATAGATAGGAACTAACAATTAAACACAACTTAAAAGTCATCAATACAAGTAAATAAAAAAAAATAGGTAAGTAATATAAACAAGTAATACAAAAAAATATATATTTTTTAAGTCAATTCCTACTTAGATTAATAAGAGAATTCTTTTTCTCCCATTCTTTTTTCCTCTTGAGTGGCGCTTAAAATGCCTTGATCAAGAAGAGGGCTCTCTCGATTATTGAAAATTAATTAATTAATGAATTAATATTGGAAAAAAACTGGATTAGCATCAAATGTCATCCACTACAAGTTTTAAAAAAATTATTTGAGCTTGATTATATGAATAATAAGTATTTTATTAACGATTGAAAATTTGAACAAGATATATATAGCGAAAGTGTGAGCTAATAGTAGGAATTGAAAAAAAAAAAAAAAAAAAAGTTTCACCTTGATGAGAAATATTAATTAGTTCGCTTTTTACGCAGTCGGGATTTTTGATTTTTTTAAATTTAATTGTTTATTAGAAAATGTTTGTCTGTCTGTTTGTGACACAAATTTTGTAGGCCCTCTATCTCAAGAACTAATGCATGGAATTTAACAAAATTTTAGATTCTTTTATATCTCGTTATAAATTAGTGTAAATTACTTGACAGGTAGTGCTGCTATGCTGCATTTATTACAATATCCGCAATAAGTCTATCTCAAAAACTAATGCACGTATTTTTTATCAAATTTCAAATTCAGTTATACCTTGTAAATTGGTGCTGATTAGTTCTTGGTGTAAATGATCCAACAGGTGGCGCTGCTATGCTGAGTTTTCACGATTTTCGCAATAGCTCTGTCTGAAGAACTAATGCACTGATATTTATCACTCTTCAGATTGAGTTAGACGTTGACATAAATTTTACTGATTACGGTTTGGTGTTTACAGCCCATAAGTGGCGCTGTTATGCTGCATTTTTCACAATTTCCGCTATAGCTTTTTCTCAAGAGCTATCGCACG
Organism: Maratus speciosus; assembly: GCA_963932465.1. NCBI lineage: Eukaryota > Metazoa > Arthropoda > Arachnida > Araneae > Salticidae > Maratus > Maratus speciosus. The sequence goes on from OZ010790.1 coordinate 610,001,865, forward strand.
TATTTTCATAACATTTCAAATTCAGTCAGACGTTGACAAAACTTGTTGTTGATTAAATTTTAGTGTTAATCGCCCAATAGGTGGCACTGCTATGCTCCATTTTCCACGATTTTAGCGATAGCTGTATCTCAAAAACTAATGCACGAATTTTAATCAAACACCATATTCTGTTACGGTTTCACATAAGTATATCCTTTTTAAGCTTGGGTGTGTACTGTCGAACAGGTGTTGCTTTTATGATTTTTAGATTAGGAATTTTGGTTCAAGACATCTAATAAGTTTGGTGCTGAAATTCAATGATTTGTTTGAAAGATGCGATGCTTATATCTCCTTTTAAATGCATACAATTTAGTGAAGCTATATCTTTAGAATATTCATGATGGGCATAGATTGTTGTTTAATTTTGACTCTGTGATAGCAAATTTTGAAGTATTAACATGTAGAGATAGAAGTAAATTTTACCATTGGCACATCCAACTAGTTTCTTTTAGCATTTATTTATTTACATTTGCTTATTTATATATAGTTTTTTATTAATCTATTTGACAACGATATAAATTTTTTTAAATTTTAATCTTTAATAAAATATATAATGTATATTGAAGTTAAGCTTATATTACGAATGTACATATATTTTTAATATCAATCATTTTATTATTTTATTCCGTTTCATACGTTACTTGATATTTTACTTTTTTGTTCATATGTCGCAATATCGATATATTGGAATATCATGATACAAAGATGCCGATTTATCATTATATTTAATTCTAGACATCGCCCAGCCCTGCTATCAACAGGCTCTGTAACAAGGAATAAAAATAAACGGAAATATCACAAACATATTCTGTTTAAAAAACATTAGAAATAGATTCGCACTCAAATGTTAGGCACCTTTTCGTTTTCCTGAATAAATTATCCGAATTCAACCAACATTTACATCAACAATCTTATCTCTCCTATTGAACCTGTATCACGATCGAAGATTGTTCTATAATCGCTTGAAAAACCTCAGGCAATCAAAAGACTCTCCAAAAAGAGAAATCAAAATCAATGTTACCCACTCCACCTTGAGTAACGCGGAAACAAACATCTTTTGGACTGAATCTCCGAATCACGGCTTTATTTAGCAACAAGTCATGTAGCATCGATTTCTGTCAATATCTTTTATATTTACTATTACAATTAAAGTTAAGATATTAATTAATTGTATATTAATGCGCATTTTTAAAGTTACTTTTCTGAATAAATCAACAAATATTTACAACAACAATGTTAGATTCTCACTATGTTGAAACTGTATCATGAACAAATTTTGCACGATAATTGCTTCTAAATATCAGGCAAAATATCTTCAAAATATATAACAGGCTCTGTAACAAGGAATGAAAATAAACGGAAATATCACAAACATATTCTGTTTGAAAAACATTAAAAATAGATTCGCACTCAAATGTTAGACACCTTTTCATTTTCCTGAATAAATTATCCGAATTCAACCAACGTTTACATCAACAATCTTATCTTTCTTATTGAACCTGTATCACGAACGAAGATTGTTCTATAATCGCTTCAAAAACCTCAGGCAATCAAAAGACTCTCCAAAAAGAGAAATCAAAATCAATGTTCCCCACTCCACCTTGAGTACGCGGAAACAAACATCCTTTGGACTGAATCTCCGAATCACGGCTTTATTTAGCAACAAGTCATCTAGCATCGATTTCTATCAATCTCTTTTTATATTTACCTTCTCTCTCTTTCTACGGGCTAATGACGTCTTTTGTCTCAGCTGCCGAAAGTGGCCCGTAAGACATGGCGGTGAAATTGGAAGATTAGGGCCTGGGGCCTGAAGGAAGTCGAGATTTTGTTCTTGGTGGAACATCAGTTTCTTCCTTCTTTTGGTGGCTTCTTGGTCTTCAAAGAGTTGAACATGGGACGCGCCCTTGCCTCAGGTACGGGAGAGTAAAAAAAATATATATTACAAGCGGAGGGTTTTATAGAGCGCGTGGTAGGATACTTATAATTAATCCAGTACCAGTGTTTAACCCTTTATCTAGTGACAGTACTTATAAGTACCATTAAAATAACGTTATAAAATTCCTTTAAGGGGGCCGGAAAAGCCCTATCTCCGCCATGTTAAATTCACCAACATTATGTACCTTCTTCTCGGAAATGGCGAAAGACAGAGGTCTAGATTTTTTAGAGTAGTTAGAATAACATGCTTTACGTATTTTAACGCATCCTTTTCTTTCTAAGTGAAACTGAAAAGTAATTATTAATTATGTATTGAAAGTCATTTTTAAATTGGCATTTTTGGTAAGATTTCACTGCCTAAAATGAATAATTCTCAATAAATCATTAAATCCCTGTGTTAAAGTATATAATATAACATAATATAAGTATTAAAAAAAATCTGAGTTCTTAAGTTTAATAGAAATTGAATAAAAGGAACACTAACATGAAAAATCCAAGTTTTGAGAAAAAGTCAGTTAAAGATTTAAACGGCCATTAAGCTGTGAAGTACTCTTAAAAAGAATGAATAATTATGACACTTCTTTTATATATATATAAACGTGTGTGACATATCTTTGGAAAGATAAAAGTTTAAATTATTTAATGACATAAAAAAGTAAAAATCGATTTTCCCCCCCAGATTTCACTTACCTCGTCTCCTTAATACATCGATTAGTAGTAATACAGCCTAGAATAAGTTACAGATACATTACTTTATCTTGTTTCAAAAGCATTATGGATTATACACAAAAAAAAATATTTTTAAAAGGATCATTTCTTTTGCCTTTGCATTTTTTCAGCTTTTTGGGCGTTGGGGGCGCGCAGAAAGCTGAAAAAATGCAAAGGCAAAAGAAATGATCCTTTAATTTTTTTTTTTTTTTTGTGTAACCCATAATGCTTTTGAAACAAGATAAAATAATGTATCTGTAACTTATTCTAGGCTGTATTACTACTAATCGATGTATGAAATGAATTTTACAAGTTATTTTAATGGTACTTATAAGTACAATCAGTAGATAAAGGGTTAAACTGACTATGAAACATTAGGCAGATTTGAATACATTTAATAAGCAATTAAATTTAAAATATATACATAAAAACATTTAATTAAAATTATACAAGTATACGTTTCACTATGTCATCGCATAGATCAGTACTAATATCAACCACAATAACAAAACATCGAACACACACTAGATTCAGTCAAAGTTAAATTTATTCTTTTAGAAGCAAGAAATATTCATTAGGAATCGAAACTGTTTCGTTCAAGGTATATAGATACAGCTTAGTGATGAACCATTTTTCCATGAAAAATCTGCAATTGCAATATTTGCTGTTGTTTTTCAAGATTAACGAACCTGCGGAAGATGTGTCCGTGTCAAAAGCATGTTGGACTCATCTGGAATTTAATTTGCCATTTTTAAATGCGCAGATAGGCTCCTTAAGTCGTATCTCCATAGATCTTCCAGTCTCACCTATATATACGTTCTTGCAATCACTGCACGGAATCATATGCACAACGCCGGTTAATTTTGTTTTGTCACATTTAAACTTGTGGCTATTTAAAAAAGCTTAATTTATTTAACGGTGTTGCCAATTTAGCAGATCTTTTTATACAGAAATTCCGAATTAATGCGAACATATTAATTATTCACATATTAATGAGCTCTTTTAAAGTTATTTTTCTGAATAAATCAGCAAATATTCACAACAACAACAATATTAGATTCTCACTATGTTGAAACCGTATCATGGACGAATTTTGCACCATAATTGTATCAAAATATCAGGCAAAATCAACAGACTCTGTACCAAACTGTACAAAAAAAAAAAAAAAAAAAAAAAAAAAAGAAAGTCAGTCAAATCAACGAAAAACAAAACTGTCAATTTTGGCGTCAGTGGAAAACTGTTTAATTTACGAAAAATAACTGTAAACTGTTCATTAAAACAGTTTATTTCTGTAAAAATTAAAAAATCCATAGTTTTTACTGTTTTAAAGAAGAAAAAACATTTATTTTCTCTAAAAAATATGGATTTTGTAATTTTTACAGAAAAAAAATTTACAGGAAAAAAAAATTTACAGGAAAAAAAAAATTACAGGAAAAAAACCTGTTTTAATGAACAGATTAATGACATTTTCTGTAAATTAAACGGTTTCGCACTGACGCCAAAATTGACAGTTTTTTCCCGTTAATTTGACAGATTTTTTTTTCCCCTTACAATGTACTGTTTTAAGTGCAAACGAATCGGGCTGCACCCGACAGAGACATTTTTTTAAAAAAAATTCATGCTTGAAAAATATTTTAAAATCCATTAAAAATCAGTAAATTGAGATGCACCTTATACAATAATTTTTGTTTTAGTTAAGGACAGACATTTCGTGATTAAATAAAGCGAAAATGACTATTAGGAATTTTTGAATAAAATAAAATGAGCTAAATTGGCAACACAGGTTGTAAGCACTGACTCTGATTTTACATATTTCAGAGTCATTATTAATAATTTTCAATTTGTTACAATATTGAGAATATCCAAATGAGTCATTTTCTTTATATTGTTACGTTACTTCCTAAAATAAGTTTTGTGTGACATACCTAAGCAACAAGATTTATTATTATCCTTTTATAAACATATTTGATATGGTAATACAACAGGTTTATCCAGTAGTTTTACTCTAATATTTTGGCTGCAATCATATTAGACCGGGATCCGGCAGCACAGACCATCACCTCATCGAGTTCACGGATGAAATTCTAGGATTAGTTAAATCTCGATTCACACATTAAAACGCAATCGGTCCGCCAAGTCCTAATCTGGGTGGAAAACACCTGAAAACCCGATTTGAGCGGCTGACTCGTAGGTTGACCATTCTGTTTTCCTGCTCCCAGTCCTCTCTGTTTTCATACCTTTCGGTGCAGGGAAACACAATGGTCAACCTACGAGTCAGCCGCTCAGATCGGGTTTTCAGGTGTTTTCCACCCAGATTAGGACTTGGCGGACCTATTGCGTTTTAATATGCGAATCGAGATTTAACTCATCTTAGAATTTCATCCGTGAACTCAATGAGATGATCTCCCGGTCTATGACGTCGAAAGCCCATCAATCGTGGAATTGAAAATTCTTATATAAATCGATAGTAAAAAGTCATACGAAAAAAAAAAATGACCTAGGTAGGACTAGGTTGGACAAGCCGAAAATATATTTAATTAAAATAATAATTATTAAAAAGCTATCATGTTTTACCGTTACCACAGTTATTGATCACTCGTACAGCATTTTATAGAAAATTTTGTGCTACTTCAGAAAAACTTGGTATGACAATATCAGAACACCGGCGGCGGCCGAGCGTTCGACAAATGTCCCCGTACGCCTTTGCCGATACTTGACCGGCGTCCAAACGCGAAATCAAGAAGCCACGGTAAAAATGCAAAGCAAAATAACGGTTAAATTTTATCCCCGACCGCCTCCTTAAATTAGGTATGACAGACTTTTCCGGCAAAACTAAGTTTGTCATACCAAATTTTTCTGAAATTTATCACCGAGCGCGTCTTTAAATTAGGTATGACAGACTTTTCTGGCAAAACAAAGTTTGTCATACCAAATTTTTCTGAAATTTTATCCTCGACCGCCTCTTTAAATTAGGTATGACAGACTTTTCCGGCAAAACAAAGTTTGTCATACCAAATTTTTCTAAAATTTTATCACCGACCGCCTCTTTAAATTAGGTATGACAGACTTTTCCGGCAAAACAAAGTTTGTCATACCAAATTTTTCTGAAATTTTATCACCGACCGCTTCTTTAAATTAGGTATGGCAGACTTTTCCGGCAAAACAAAGTTTGTCATACCAAATTTTTCTGAAAGAGCACAAAATTTTCTGTTAAATACTCCAAGAGTGATCCATATCCGCGATAACTTGTAAAACATAGCTTTTTACAATAATAATTAATTTAATTAAACCTATTTTCGGCTTGTCAAACCTAGTCATATCTATAGCTTATTTTGTTCGTATGACTTTCTAGTATCAATTTACACACACAAAAAAATTTTAATTCCGCGATCACGGGACTTTTGATATCACCAGCTCCCTATCTATAAGCGTTAGAAATCCAGCTACTTCTAGACACTAGACAGGACATGGGATTGGCGTCAACTAGGAAGCCCATGCAATGCTAAATAGTTCAACTGTTCAGGAAAACGAAAGACTTTAGCAACACTGTGTTTAGTACCGTAACCTATATGTATCAGCCAACATATCTGTCATTGAGAGTTATTAGTTAAAAAAGACACTGTCTGCCTCGTAAAGTTGCAGTCTTTTTACGGAAAAACATCAGTTATCCAGAGTTGCGTTGATATGGAAGAATAATAAGTGCCCCGAGTAGATATCCAATGGGTTTTTTTTTCTAAAGAAGAGATTTTCCTGCGAAGAAACGAGAACTGTTAATCCTATGGAAGCGTTATTTTCAAATTTCTCGCTTGGATTTTAATATTGTAGAAGGATTTTTTTTTGCATAGGATAGCTCAGGATGATCTATAACCGGGCTAGTTTTTGCTACTTTTTTACTTTTAGCCTCAGCTATCGTACGCAAAAAAAGAAAAAAAAATTGTTACTACTACCTATGTAAAAATATTAAAATGCAAGCGAGATATTTGAAAATAACGTTTCCATAGACTTGTTATTAGCGTTTTCGTTTCTTCCTTTGACTAGTGGGGTCTCTTAACGATACCCTAGAAAATTTAATTTCTTAAAATTCGGAATGTCTCGACGGTTCACTAAAATATACTTGACACATAAAATGTGACCCGGATTGAAGGAAATTAAAGAAAAAAAGAAATCACATACGAGAAATCGTTGGATCCAAAATGCCCTTTTTTAAAAACGAAAAGCAAATCCCCTTTTAGTCTCAAAGGAGTATTCCATGAGCGTGAAAGCCAAAAATATATACGAAATTGTGATAAATATAAGAAAATATTTATCACATATTTATCTACCTACAAGAAAAAGGTACGAAAAATACACAAAGTACATTTATTTGCCAATACTTGATAGTTTCAATTGCTACAATTGCCGCTAGCGGAATTGTGATCGGCTGTTTCTTCCTTCTTTTGGTGGCTTCTTCGTCTGTGAAAGAGTTGAAGAGAGACTCGCCCTTGCCTGAGGTAAGGGAGAGTCACTTGTTCTATAAAGAGAAATAATAATAAAAAAAAGAGAGTATATTATAAACTGATGGGTTTATGGAGCACGTGGTAGGCGTAAAACATATGGATTGCTTGAAGCCTCCGTCCGAATATTTTACTCTCATTTAGCTTGGAAGTCTAAAGCACGCTCGATCAATTACACAAGCCTGCGATGGTTGTGTTTTTTAACTTTTAAGAATTGATTTTTATGTATTTTTTAGCACTGAATCCGAAAATGACCTTCATTTTTAACCATCATGTCAGGATTTTTTATAAATCTTAAATTTCACTGGTAAAAAGTAAAAAAAATAGAAAAAATCTGATAGTAAAAAAAAAGAGAAGATGGTTGTGTTTTTTAATTTTTGATAATTGATTTTAGTCTATTTAGCGCTGAATTCGAAAATAACCTACATTTTTAACCATCATGTCAGGAATTTTCGCAAATCGTAAATTTCAAAGTTCAAAAGTCAAAAAATAGCGAAAATCTGGTACTAAAAAACAGAAGTGAAGGTTGTGTTTTTAAAATTTTGATAAATGATTTTTATGTTCATTTTAACACTGAATCTGAGAAATGACCTTCATTTCTAACCATCAAGTCAGAATTTTTTCGCAAATCGTAAATTTCAATGTTAAAAAGGATCTAAAGTTCTAAATGGACGAAAATCTGATACTATAAAATTGATTTAAAAAGCATTTTTTATTCAATTTAATTTAATTTAATTCAATAATGTATTCAATTTTTTGGCTTATACTGAGAATTCTTACAGCTAAAAAGCTGTAGAGCCCGATGAGAGGGGAGGAGATTCACTTTTAACTTTGAATTTTTTAACTTTTAAATTTACGATTTGTGCAAAATTCTCACGTGATTGTTAAAAATGGAGTTCACTTTCAGGTTCAGCGCTAAAAAATACATAAAAACAAATTATCAAAAGTTAAAAAACACAAAAATCCCATCTATCTTATAGTAAAGATTTTCGCTATTTTTTACTTTTTTACTTTGAAATTTACGGTTCCAAAAAATCCTAACGTTATGGTAAAATATGAAGGTCATTTTCGGATTCAGCGCTAAAAAATACTTAAGAATCAATAATCAAAAGCTAAAAAACGTGGCACAATCCCAATTTTGCAGGTTAGTGCTATAGGTATTCTAATTACAAGAGGTAGATTTTGCGTTTGCCGACTGTAACGTTAGAAAAATAAATTGAGTATGATATGTAATTTTATCTGTTATTCTTTGGAATTAATAAACAGATATTCCATTCACAAATTCTAAACAATTATAAAAAAATTGCACGCATTATTAAAATTATTAATATATTTAAAGTTTTATCTTTAGTTTTTCTCCCCCAGCCGTAGTGTTAATTTCTGAATAGAAGATTAATTGATTTGTACAATCTGTAAAAGTAGAACAAAAAAGTGTCGAACTTTAATTAAAGAGATAAATAAAAAAACCCGGTTTGCTTCAGTAAATATTTTTGAGCTTACAGAAAAATATAGGAAAATGATCTAATATGTAACTTTTTTTTTTTTTTCATTTAAAAAGGGTGAAACAAAAAAGGTGTTTTCTAAATATCATTTTTATGTCTAAGAATCGTTATTTTCAATCGTTTGGTAGCACTTTCTTCTATTATAATTCGTTGCAGAGTTAATAAGGGATGTTTACTTTTTTTCACGACTGTACAGGTTTTATATATAGTTGTACAGGTTTTATATAGTCATAGTGCATATATGGGGCATTCTCACAATATTTTGACTTAATTCAGGGACTTAAAGTCCCTGAATAATAATTTTGTGGATTTTTTTTTCATATACTGGAGAACATCCCATTGCATGACTGTATAACAATATTAACGAGATAAATAAGTTTTATACTGTCTTAAGTTTTATACCGTTCTTATACCGTCCCATGTCCCTGATGCTGATTTTTAAGTTTGGAGCTGTCTGGATAAAATTGTTTCAATAAAAGTAATTCGATGTCATTTTTTTTCGAAACTGGGACAATTGTTTTATATAAATAGGTAGCCAAAAATGAACCTGCACACATTTTTACGGTTGTTATTATTTTTTTTAAAACTCTGTACCTGGGTTTTAGATTCCTTACCGTCCCTCTTACTAAAATTATACAGAAAATCACTTCAGATCCAGTCACAGAACTTTTATCAACTTTTTTCTCATGCAGAAATATTCTAGAAAGAAGTGGCTAAAATTATTTGACAGGGAATTTACTGCAGAATTTAAATCAGCATTTAAATATCCATTTCAAGCATCGTGTTTTTATGGGTAGTCTTACTGTCCCCAAGGTTTATTCCTGCACTTTTTGAGGTAAATTATTATTATTATATTTTTCATTTAATCTAGTGTAAATAACTGTTTCTAAAAATCAATGAACATTGTGGCTATCACTGAGTCTTAACATGATTTGCCTAAAAACAGGTGGTAATTTTCATTACCGCACCATCCTTACCATCCCTTTTTATTTTCCTTACCGTCCCTTTTTCCCTATACCATTCCCCTTTTTTCCTTCCGTCCTTTCTTTAACACCCCTTTAAAACAATGTTATGCCAAAATTTTGTACTAAAAATACTACATTGTTATTATTTTTTATTTGAATGTCTTGTGAGTACTATGCAAATTCATTATACGTAAAAATTTAGAAAAAAATAAAAAGTTAGAGAGGTAAAATGATAAGGAAAATTAAACTCGCAAGTTTAACTTAAACCTCAGTTAAATAAAACATTTTTCGCTGCTGACCCTTTTTTCTTTATTTTATCATTAAGGGGACGGTGGAGCTTAAAATCCTTAAAAATATTTTTTTTTATTTTTGTAAATTTCAACTTAAATATTATTCAAGTGTACATTATATACATTATAACATGCATTTATCCCAAAAAAATTAAAAAAAAAAATTATTTTTGAGAAAAAAATGGAATTTTACGCGTCGTGTTAGAAATCTTCGAAATGCCCCATGCGTCTTCCATATCAATGAAAATCCCCAATATTTTTTATAAAAGTTTGGTTTATATATAGAAATAAAATAGAGCATCGAATTTTACATATTTGAATTTAAAGGTTAAAAAAAAAAGTTGAAAAAAATTGAAATTTTTTCGAAAAATTTTCAAAATTTCAAATTTTTTCAATTTTTTTTTTTTTTTTTTTTTTTTTTTTTTTTTTTTTTTTTTTTTGTAAATTTCATCTTAAATATTATTCAAGGGTACATTATATGCATTATGGCATGCATTTATCACAAAAAAAGATTTAAAAAATTTTTATTTTTGAGAAAAAAATGGAATTTTACGTGTCGTCTTAGAAATCTTCGAAGTGCCCCTTGCGCGTTTCATATCAATGAAAATCCCCAATATTTTTTATAAAAGTTTGATTTATATATATAAATAAAATAGAGCATCGAATTTTATATATTTGAATTTAAAGGTTAAAAAAAATTTTTTTTTTGAAAAATTTTGAAATTTTTTCGAAAAAATTTTGAAATTTTGAATTTTTTTTTTTTTTTTTTTTTTTTTTACCTTTAAATTCAAATATATAAAATTCAATGCTTGATTTTATTTATATATATAAACCAAACTTTTATAAAAAATATTGGGGATTTTCATTGATATTGAAGACGCATGGGGCATTTCGAAGATTTGTAAGACAACGCGTAAAATTCCATTTTTTTCTCAAAAATAAATCTTTTTTTTAAATTTTTTTGTGATAAATGCCTGTTATAATGTATATAATGTACCCTTGAATAATATTTAAGTTGAAATTTACAAAAAAAAAAAAAAAAAAAAATATTTTTAAGGATTTTAAGCTCCACTGTCCCCTTAAGGCATTCGTTTATAAGTTTAAAATGTTATTTTAGCAAGTTTAATTTCACCAGATTTTTATTCCTGAAAGTCAAAAGATTGTGAGAAGGCCCCATATACAGGTTGTTGGTTATAAATGGATTCAGCAACTTCGAACTATTGAAAATTAATTCAACTTCTAAAATAAGAACTAATTAATTTTTGTGACTTACAAAAATGATCTCTTCAACCCACACAAAGACACTTTAAAGATTTTTTTTTTTTCAATTATTATTGTTCAGATCGTTGAAGGAAAATCCGGTTAATGCATAAATGGCGGCAAAATGACAAATCTCTCCATTGTGCTTCAAATCGAAAGACATTTTCTGACACTTTACCAAAGTAGAAGATATTTCGTTGAGGAAATTCCCACACAGAACTCATTAATTTTCTTTTAGTCCTCTTCTTTAAACGAAGCAAACATAAAAATAGGTAAATGAGAAGATTTTCCAAAATAAAAAGGTTAAAAAAATCCCACTTATCTAGCAGTTCTTGAATATTCAGAGACGGCAAAAGAAAAACCAACAAAATAAAAGTATAAAGATTCTTCCCTTGTGATTAAAAACACGGCGGCACGATGTTGCAAAAACTCGTCTAATTGTTCCCAGTAGCAAATACACTTTATGTTGACATTTTGAATTTTGATCGAAAATAGAGGATACGTTTTCCACCATTTTGTTTCTGGTTATTTTCTAAGAAAAAATAATTGGTCGGAAAAAAAACTGGACATTAGTTAGCAACAGGCTGGATTTGTTATTACGAATAGATGCAAATATTACAATATTACAAAATGTATGTCTGTGAATGTCTGTGAGTCTCTCTGTCCGTCTGTCTATCTGTGTGTGTGTGACACAAATTTTGTGGGTTCTCTATCACAAGAACTAATGAACGGAATTTAATAAAACTTTAGATTCAGTGAGTCCCTGATATGAACTGTTGCTTATTACTTTTGGTGTAAATCGCCCAACAGGTGGCGCTGCTATGCTGCATTTCTCATGATTTCCGCAATAGCTATATCTCACGAACTAATGCACGGAATTTTATAAAACTTCAGATTCCGTTAGTCCTTGCTATAGTTTGTTGATTACTTTTAGTGTAAATCACCCAACAGGTGGCGCTGCTATGCGGCATTATTTATTATTATCGCAATAGCTCTATCTCAATAACTAATGCCCGTTTTTTCACCAAACTTCAGATTCAGTGAGTCCCTGTTATAAATTAGAGTTGCTTAATTTTTAGTGTAAATCGCCCCACAGGTGGCGCTGCTAGGCTGCATTTATCACGATTTCCGCAAAAACTGTATCTCAAGGACTAATGCATGAATTTTCATCATGTAAGAAAAAATAATTGGTCGGGAAAAAAAATTGGATTTTAGTTAGCAACAGGCTGGATTGCTATTACGAATAGATGCTGTTTTTTGGGTTTCGTTCATCTGATGATTCATTATTCGTCTCACTCCTCTGTCTGTCTGTCTGTCACAGAGTTAGTTCTCAGGGACTGTAGTTAGAGACTTGAAATTTTTCATACTTATAGCTGAATATCTCCGATCACAAGACACATCATAAAATTTTGAAAAAGGTCTTATATTATTTTAATTAAATGAACCAATTTAATGACATTCTATTCTTTTTGCGATTTAGATTTTAAAACGAAACCTTCATTTCAGTCTTTTTCGTGCAGGCTAGATGGATCCGTGGTAGTGCATTTGCCTGCTAATCAAAAAGTTCTGGGTTCGAAGCTCGGCGTCGGAGTTTAGAATTTTTTTCCGGGGAATAGATTTCACTATCTGATATATTCAATTTTACAAATTTTATTTATTTATTTATTGCCATTTTAAGGTCAAAAGTTGTTGTAAAATATTCTATCAATTATTTTTTTTTTTCAAAAATTCTTTTTTTTTTTTTTAGAAATTGCGAAATTTTAAATTGGCACCATTTCATTATCCGATGGATTTAATTAAAAGAACTCTTTTTTTTTGTCCATTTTAAGAGTTTTGTTTTTTCAGCTAAAATTTTATCATGGCATTAAATATTATATATGTCATTATGTCATATAATTATATGAAATTATGAAAAGTATAATTATATATGTCATTAAAAATTGCTGTGTAGTAATTTCAGTCATAATTTCATTTTATAGGCTTTTCAGATATATAAACATAGGCTGTTACAACTGTCTGAAAAGCAGTTCTTGCCTATTTTTAATTTGATTGAAACAAGACCTTCTAATTGTAATAATTTTTAAATTAAATTCAATGGTTCTGCCATCTATGTTCTTATTGAAAAAGATTAAGGATTTAATAATTATAAATTAAGGTTTTGGATTTATTAATTAAAGAATAAAGTGTTTTGAAAGGAATATTAAACGAAACCCTCTGTGCGAACTTCGGTCGCACTTACCCACTTGTTTGCAATTACGCAGCATGTGCATCTCAATCTTCGCATAATGCATTTACAATTTTTAATTTTATTAGAGTAATTGCATTCACACATCTATAAACATTTTTTTTTCATCACAAAAAATGAAAAATGCATATTTTATACAAAAAAAATTGCTTGAGCCGTTTTACACTATTTTATACCGTTTTGCACTTTTTCTTTTCTGCGAAACGTGCCTGGCACATACCTAAAAACATTATAATTTTAATTATGTGACATGAATTTGGCTAATAGGATCACTGTAACCGTTCAAGAACAATCCAAAGGATGGAATAACACTTATTTTGTCCATGTCAGATGGCTGCATTAGACAAAAAATTAGAATTTGTTCTTCGGAAACAAAAAAATTTCCATCAAGCTATTAAGGTAAGATTTACTTTCATTATTTTTAGTGAATACTTAAAAATATTAATATAAAAAAAGTTTCAGAGTGTTAAGCAGATAAAATTAATTAATTTAAGCTCAATTAGTTGCGAAATATAGCAATACAATATTTTAAAACCCTAAATGTGTACATATAGTACATATGTGTACACTATAAAATATTAAATTTTAGCTGAAAATTTGAAATATATATTTTTTTTTTACTCCATTATTAGACCGATGTATAGGTTTTAAAAAAAAGGGGGGGATTTTATAAAAATAGAAAAAATCGTGCAGTGAAGGGTTAACTCGGGTAATCGATTTTTAACTCACTTTTTAACACATAAGCAAGAATTATAAAATTATATACAAAGGTGTGTTTACAGTGGCAATACGACTTTTCAATATTTTTAGAACTTAATTATAAATTAATAATTTTAAGGGATTTTTCCGCTAGCCCAGCACAGTTGATAAATCACCGAATATACTTTAGGTTACAATTTTATACGAGTATATCCATCAATAATGGATTAAATGACGCACTAAACTATGCTCGCCAAAAAAAGCCAACTGGCTCTGAAACGGCAACAATGCAGTATTTTAAACACTAAAAAGTATAAAATTGAATAAAAATAAAAAGTGTACTAATTAAAAAAACACACACTTTTATCAATTAACAGTTTAACATTAATTAAATTATGGTTATACGTTGAGAAACAATTTACAAATCCCGAATAGATTATTGAAAATTTTCTTTTCCCCTTTCCTATTGCTATATCGTAAACTAAAAAAAAAAAACTAAAATTCACTAGCTCACGCTTCCTATGAATCGTAAATAAAAGCAGTGGATATTCCGTAATCGAATTCGGTGTCAACGCTAAATTGATGTATTGTTACGTTTTTTTTTTTTTTTTTTTTTGAAAAAATCATGAAATGAGGTTATAAAATAAGACTTTCAAAGATAAAACTTGCTTATAAATGTAAGAATTCTTATAAAAGAGCATGTTTTAAAATAATATGTTTTTGCTTTTATACTTTCTTATTTTCATACTGTACACGTACATGATGCATAAAATTATTTATTCAGTTAGTTAGTTTGCATGGATTAATTATGAAAAAAAGAAAAAAATCCACCCGAACATTACACGATTCATGAACATTACACGAACTTTATTCTTTTAAAATCATTATCCTATAACACTTTAAGAGAGCTGAGCCTGTACCACATAATCCTTCCCCTTGACGTAGCCTGGCATCGGAAATTTTTTTAAATATATTTTTTTTTTCAATCAAGTATAATCCTATTAGGGTTAAAAACCAGGACTTTTAAATTCTACCAAAACTCTTCAGGTCTTAAAGGTTTATGAAACTTTATCAATAAACTTTCGTACGTTTAGATGCGAAAGAGCATTCGATAAAGTCGGAAAATATGCTACAATGAATGCGTAATGTATGTTTTTGCTTGCTTCGAAAATAAGACATATATTAAATGATCATTATTCTTGTTTTTTCTTTCACTTAATTTGAATTTTCCTTCAGCTTAAAATGTACAACCTTAATGATGTAAAATGTGTCATATTCATTTATCTTACACCTAAACGTTTGATTCACGTAGGAGTCATCTGTGCTATCCTTAAATACAGAAAGTGAAATTGAAAAGCTTACATCATGATTTTTTTAAATGTTTCATTGTGTATTATATAATCACGAAAAATTACGATGTTATATCACTAAAAGCAAAACATAAAAGTATCTTAATATACTCCAAACATGACGATTGTGGTCAAACATGTCGGATGCTGCACGGTTCAGCAGTTCAAATTCTACGTGGACTGAATTCTACTGAGGTGATGCTACAGTTGAACTCAATGTCGCCTTGAATATGGAAAATTCCCTCAGTAACTTTTAATTGCACTCCTTAATTGCGGTTAGGGGATTTTACTGATTTTATTTGCGAAAATATAATTTATATCAGACATTAGAGCATTCAGCAAGACGCTCGAATTATCCATTCGATGCAATCTTGATCAATGTAAGTTGTAAATATTTTTACAAAAGATTAAAAGACGTATCAGAAAGGGAAATTTGTGATATGTAAAGTTTCTGGAGGTCTTGCAGTTATTTATATTGTATTTTTAGGTGCGCTAGGAAAAAACTGTCAATTTTGGCGCCAGTGGAAAATCGTTTAATTTACAGAAAAAATCTGTAATTTTTCATTAAAACAGTTTTTTTCTGTGAAAAATACAGATTGGTTTTGTAAAAATTACGAAATTTAGTTTATTTTACAGAAAAACTGTTTTTCTTCAAAACAGTTTTTTTTCCGTAAAAAATACAGTTATTTTCTGTAAAAATTACATTTTTTTAAAAAAAGTGAATGGTAATTATTCTACTAAATCTTATCATGCGTCATTAATTCAATGCTATCCCATGATAGATAATGGTTCTAGGTTGCCATGGTGATGACGCCCTATTTTAAAGGGAGTCCTATTATTTCCGTATGACTGAATGTAATCTATAGAATCATAATAAATTTTGTATTCATGCATTTTTGCATAAGAGTGCAACAGCTATTGCATCAAGATCTGGATATTTATAAAACTAGTTATAGTACGAACGCACCTCATTTGCCACGTTTGACGTACACTGTAAAAAAAATTCCGTTAAAATACGAAAATTCTACTGGCAACCGAGATGCCTGTACTATTTCCGTATTTTAGCTGATTTTTTTTCGGTAGATTCCAGAAAAAATTCCGTTTTTTCACAAAATTTACGGAAATAGTACTGGCGTCTCAATTGCCAGTACAATTTCCATATTTTAACGGATATATTTTTCTTTTTTTTACATTGTACAATTTCCGACTTGTTACAGTCTAAGAACAGATGGTTCTTTAGTTATCACTAATATCCTGGATGTATTTTTTTTTAAGTAATAGAAAGATCGCTTCTAATTAAACAATTAAATATTAATAGTCTATTTTGTGTATTTCTTGCTACTTAGATGTTAGCACTCCGGGGGATCGCACAATGTCACCACCTCCCGACCTCGTTTAAAGTCGTTTATGTTTTAAAATAATATGAATTTGCTTACGAAACTCATTAAGATTTTGAATGCAGAAAAAAAAGAAAGAAAGGAAGGGAGACGCCCCTTATTTACCCCCCCCCCCCTAAACCAGTAGCTTTAATTATACAAGGTGGCCATAATTAAACTGACAGCACTCTGAGTGTTCTGCAGCGCGATCTAATTGAGAGAATGACGCCAAATTTTGTAAGAAGTTTAAACATGACGGGGGGCGAAGGGTTCCGCGAAAATAAAAATAGTTCCAAGAATCACCGCTATGTGAATAGGTGGCGCTGTGTAACAGAAAAGAAAGTTTTAAAAAATGCAAAATCAACACTAAAATCGTTAAATGTGCTAAGTAGAAGGTAATTTTATTTCAGTATTAATTCTGCATTTTTTAAAATTCTCTTTTCTGTCACACAGCACCACATATTCAATTATTAATATACAATTATTAATATTACATATACAATTATTAATATTAAAAAATTTATCGGTAAATGACCTATCATACTTTGTAGTTTTTTCTACCCCGGACATCCCATTTTTATCTTTTCCTCAACCAAACGAAGCATTGCAGAGACTTTTTAAAAAAATATAATAATTGTTACTATTTAAATTACTAATATTCACAAATTTATCGGTATATGACCTATCATACTTTTGTTAAAAAATTGTTACAATAAACAAGAAGAAAGAAAAAAAAATACTGGTTCTTCTTTTTTTTTCTACCCTGGTAATAATGATTACTATTTAAATTATTAATATTCACAAATTCAGCGGTAAATGACCTATGATACTTGTGTAAAAAATATTTAAAACAACCAGATTTTAAAAAAAAATTCTGGTTCTTTTTTTTAAAAACCCCGGACATTTCTACCCCGGCTATAATTGTTGCTATTTAAATTATTAATATTCAAAAAATTATCGGTAAATGACCTATCACAGTTTGGTAAAAAAATCTTTAAAACAACAAGAAAAAAAAACTGGTTCTTCTTTTTTTCTACCCCGGTAATAACTGTTAATAATTAAGTTATTAATATCCACAAATTCATCTGTAAATGGCCGATGATACTTGTGCAAAAAAGATTTAAAACAGCAAGATTTTCTGGTTCTTCTTATTTTCTAACCCGGCAATAATTGTTACAATTTAAATTATTAATATTCACAAATTTATCGGTAAATGACCCACCATAGTTTGGCAAAAAAATCTTTTAAACAACAAGGGATTTAAAAAAAATTCTGTTTCTTCTTTTTTTTTTCTACCCCGGACATCCCCATTTTTTTTTCTTTTCCTCAACCAAACGAAGCATGCGAAAAAACAATCGCGCGCGAAATTGATCCCGAGAGATTCATCAGGAAGAAGGGATCAACAAACCACCCTTCCCTTCTCAGTGATCAGAAAGACCTTGTTGGGAAAAGTGTTCGTACTTTACCTTTCTTCCCAACCGAGGGAGGAGTCCCGTGAAAGTGGGACACACTTGCCCTAGCGAACCAACGATATGGAGCGATCTGAAGCGATAATGCCCCGAGGGCAACTTTCAGAGAAAACGGACGAAGCACGCAAAGCTACCTGTTGCATGGCCACTCAATACAAGTGAGAGTTGGTGGCGGAGGTAGCTAGGTACCTAGGTCTTGTTTCGCTTCATTCCCACACCCTGTTTGTTGCCTTTCGCTTGCCGGTGTGGTGCGTTTGGTTTGTTGTGGACCCGTCGGAAGTCACCTCACTCCACTGTCTGCAACGATCCCGACCGGACGCATAGGTCCGATGATGGCTCTTAAAGGAACATGGACTTCACATGTGACACACTGCCCATCGTTGTGACAGTCTCTCTCTCTCTCCAGAAACTGTGTTTTTTCTTCAATGTGACGGTCTCCTCTTTCCTCTTCAAAAACTGTGTTCTCTGTGACCGTGAATTATAATTGGAATTATTTATTTTTTTTAAATGAGTGTGTTTCAAGAAATATCCCGGGACTCATAATTAGTGACATTGACGACACAGGATTATTTGACACGTGACTTGTATCGAATGAGCATTTCAAAGTGGGAACTGAAATTTTACGAACTGGACCTTTGCTATATCGGGAATTCGATAACGCCTCTCTTGAATTTTCTTTGAAAGGTAAATTGCATTTATTTTATTTTTATTTATTTTTCGATAAACATCATTGCAAGTAAGGCAGAACTGAAACTTTAAAATTATTCATTTCGAATTTTTATAGGAATTCTTACTGTTTAATACAGATTTTTTTTTCTCAAAAATAAATAAATAAATAAATAAAAATAAAATAAAATAAAATAAAATAAAATAAAATAAATAAAATAAAATTAATTAATTAATTAATTTAAATTAAATTAAATAAATAAATAAAATAAATTTAAATCTCTAAGCAATATATCAATGAAAATCTTCGAGTAAAATAAACCATTAAAATATTTACAGGCGGTAATTTTTTATTAAGGATAAACTAAATCTTATCTGTATCTAATATTTTTAAAATCACAATGTCCCCATTAACTACAACAACATTCATATACAGTTAGTTGACTGAAGAACTACTGACCAGTTGAGTTTAATTATCTAATTTACAATTAAAAAAGTTTTTTTCTAAACTAGTATATAAAGAAAGTCCAAAAAAAAAATATTTTTGTTTAAATTATTTTAATACATTTATTTAAGCTCGTAAAATATTTATTTCCCGTTGCACTTTCTCTGACAGCATAACATTGCAAAGTATATCAAATAGATTTCTCAATTTATACCTATTTATTTGTAATTGTAAGTTTTAAAGAGATAGTCCACCCATTATTAATAAAATAAAACAAAATAAAACATTTGCATAAAATTAACCCCAGGAAATTTTCTGAATAATTTTATATTTTGAAAATACGTATTTTCTTTCATTGGAGTCAGTTTTCAGTTTTGCGATTTATCCCAGAACGTCTGCGCAGCTTTCAAAAACAGCCGCTTCTGTGCGGACAGCAATTTCGGTTTCGGTGCGTAGCTTATCTCTTACCATGGAGTAATTTTTTTCCTCCTCCATGCTTTCTCTATGATGGTGCTGAACATATTTAGAAATTGTTTCTTATACATGACGACCTATTTATAGCAAGTATTTTATAAAAAATAAATAAAAATAAAAAAATAAATAAAAAGGAAAACATATTTTAAGAAGAATTTTTGTTTTAAGACGGATTCTGGATTTCTAATGTTAATTTTTAGATTTTCCACACGTTAAAATTGTTTAAAATATCACATGAAAATTTTATAAAAAATATTTTTTATTATCTCGAAGATTGAAAGATAAACTTATTGATGATAAAATGAAACACTTTTCGCGCTTTTTAAGTTTTTAATTTCTCACCAAACTTACGCAAAAAGTAAAATTTTCGTCATTAAATTTCTTTTCATAAGCATTAATTAACGATAAAATTTTGTATAAATAAAATTTAAATCAAAATATGGAATACTCAGCACGATAAAATTTCATTCTATTTCTATAAATAATTGTCTTTGCGAAAAAAAAAAAAAAGTACTTTTACGTTCAACACAGATAAAAATGCTACGTTTGAAATTGCATTCGTATTTTCTGAAGTTTGCTTACTACAATTTAGAGTTATCATATTGCTCGAAAAATAAAAGTTAAAATATCATTTCATGTTGTGCATAGATTTCAAATTTAGTTTTGAATATTATCAGCTACAACAACAAGAACAACAGCAATAATAATAATAAAAAATAAATAAATAAATAAATAAATAAAACTGAAATGAAATGCACAAAGATAATATAACTAAAACGTTGCAGGTTTGAATTATTGAAACTGCGGATGAATAACTAAATTCCTTTCTTTCTTTCCTCTTTTTTTTTATGATACGAACTCTTAGAAAATTAAATGTTTAAAGTTTTAAATAGGAAACAGTTTTAAATGCTTTATTATATGAAAAAAAGAAATCTATCTAATATTTTGTTCTCATGCAAATGTCGAATATTTTATCATTCTATTGTAGAAGAACATTATCAAAGCAGCTCTTCATATGGGTTAAATAAGAAGTAATTGTCATAATCATTACAGTGATAAAAACTATATTTAGAAACTATTATAATGCTTTTGTAGTTATAAATAAATAAATAAATCTAAATTAAACTATTGCCAAACCGCAATTTCCCTGAACGATTGTGTCAAACTTATGATAATTATTTTCTGCATAAAATGCAAAATTAAAAGACGTTTTCACTTTAAAAAGTTATATTCATTGATTTATTAATGTTTCTAGAATGCCGTCTTTATGATTGCAATTATTTTCATTAAAAGAAAACATATTCAACACCTACAGTAAAACTGAAAGAAAATAAAACCCACAGAAATCATTTTTTTACTTACTAATATTATCTTTTTTGCAGAACTATTTGAAAGATTATAACTCAACATCATATCTATATAATCTCGCTGTTTTATGCATTCATGTTCAAACACTTTCTTTTCAATACAGACTATCAAAATTTGGAGTCTATAAAGCATACTGGCCGAAAGTATTGTACAAAGCTGAACTATCTAGAAATCCGATCTCGAGCTTAATTCGAAATAACTTTCATTCCAAACTAAAAGTAAAAATACAAATTTAACAACAAGCGTTATTTATTTATTTTTAAAAAATAAATAGAATGAGATATGTACTGTATTTTCACACTGCCTGAAAGATAAGCTGATTCAGAGATGAAGTTTGCCAAATAAATAATACATATTTGCACAAGAAACTTTTTTTTTTTTTTTTTGGCTTTAAACGTAAATACAAATGTCAATAAAAAACACACACACACACACAAAAAAAAAATGTTATTCAGATTAAAGTTTTTTTTTTTTTAGTTCATAAAATAAAATATTTATTTATTTCTGTATACATTGTAGTAAGAAAGTTCAAAACTTCGAAATGACAATTTTAAATTTGCCCATATGTGTGAAGTTAATTATAAAATCCTTTTATAACGTTCTTTTAAAATATAAAAGATTTATAGGGCATTTTTAAACTTACTTATAAACATTTTTCTTAAATTATAAATTATTAAAAGCGTGTCTTAAAGTTTTACTATCATACACTTTCCTATACACCTCTTATTTTCAATGTTCGTTCATTCTTCATATATAAAAAACACCGACTATGTCATAAAGTTCCGATAATATAGAAAATTTTAATGCGCCAGTCCTGTTTTAGGAAATTCATAAAAGTCTTTCTTTTTTTTTTCTCATTAACAATAAAATGTTTATCCATACTTAGTAATGCAAATTGTATAAAATTCAAGCTTTTAAAAAACGACAAGAGATAAACTTCCAATAATTGATAATAAATTTGTTTTATTTGAAAAACAAACGCACAACCTTTATATGGTTTAATTTTAGATTACGATCAAACTTTGCTCATACCATTTGAACAGAAAGGGATTTCCAGCTTCCCCGGTAAACCAATCTTGATTTGGCAATTTCTATTAAAAGCCATGTTTTAATTAATGGACAAAACATTTGGGATAGAATAAAATTGAATAAATCCAGCATTTCTTCTACATAAATGTCACTGAAATCTAAATAAATGTTTCCTCTGAATTCTTTATGTATTATTTTTTTTCTTTTAATAAATATATATGTATATGCACAAATATATATAATGAAACTTTTTGCAAATAATACTCGTATAACTATGGAAACAGAAGATAATCGACACAATATAATTTAACCAATAATAAGAATTCAATAGAAAAAATATTATTGCTAAATGCTCTGATTGAAAAGAAAAAAAAAAGTAAAAAAACCCAAACACAGAAGGTTACAAGGAAAAACTCAGAAGCATAAAATATTTAGCAGTATAAGGAAGTGACCAAAATCACAACAGTCTAAATGTATGTTTCAATAGTAAACATTACAAAAAGAGTAAGTGAGAAAAAAGCATGTGGGAAAAACTGTCTCTAATTTTCAAAATTCCCTATGTTTTTTTTTCCGCTCGTTGGAATTTTTAATCTGTGAATTATTTAAACATATAAGTAACTGTGATAACTGTATGTTATGGATTTTACAGAAAACATAACTCTCATGTTTACATTAGAAACATTGATAAATTTGGTTATTATTTAATTCTAAATTACCATCTTATTTAAATGCCGTTTTCATATAACATGCAAATACAATAATTAATGATAATCTAAAATGCAAATTTGGAACTGAAATACATGGATACACGTATCTCAGTATGTCAATATCTGTCTTGTTGGATGTTAATGAATGTACCTTATATTCCGGCGCACACTTTTGATCAGAAAATACCTCGAAATTGATAGCGCCAATTATAAAACGTTTACGTTATTACGTCAATTATAAAAATGAAAGAATAAAACGCAATGTAAAAAATTATCATGAAGAAGTAAGATTTCTAATTTAATAAACATGTATTTATTATTAAAAAATAATAATTTCGCTATCAGATTACATTGGAAGTAATAGTTATAATACTTTATTTTATTTTTTGCTATGTATTTCATATGGTTTCGTTACAAAGAAATCGCACGTTATACAAGGAATTAAAACCTAAAAATAGAAAAATATGGTCTGAAAATTTATACGCCTGAATACACAGTATATAATTTCATTTAATTTTGCATACATATAATATTATTTTTTTTCTCTTTTAATAGTTGTATTCTTGTCACATATCATATTGACATCTTAACTATTCTTTACAAACTTATGCTTTAGAATACATATGTATGATTTTGTATAAATTTAATGCTTCAAATGCCATTTTTTTTTAATGGCTGCAAACTATAGCTTTTGTAACATTAATCATGATTATAATCATATTTCGTTAAAAAATATAATATCGAACTGGAGGTAAATATCATAAAATGCGCAAGACAAAATATCTCATTCAAACAGTATTTACAAAAACGTTTATAACTGAATTGATAATGGAAAAGACTGTCTCCCCCGCCATAGAGTACAATCTTCCGTACTGTACCTTGTGCCTTTTAGTTTGCGAGTAAAACTCTGCATACATTTACAATTAAATTTTGATTTAAGTATTACGAAAATTTATAAAACGCTTTTGGTTTTATAGAAAACAAATTTGACAGTTTATAAAAGTCAAAAAAGATAAGTTGATATATTTATTTTATTTCATTCAATTAATTATTTAATTACTGAAATTAGAAGAACTTCTGGATTTAAAATGGAATTCTTGAATTTTTAATAATGTCATTATTATTAATATTTCCGTAATTTAAAATATAATCATCCTACGTTGAATTTCTGTCAAAAATTAGTAATAAGAATGTAAATTTTTCAAAAGAAAGATTTCATTTAAAAGCAAATGTAAATCCAAAATGTTATTTTTTTTATTTTATAAAAAAGAAATAAATATGGCAGACTAAAGTAAAAATAATGTTTTTACGGTAACATTTCTTTATGCTCTGCACAAAAATAAACAGAAAATAACCAAACAAAGAAAATAACAGACTTCGAAATTTTACGATTCTTTGCTTTTTTTTTAAATTCAAAATCCTTTTCAATAAAAATTAAATGTAGAAGTTTTTTTATGGGAAAATAATTTTAATGAAGCTCACTTAATAAATTAATAAATTTCAGTATTAATATAAAGGTTTGAAACAGCTGCAGAGTTTTTGCTTATTAGCCTAAATTTAAATAATACTATTATAAAAAGTTTAATTACATTTTCGAATTGTTTGTGGCGCTACGGTATTTTGCATACGAGGGATGAACAGACCAGCGGAATTCCGTTTAAAGTGGAATCTGACTCGCCAAAAACATCCTTATCTGGATCGGGATTCGAACCCCGTACTATTTGTCCAAAAGCCAGTGCCCTAAGCACTAGACTAGGACTTAGGCAAAATTATATTTCTTAATATTGTAGAATAACATATACAATTAGATTCGGAAAAAAAAAAAAGTGTGACGAAATATAAACAAAATGTTTGTGGTATTACTACTTTATTATAATGGTATAATACAACGTAACTGATATTTCTCTTGTAGAAATGATTAGATACTAATTCATTTCTAGTTCTTCGAAGATATCTGATAGAAAAATTACACAAAGCAGAGTAGTAATTTTGTTTCGAAACCTTTCTTGATTCTCGAGCTTAGAAGTGCTGGAAATTTTACGTAGGCTAGTAAACTCCGCAAGCACGAGTTCAACATATGTGTGTGTTGCATTTCACTTTTGTATTTTTTTTTCAGCATTTAGCAATCTAAATTCCCCGTCCACTCATTAACCTTATCTACATCTACATACTTCGTACTCACGTTTCTAATTTAAATGAATCCCTCCTCACACAATAAACTAACGAAATCTAGAGTGAAGATGCGCGTTTAAATATTCAACGAGAGCGTTTCTTAACAAATAAGACTTCTAATAACTTTAAAAGAAGACAGTTTTGCTTCAGATATTACATCACATCACCGCTATTCGCATCCGATATGCGTAAGTAAGACTGTCAAACTTTCACAACCGTCTCATTAAAATGTCCAGCGACGTGTTCACAACTTTCTCCGTTCCGTTGCCAATCCACTGCTCATAATTCATCAACTCATATTCAAGCCATGCGTGCGTTAAAAAGCCTCCATTTTAGTGCACCATGAGCGGCTTCGCGTAACCCGTTACAATAAGATAAGCATCGCAAAAGAAACAAAAAGGCTAAGTAGTATCATAGACTGGCAGTTTTACTCTCCGTTGAAGAGGGTCTAGAAGCTGGAAACAATACAGGCCAAAGAAATTCACTCAAGCTTTCCCTCTTTAACCGTGCTTTGTTTAATTTTGTAAAGAGCTTCATTTGTTCTAGTGTTTTGTAAAGCGACAAGTAACTGAAGTTTCTCTTCTTCGGCGCTTTTTTTTATATGAGTGGAATAGAAAAACGATCCAAAAACTCCTGTTTCAGTTATTAGCCCAGTTTTGTCAAAGGCAGTGGACAATCGGTAACAGTGACCGACTTGCTCTTTTATTTTATTTTGTCCTTTTTAAAAAGAGATAGCCGATGATTTTCATTCCAAAGCTATTGGTGAGTTTTTTTAAAAGACCTTCTGCACAATTGTGATATCTAGTGAAAAGCTTTCGACTTTAAATCGAGAATTTTTAATATAAGAAAATTAAAACTCTTATTTAAGGCTATTCTCAAATCCAAAGGAGCTACTTTCTCACGCATTTTTTAATTCATTTTTGTTCGGAAACGCATGAAATTGGCCGGTGTTTTTATTCGGAAACTATGTAATGGAATGGTGTTTTTCCTCCCATCCTTTCTTTTCTTCTTCTTCTCTTTTTCTTTCTTTCTTTCTTTCTTTTTTTTTTTTTCTTTTTTCTTTTTTTTTTTTTGTAAAGGAAGAAGAACTTTTAAAAAATAATGTCAGAGTAAGCGTTTTGAACCGAATTTACGGAAACGACAGCGCATGAAATTAGTAAAACAGGCCTATATATATAGTGAAAAATACCATTCGACTGCAAATCGCTTCAATACTCAGGCCTTCAATTGCTAAATTTTTATTCTTAAAGTCGGAAGTTCTATATCCAACGTGGTAAATGGGGTGCGTTCGTACTATAACTAGCTTCATATATATTCGGATCTTGGTTGCACTTTTATGCAAAAATACATGAATACAAAATTTAAATTACGATTACATATATTAAATCCAGTAATATATACGGAGAAATCGGATTCCATCTTAAATAGGACGTAATCACCATGGTAGCCTAGAATCATTGGATATCATTGAATTAATGACGTAAGATAAGATTTAATAGAACGAAGAAAACTTTTATTACTATCTTTTTAAGATTTGATTCGATTTTCATAAAATTTGAAAATTTTGCGTCGATTCAAACTATTAAATTTCAAACCATTCGGTAGGGTAGTTTTTGCGTTGTTGTATACGGACAGACAGGCAGACAGAGACGGGCCAGACGACAACTATAGGTGCTACGCATTTATATAATCACGAAAGCACCTCAAAATGAGTCCGTAACTGAGAGAACCGCCTTAAGGGTCTTCTAAAATCCAAGTTAGCTTACTTTTGACGCATTCATGAAATCATTTTTATTCTTAGACGCATGAAATCTGCAGGTTCTCTTATTCAGAAACTAAAAATTAGAATAGCTTTTACAATTTCTTGAAAAAGCAGATGATCTTTCAGAAAAGGGCTGTCAAATGCGGCTTTTGAACCAAATTTAAATACGCAATACCGGTCATCATGAGACAGTAATAACTTATTATTCAAGGTTTAATACATTCATTCAAAAATGAAAAACACTATTCCACTCCAAATCACTTTACCAGTCATGCCTGCAAGTATCATACATTCAGATGTAAAGTTGAACTCTTAAATGCATCGAAAATTTCGTTTTTTTTTTGAGTGGAGAAAAATGTTTTTAAAAAAATAACTTTAACAAATGAAAATATAAGAAGTCGCAAAGCAAAAATATATCATTATCATCATTAGTTTTCTTCTCGCATTTGATTATAACAAAACAGTCCAAATAATCTCTCTTGTTACTACAAATCAATTTTATCAAAGAAGAATTAAAAAATTCCAGAATTTGCAAACGAGTAAACATTTTTTTTCACAAATCTCATTTAAAAATATGCAATAATTACAATATGCGCTTGTGGCCGTTTAAAGGGGAAATGAAATCGTTTAAACCCATTTTAGCGAAAATAATGATATTTATACAAGAGAGAGAACTTCGAAAGCCCACAATTTAAAAATTTTATTTTTTCTGATTGTTACACTGTTTCTTTTGCTAAAACAAACTTTGATAACTGGTATTTTTTATATCAGAAAATGAAAACATTTCTTGTTAAAATAATTCTCTTAAAAAATACTATTTTTATTATATGATGGAAGTTTTCTACGATGATTATATAGAAATAATCCATAGAGGTTATTATGCAGACGCATTCTTGGAATTCATCATTAAAAGAAAAATACGCATATATCTTTCTTAGAATAACTATACCTTTTACATAATTGGAAATAAATAACATTTTTCATATTAAAATAATTTTGTAGATTTTTAAGGGGACGGCTGACGTTAATTTTTTTTTCTTTTAATTTTCATCATAGATATATGACATTTTGTGGAAATATACATTTCACCCTAAGTATATGGGACACCTTAAAAGAAATTTCCAATATCATTATAATTTAAGATATTTTTTAATTTAAATTTTAAAACGAAATTTTAAAAGGCTCCATGCATCTTAATTTTTGAGATATTTCCTCGATTTTACATTTTAATCACTTAAAACTCTATTACAAACCAATCTGTGTATCAATTTTTTAATCCCTCGAATAGTTCATTTTTTAGAGATTTTCTTTTTTCTGAATTCGATATCGATTTTCATCAAAATTTTGCCTTTTAATAAATTTAAAATCAAATTTAATTATCTTAATGAAGTCGAATTTTGAAATGCATACACAATTTTTTTTGTAAATACAGTAGAACCTCGATAATCCGAAGTAATTGGGACCGACCCTCTTTCGGAAAATTGAAATTTTCGGATAATCGAGAATTCTACAATTTTAAGAATAAGGAGAATATATGCGCTATTTCTTATTATGCTAACAAGTGCTTAATAAAAATAAAGAATAGCAAAATAGAAACAAGAATAAATGACCTGAATTTTAATTTTGAAATTAAGTACCTTTTACGTATTTCACAGGGGTTTGAAACAATGTTTTGTTTGTCGCAGTTTCGTTTGTCTTTGCTTTGAATTTCCATCACGAAGTTTTTTAATATTATTAGTTCGCCATTATCTCAGTCTTTCTGCTGCTACAGCCATGCCGAACCTTTTGCAAAACATTCAAAAGCTTCAGAATTTCTAACTTCCTCGTTTTGTTCATTTCACTCCGCAGCTTACGGAAGCTCAAGTTAAATTCAAAGGAATTCTAAGAAAGGGGATCGAAAATATTTATATGTACTCCTGATTCGTAAAGAACTGCTTGCACGCAAGAAATATGATAGTTAAAAGAAAAAAAAAAGCTTTCAAAATGGATTTCGCACACACGAAATGTAACAGTGGAAAAAAAAAAAAAAAAAAAAAAAAAAAGCTTTCAAAACGGATTTCGGTTAAAAGAGTTTCGGATAAAATATGTTCTACTGTAATATCAGGATTCTTCCTTATCAATTTCGTGAATTTTGATTAAAAAAATATATATGTAACGTATGGAGCATTTCAAAAATGTAAAAACGTTGTAAAATCAGTTTTGAGAAAAACATTTAAAGTACATTAAAGGGCCGGAAAACTGTTTGTGTACAAAATTCAAACGATTGTCACTTTGCGAAAAAGAATCGCATCTGCATGCGGTTTTTCGCAAATGGCTCAGCACAAACTGGAGAATAATAATGTGTACAAAAATAATTTTAAAGTTTTGAGTTGATTTCTGCTCAAATAAAGGCCCACGGTCCCCTTAAGGAGGCTGATCACTCAGCTTCGGAATTCTCCTCCTTAATGTTAAGTCTATAGACTTTGGATGCATTCGTCTATTTAAAATATCGTCTCGGGAAATTCCTATTTTTAACATATTTTTATTTTCTGTGCACTCTTCTTAAAGAATGTCTCTTTTTTTTCTTAGTTTTCAAATTATTTCTAAAATCTAGGCTGAATTTAATATTTTATGTGTTCAAAGAGGGCGAACTGTAGTCAGATTTTAACACTTCCTATAAAATTAAGGCTATGCTTTAGAAATAGTTTGAGAACTAAAAAAAAGAGAGACATCTTTTAGGCCGTGTATGCAAGAAATAGAAGTTAAAAATATTAATTTCCCGAGGAGATATTTTAAATAGACGAATGCATCCAATGCCCATAGACTTTACATGAGTGAGGGGAAATCGGAAACTGACTGACCAGCCCCCTGAGTTTTCATAGAGAAAACAGTCCTTAATTTTTGATTAATTTATCTAATTTACGCGAAGTTTCTAACAAGGGAACCACTTTTGGTGTTGCTCGCATCCAGCATTGAGACCTGATGCATTTTAAAGCCCTCTATTATGAAGTTTGAGAATCGATAAAATTTTTCTGTTAAAATAATATTTCTTGATTATACAGCAGCATAACTTTCTGAAAATGCAATTTTCGAGACCACTTATCGGACTATTAACATTGAATTTTTTATAGAAAGGAATTTAGAAATAAAAATTAGATAATAATAAGTATAAAATATTGAAAAAAGTTTGTAAATTCCTTCAAAAACCCACGAATTTGATTTTGAAAAATTGCAACTTTATATTAATATTTTTGGCGGGGAAACGGTTGGCGTTTATTTTCAAAAGAAGAGCTTTCCGGCAACCCTAACCAAATGTCATAGCTGAATTTGTAATAGCTAGAAATTACAATGTCCGACCTATTTTGCCGCATTAATTTTTCTAAATTGTGCAAAAATATTAATTTACTTTATGATTACTTTTACCGAAGGACCCTTTAATACAGCAACATTTCATTTTAAACATTCGAAACTTTATTTCATTCGATTTCAAAAGAAAATAGTTTGCTTATTTTGTATTTCACTAAAAAATAGTTTTCAATGATCTTCGAAGCTTTTATAGAATTATATTTATTCCTTATATATTTATCGTCTGCATAGAAAAAATAAAATAAAAACCTAATATTTGTTTCTTATGCTATCAATCTTTAGATAAAGCGGGCGGAAAAATTATAGCGCCCTATTGGGCGACTTAACTCACTTTTGGCGTGAAATAAACAAATAAATATGTAATAATAAAAAATTAAAAGTATAAAAAAGTATATAAAATATTATTTTAACAGAGAATTTTTTTCGGTTCTCTAACTTTTATGTATAGGGCTACAAAACGCACCAGGTCTCGATGCTAGGTGCGAGCAACACCAAAAGTGGTTCCCTTGTAAGTATAATCCAAAGTAAAACCTGATTGAACTCCATTTAAGTCCATTGCAAGGTTTCTATACATTTAAATTTTATTTTATGTGGAATATGGATATATTATTAAACACTTATACTTATTTCCTTTTACAGTATCATCCTTACACATTTTTCTTTTCTTTTAACTTATACATCAAGAAGACTGTTACAATTGCTTCTTTTTTTCTTTTCAAACACATACATTCTTTTTTCATATTTTCCTTAAAGTTTTCTTTTCTAAGTAATGTTTATATTTACAAAGACTACCTTTTCAGACTTGCCTAAAGAAAACGAAACTAGAAGAAAAAACAATTTTGATTAAAATAATTGTTTTTCGGCAGGAACTTACCAAAAATTTTCAATTTAATTCGAATTTTTTTTTAATAATTCTATTTTCAATTTTTGTATTTTAATGTCAAACTCGCACTCATTATGTAAAAAGTGAGAAATTATCAGAGTTTTCCTGCATTTTAGTAGATTCTTTCAAGTGATATAAAATATTAGAGTCCATAAAATTTTAAAAACTTCATTGAGTAAAGTTTAGGATATAACGAAAATATGTTAAAGTTTACGAAAGAATTGATTTCGTTGACATATATCTAGTTATTTAGATTTTAGACATTTTACATATGACAATATTTAATATTTGGGCATTTTACATATGACGTAATTGTCACCATAAAATGCGTTTCACGTGTAATAATTTAGTTATTTTAAGGTTTTATCCTGCTTTTAACACGTGATTATTTAATTATTATTTTAATCTTTCATTTCTGTTTTAAATAGTCACGTATCAATACGTTTTCTGTTTGAGATGACATATAATATTTTGCGCTGTTTTATAAATTGGCACCAATAAAAAACAAATGACTTAAATATGAAAAAATATGTCTTTAAATGATGCAAATTTGGGCACAAAATTAAAAAAACCCTCAAAAATTGGTGAAATTAAAAAAATAAGCATTGCTCACCGCAAGTTTATGAAGAAAATCCATAGAAAAACAATGGGTAAATTCCTATGTATAGTTTTTGTTCTTATGAAACTTTTTTCAATGGAACGAATTTAACCAACTTTAACAATTAATAGCTCTTAAAATAATTCTTTGATTTAAAAACAGTCTGCTGCAGCGTGTTTACCAAATATTTCTCTGTAATACTACCCATTTTCATATTTTTGTATGTTGTAGTTTTCATAATATCAGCGAAGAAAAATAAAAAAAATTAATTTACGGCAGCGATGACAGCGTTAAATAGTTTTTCTTTAGAATAGAGCGACACTCAATATATATATATATATATATATATATAAAGGAGGAGGGGTAGAAAAAAAACCAAAACACTAGAAAACAGGAATTCTGCTTTTTCAGAATTGAGTGTCGCTCCCGTTGAAAAAAAAAATTATATATGTGTATATAAATACAGATAATACTAAACATATTTCAGTTTTAAGACTTAAAACATACACTTTTATGTTATATAAAATGACGTCATTCGCATCTGGAGGAAGAATTCCTCATTTACGATGCAATCTTAAACAACATCTTCGGTAAAGTATTCATAGGACGTCACTATCGCAGAATAATACACAAACTAAACACAAACTAAAAAAAAAAAAAATAGATGTCACTCAAGAAACTCGACAAAAAGAAACCGGCTATCTAATGATTCATAGGCCTTCATTTGTTTGTAATATAGATAATTAAATTAAATATAGTGTATAATAGCTCCCTGTTTTATCAGAAATCATTCATTTATATTTTTTTAAAATAGCACGTATTTTAATTACTTTTTTTTAGCTATAGGAAAATGGCAATAAAAAGATAGAATTACTATTTTCAACTGTTTTTCTTTTACTTAACATAAATGGAGTACATGAGTTACCAAAATTAAACAAATACCGCTAAAAACTACAAAAAAATTATTATCTCAAAAATAAATTGAGATGTAATTTTCAAACAAATTTTAAAAAGTATTTTTTTTTTCAATACGACGGTATAAAAATTGAAAATGTGCGATGCTTAGAAGTTAAAAAAATTGCAGTACAGTATTTAACCGTACAATGATGCATCTGATTTGTTTTACGGCTGGCTTATACAACAGAACGTTATTTTTTGGAGACGACCCTTTATTTGCTGGGAGAAAGAAATAGCATATCGGGGGGTAAAAAATTCACGAATTAAACTTTTGAAAATAGAATGCCTTATGATAAAAGGGCAAATGCGAAATTTTGATAAGTGGAGAATGGAGACGAAATACTTATGTAGAATCATTAAATAATAATAATAATATTAATAAAATAAACGTGCTTTTATCCTGAATCAGATTTTAAATAGCTACCAATAATCGAAAATACGAATTATAGCTATTTGAATTACAGAAGTTCAATTGCCTGTTTGCAAAATCCAATTAATTATTTTGTTATATATTCATTATTGAAAAAAAAGAAAGAAAGAAGTTCCTCCACCGGTAAACTTTTTAAAATTTCCTCTTGGATATTATTTAATTTACTTTTCGGTTAATTGTTTTATAATATGTGTAACTAATTGTTCGAAAAATCTCTCAGACATTTATAGCTTAGTTATTAATTGCATTAAATCCCTCTTCGCCAAATGTTTATTTTAAGTCAGCATCATTTATCATCTAATGTTAAGAAAACAATGAAGCCAAAAACTAACGATGTACTTTGTGCACGCTTTGGTTGTTCTTCATACTGTTACGTGCACTTCGAAATTAGTTTATTTCATAATTAAACAACTTTCTGTTATCTTCCTTATTTATGGTTCTCTATGAAAAGAAATGTAAAAATTGAATCTAGTTTATATTCATTGACAAATTGAGTTTCTCGCTTTTTCAACAGACGCAACATAAATATCGTTTCTGTCAATATTATAGATTTTGTTCCAGTTTTTTCGACTGATTTATGTTTGCGAGATTTGGAGATGAGTAGACAGCGTATATCATTAGCATTAGTTCACAAAGTTTTCTTTCTCGATAATGTACGACCAGTATAACTTAATTTCAATGCATAAGCAAAATGACTTTAAATTTTCCCCTATTATATGCTAAGAAATTGGGTAAACTTAATGCTGCATGAAATATTAATTTTACATATGTTCAATAGAGAAGCTGCATATTTAAATAATTGCGTGTTCATTCGTATTAAGGTTTCATTTTTCGACAAATGCATGGCAGATAATTAATTACACCAGCAAATAGCTTCACTCTTGTACTTATTGTAGATTGAATTATTGTTAGTGCAGTATTCTTTTGAATAAAAGAACAGTTAGGTTTAATATGGCAAATACGTTATTTCATGTTTATTACTATTATGATGAACAATTTCATTTATCGATTTATTTATTACCTCAGGTAGTCATAAGTTTTATTGCACTAACAAGTAACTTCACTTTTTTACATTTTTGAAACTTTATCAAACAGTATTATTTATAAAATAATATATTACGCGCGTTTTGTGCAATCTAAATTCTAAGAAGAGATGCAGATTTTATTTTGAGTCTAAGTGAACTGTAAAAAAAATTGCTGAAACGTTTCTTGATTAGCAGAAACGTTATGAAAATATATAATTAATAGTCAGATTAAGTATTAATTTATTTAGAAAAAAAAAATTCGTTATCATCAGATTTTTAAACATTTATTTCTTAAATGTACTACATTACTGAGTAATAATAATTAAAAAAATGACTATTAAATGAAAATTCTCTTAAATCTGCAAGTTAGTTATTATCTTAAAAAAAAATAATTTATATTAATAAAAGAACGTGTGTCTGTTTGTTGGGAAATTTGTCGCATTTAGACAGGTCCCAATGCACATGAAACTCATATTTTTCTTTTTTTTTATAATTAGCCGAGATATTAATTTAAAAAACCCTCATCGAATACTAATAGATAATATTAAATTTTCCTGAGTTAGTCGACTTACAATCAGTTTGTCCAGGGCAAACGAAATTTTTCAAGTACATAGCTCGGAGATGGGAGGAAAACAATCTGTTATTAGTGCCTTTTAAAATCGCAATCGCCGGGCTTGGATGGAGTTATTAAAAAATTATAATAATAACTATGTTTAGAAGATACTTTCGCATTACTGATGGTAACTTTCGTTAATATATAATAATACCTATGTTTAAAGAAGATGTTTTCGTAGTAGTGATTGTATCTTTCGTTAATATATGTATAATGTGAAAATTTCCTATTTCAAAGAAATTATTTTCTGGAGACCGCTTTTATATTTAACATTTTTTTTCTGCAATTTTAAATGGTCATCGCCGTAGACTTGATGAAAATTATAATATTAAAAAGAAGAATAAGAGGTATTTTTGTACTTTCAAACGGCACCTTTCATTAAAAAAAAAAAAAAAAAAAAAAAAAAAAAAAAAAAAAAAAAAAGTGAATATATACTATTAAAAAAGAGAGAGAGACAGTAAAGAAAAAAAAAAAATGAGGGAAAATTACTAAAAATTTCAATTGATACAGAAAACATACGTATAATATATAATTATATATGGAACTCAAACTTTCAATAGAACTCAAACTTTTAAACTTCTTTGGGATCCATTCTTTATTTATTGTTTTATAAAATTAAGAAACTATCCATATCCAAAATATACATTCGATAATAAATTAATAAATAAAATAAGTATAAAGAAAACTAAAACAAAAGCCCCCGTTGTTAGCAAAATCACTTCCTTATGTTCCATCTTAACTTATTCGCGATTCGACCAAAAATCGTCTTCTGCTCTTTTCCGTTCTTTTTGTTTTCTGCAAAAAAAAAAAAAAAAAAAAAAAAAAAAAAAAAAAAAAAAACGAGAAAAAAAAGAAGAAAACAACTCAACTCAGTCAGGGGTGTTCCGTGCTCTTTTTTGGACCCAGTGACATTAGGTGATCCAGCCTTGCATGACAGCGGCGGTGGTTATTGTAAGTCTTCTTTAGGTAAACGTGGAGAAGGAGCTGGCTTTTCCTGGTTGCAAATGACGCTCCGACCAGATTCATCATTCAATCTCTGAGGGTGTTGCACGTTTGCTGGACGCTTCTTAGGTGTGGAGCGATTCTGCGTCTATTTGCATATTCGCGGCTATCTATTATATAAAGCTTAGGTGGAATTGCGAAAATTACACTAAAGGTATCCTGTAAATACTTTGAGAAATATTTAAATGTATGCGAAAACTTGCTAAGTTATTCAATTAAGGTTTTGTGTTATTGTTAAGGCAGTTTTCTGTTTAATAAAGACGGATTTGATATTTGAAAAAAGAGTAAAAGATTTCAATTTGTTATTATATAACAGGCACTGCATTAACAAGCGTTACTTAACACAAAAGCACATCATTCAGATCCATGGCTAATAACTTTTTAAGTGATAAAATGGTCTTTTTCGTTCATAAATGGCAGAACGTTTATTGTTTAAGGTATTTACGTAATAAATGGTGGAAATGTAGAATACTTTGTTATTTTTATTACAAGAATTTGTTTAAGGGAAAAAAATCAAATTCATAGAAAATACATTTAAGGTGTCAATCTCTTATACATTAAAAAACATTGAATTAATACACAAATTTATCATCACAGAAAAAGATAATTTATATTGATGACTTATTAATTTTTATGTGAAAAATTGGCCTTTTCAGTTCAAGACTGTGCTACTAATCTCTACTACAGTTCCTTCTTATAGTTAACTACTCAATTGTACTGTAATGTACAGTGTTTAGTCTCTACTGTATTATTTCCTAAGTACTGCATAACTATGAGGGTTCATTTTTAATTTATATAAATAATTATATTGTAATATAATACCAAGTAAAAATATAAAACGTTTAAGCAGTTTGAAAGCTTTGGTGTAAATTCAACTATGTAGCAGATTTCAGTGTATTCGGCTAAGAATGTATCACTCTAAAAATCTATTATTTTTTAATAATTTCATGTTACCAGAAATACAGAGTCGTTTGTTAAAACATTGCGTTGCAGTTATTTATACGAGTACCATGGTTCATTAAAATGATGACAGATATAAAAGTAATGTGAAATACGTTTTTCAAAATATTAATTTGAAGAGGAAAGATTTGTTTGAATAATTTGATTAAATTAATTATTTTGGACTGATAAGACTGTTTGGACTGTTTTTTTTTAATTTAAATATATATACAGTTTAAAATCGCTTCTTGAATATTTAGATAAATATAAAATTGCGAATAAATTAAAAAATAAAACATCCCAATATAATTTTTTTAAGCATAAAAATGGAAATAAAGTATAAAAATTGGAATAAAGTTTTAAGATGGAAACTATTTACAACAATAAACAACACAAGATAGCTATTGAATATTAAGTAAAGTGATATGAATATAAAGATTACAATTTCTTGCAAAAAATGTTTATATTAATATAAAATCAAAGTTAAAATTCAACTTAGGCTTTATTAAATTTGAAAGATTCTAAATATCTACAAAAATATGACGAAATAATAATATAATAATGATATTACATAATAATTTAAAATTTAGAGGTAAATCGAGCGATATTTCATTCAATAGAATAAAATTATTTAGAACGCATATTAGATACACAGAATAAAATATAAAAAATAAAGGAAATATAAATTATCAAAATTAAATCTCGGATGTAGTTAAAGTTCAAAGATTATGTTACAAAAATCATTAACTATCACAAAACTCAAAGTGTGATGTATGGCACATGGCACAATTAAGTTAAAAGAATACAATGAATTAAAACTAATTATTTAATTAAAAGAATTGCTTACAAAATAGTCTTAATAACCACAAAATAACTCAAAGTTAAACGTAAAATTAAAAGAAATAATAATAATAATAAAAATCTAAGCTTTACATATCAGTTCATAAACAGCCTCTTACCTTGATAATCTTCTTCTATTAAAAAAAAAAAAAAAAAAAAAAAAAAAAAAAAAAAATGCCATTGATTTTGCATGCTTTACCTTTACCTTATCAGTATTAATATTTTGTGATTTTTTAAGTGCGCTTAATTTTTTCAAAATACTTGTGACCATAGTCCGATTGATTTAAATCTAATTCTCAGAAATATTTTTTGCGGCAAAAATCACATACAAAACAGATACTGAAAAAAGATGAACATTTTTATATTATTATTTTAATATTAAAGAGAAAAACAGATATTGTGATTGTTAGAATTAAAATCAAACATAAAATAGGACGCAGTAAAGCCAAAAATTGCCTACAAAATAGCATAAAGAAATCACAAAATAAAATTCAACGTAAAATTAAATGGGATTAAAAAGAAAAAAAAAAGAAAAAAAGAAAGAAAGATAGAAAATCTGAGCTTTACGTATCAGTTCATAAACTATTGTAGCTTGCCAGATCTTCTCAATCATAGCCTGTAGTCTGCGTTTAGGGAAGATTTATGGGGTCTTCCGGCAAGAAAACGATGCTACTTTAGGCCGAGATGGAAGAACTGGGGAATCAGGAAGAAGGGATGCATTGGGATGTCAGTGAAATTTATTCCTTTATTCAAAACGGAGCATTTTTCCAAAAATGCATAATAAATGGACGAAACAAAGGGAAATTTTTTACACGAGTTAAACTTCAAATGCTTCTGCTCTGTTTTATGTGATGTGTGATAACATTTTACGAGTTCAAAAATAACGTTACGCTGTTATTATACCTGCAATGTACAGTTACACGAAATAATTCAAATGTGAAATACTGTATTCAGGTGTTTTTTTTTTTCAAATTGAGTGTTTTCTTGTTTTTTTTTTTTTAAATAGCGATTAAAGACCTTTAAAAGAGGGTAGTTAATTGTGGTTATTTAGTTGAGATTACGTTATTAGTTAAATTTGAATTCTATAAGTTCGTTTTCGGTACATTTTGAATAAAAAAAACCACACTTTTTTTATTCTAAATTTCAAAAGATACTCGAAAGATAATTTCGCGCATTTTCGTAATACCTATACAGGGTGTATCTAAACTCTTGGGCAAAACTTTAAGGGGTGATAGTACACATCAAGACAAACAATATTAAATAGAAAACTAAGGGTCCCAAACGTCTTCCGAAGGAGATAGACACCTTTAAAGTTTAGGGTGCAAAATTTCAAATGATTATAAAAAACGTAAAAATGGGTCGATTTGTTTACGGTTTTCACTAAAACCTATCTTTATGTCAGTATTTTCTTGAAAATAAATTTTAAAGATACAGTTCAAAAATGACGATAGAGGGCGCTTTAGACTTTGGAGTAATCATCAACTATTTTTTACCGTTATTTTTTGTATCTCATTACATGCTTTCAAAAGCTTAGACTTAAACTTAAATTTTGAGCTCAAAATTTGAATCGTTGGGAGTGGTTAAGTAGCGCAAACTGAACTGTGTTTAGTAGTTAAAATTTCAAATGATTTTAAAAAACGGAAAAATTGGTCGATTCGTTTGCGGTTTTCACTAAAACTATTCTTTATGTCAGTATTGTCTTGAAAATAAATTTTAAAGTAAAAAAAAATACCGATGGAGGGCGCTTTAGACTTTGGAGTAACGAACAACTATTTTTTACCGTTATTTTTTGTATCTCATTACATGCTTTCAAAAGCTTAGACTTAAATTTTGAGCTCAAAATCTGAATCTGTGGGAGTGGTTAAGTAGCGCAAACTGAACTGTGTTCATGAGTTGAAATTTGAACCCCCCCCCCCCCCCTCCTAAACACAGTTCAGTTTGCGCTACTTAACCACTCCCAACGATTCAGATTTTGAGTTCAAAATTTAAGTTTAAGTCTAAGCTTTTGAAAGCATGCAATGAGATACAAAAAATAACGGTAAAAAATAGTTTTTCGTTACTCCAAAGTCTAAAGCGCCCTATATCGGTATTTTTTAAACTTTATCTTTAAAATTTATTTTCAAGAAAATACTGACATAAAGAATAGTTTTAGTGAAAACCGCAAACGAATCGACCCATTTTTCCGTTTTTTTATAATCATTTGAAATTTTGGTCCCTAAACTTTAAATTCGCCTATCTCCTTCAGAAGACGTTTGGGACCCTTAGTTACCTATTTAATATTGTTTGTCTTGATGTGTACTATCACACCATAAAGTTTTGCCAAAGAGTTTAGATACACCCTGTATACATGTTACATACATAACATTTAAACAGATTTTGTTCACGCATATTATTATCACTGTATAAGAAATTCATATATTATATTATCACATTACCTTATTGTAACAATCATTTATTAGTAACTCAATTGTTAGAAGAAACTGTCAGGCTATGAAAAAGGCTAAACATACGTTGAAAAAATGACATTTTTTAAAAATTTCTTTTTATATGCTAATTTTCTTTAAAAAAGAAAAAGAAAAAATAAATGCCATTGACAATAATAGAAAATTTATTGGCAAAATATCTTTATTTTAACAATTTCATTTACTAAAGTCAGAAGAATATTCTCAATTTGTCGACAATAGTGAATTCAATCAATTGCTTCAAATCGAATTTTTATAAGTAATTACTCAACAGAAATTAAGTACAACAAAAATGGGTGGAAAAATTTAAACAACCTCGACTATAATATTCAAAGAAAATTGCAAATTATCATTAGATCAAAAAACACATTTTAGTCAATGCAAAATAATAATTTATTATAATGTCTGAACACTAGTAGGCATAGCTGCTAACCTTCTGATTCTTTTCAAACCCACTAATCATATTTCCAATCAAAATTTTACTCAATAAATCAACCCAATTAAGTATTCTACACTATTAAAAAAAAGAGAAATATTTCTTAATCTATGAAAATATACAATAGCCTCTTCTTAAGGGTGTATTCCAATCCAAATTGCTTATTTTCTGATTTATTTTTAAATTCATTTTTGCTCTCAAACGCATCAAACTGGGAAATTCTCTTATTTAGAAACTACATAATGTGCCGTGCTTCTCGATTTTTTTGATAAATGCAGAAAATATCGTAAAAAATGTTGTCAAAGTGGGCGTTTTAAACCGAATTTTCCGAAGCGGGAGATCTGGGAATGAAACAAAAAATGGTCCTACTGGGAAAATAATTGTTTAAAAATCAAATTCTAATGAATTGAGCGATAAATGAAATCACACTGCCTCTTATACATCTCAGCAAGTTTCATGTTTTTACGTTTAAAAATGAGCCTGAAAATGTGTCAGAAAATTTCGAGCTGTTGAGGGTGGAAAAATATTTTTTCGAATACACCCTTAATTACACAAAATTCCGAAAAGCATTATCTTTAGAAACCTAGAAAACAATGTATTTCTGAGATTTAAAGAAGCATTTATCTACATTGTTATCATTGTAGGAAGAAACATTGTATCATAGAGTTTCTTTTGCTGCCCTTGATTTTCAGAAATGTTTCAGAGTAGTTTTTATACTTTATTAATCAATTTTCTTAACCCTTAAATGCGCGATTTTTTATTTTGTTTCGAAACAATTAGATACGATTCTCTGAAAGGTTTATTAATAGGAAAAATAATGAAAAAAAATCAGAGTTACATTTTTGATATAATACGTTAATCTTTTCATCTGTTGCACATCTGCAATACAAGTAAAAACGACTGTCGTGTGGCTGTTTTGCGCTAAAATATTACAAATTAAATATTTTAATAAGTATGTCTCCAAATAACTTATTTCATATAATTATTTATTTTATAAAACTAAACATTTAACCATTTAATTTCCATGATAGAATACGTTCTAGAAATTATGTTCAGAGAATCTGACTTTACACCAGAAAGTTTCAATGGTTCATTTCGCTTTTATTAAATACGGAACGGTCTGTTATAAATTAAAGCAAATACTGCTATTTTAATTTTCTGGTGTGAATTAGGCATATACGAATAAAAATAATCTATTAAATTCAAAACACTGTTGTTTCCATATATGCAAAGCTGCGCACTAAAGGGTTAAACTGCAAAATCGGATTTCAGGATACTATCGATTCTCAATTACACATTTTTAGCTACCTAACTGAAATTATATATATAAAGGTAACAAAATAATGTTAATATGAATGCTGTAAATTTATCACGCTTGTCTGTAAAACATGTTCGTTGAGCATGGAAATGTTTATTTGAGAATAGATAGCATCCAAAAACCCCCTATCCCAGATTGAGAAAAATGATCTATACATTGTAAAAGGTACCCGAAAACGTTTCTGAAAATCAGTGACAGCAAAAGATACTTTTTTTTTTTTTTTTTTTTTTTTTTTTACCCGACTGCCAAGAAGCAGGGTTATGTGTTTCACGCGTATCTGGGTAAGTGGATTTCTTTATACCCTCGAAACATCATCTCAACGGCTGGATGGATTTTAATGAATGAGATCACTATCGATTCGTCTTAACCGTCCGATGGTTATAGGCTAGGTTTTGTTTTTTATAAATTCAAAATGGCGGTAGAGACGAAAAAAAAATTTTACGCACCCTATTGAGTGTCATACCATTGCACAGATCTTTCAAAATGAAGACGATGTTTCATTGACTGTTTTACAGTCAGAAGCTCCGTTTAAATATTACACAACCTGGAAGTTGTGTAGGTAGGATCTCTAGCATTACTGCAACTCTACCATCATAGACGTTTATAGGCCTCATCCAACCAATAAACACAATTGAAAAGTCATCAGTACAATTAAATAAAAAAAAATAGGTAAGTAATATAAAAAATAGTTTTACATTGATGAGAAATAATTAATGAGTTCGCTTTTTACGTAGTCGGGTTTTTTGATTTTTTTTTAAATTTAATTTTTACTTGTTTCAATAAATGCTTCTTTAAATCACAAAAATATTACCTTTTCTGAGGTTTCTAAAGCTAACGGATGCTTCTTAAAATCGTGGGCAACTAAAGAGATTACTGTATATTATCGATTGTGGTTATATTATATTTACCTCAAGGCCATAAACAGATGTGGGCAAGTTGAGCTGATTCCCCTCTAGCAAACATAATATTTCAATACAATAGTATACTTATTACATTAAAGATTTTAAAACTTTTTATTGCAAACACTTTAAAATATATAAAAGATTCTGAAAAGCGATAAAGAAACTTTTTAGGTATAGTGTTTTTTTGTGTTCATGATAAAATGTTTTAAATATCAAGCAGCCAGAACGAGGGATATTTTCTACGCCATCAGCAGGGAAAAACTAACCAGATCTTCTACAGAGAGATGAAAAATTCTTGAATTATATTATTTCAGGTGCATGTTATTTGGTAGGCTCTCCAAATTTTTAAGGCATTTAATTTTAACATGAAAATAGCGTTGTTCCTGTCTTTTCAAACTTTAGAAAATTTTAATTTTTTTCAATTTACAATCTTTACATCAAAGCCCTCGATAGGACAGTACTTTCCCTTTATCTGAATTTATTCTTTATTAAATTTTAAGAACAAAACGGAAGTTGATTAGCCCCATCAAAAAAATTTTAAGTCCCCTCTGGCTTCGCATGCCTTTTTTTTTTTTTTTTAGCCCCCGGTATGCTATTTCTTTCTCCCAGCAAATAAAGTGTCGTCTCCCAAAAATAACGTTCCGTTGTATAAGTCAGACGTAAAACAAAGCAGATGTATCATTGTACTTTTAAATTCTCTACTATAATATTTTTAACTTCTAAGCATCGCACATTTTTGATTTTTAGACTGTTGTATTTGGGGAAAAAAAGTACTTTTTAATGCAGCTTGTTTGAAAACTGCATCTCCATTTATTTTTCAGATATTAAATTTTTTTTGTAGTTTTTTTTTCTCCATTTCTGTAGAAAGTAAAGGAAAAATAGTTTGAAAATAATAATTATATTTTT
Source organism: Maratus speciosus (assembly GCA_963932465.1). Taxonomy (NCBI): domain Eukaryota; kingdom Metazoa; phylum Arthropoda; class Arachnida; order Araneae; family Salticidae; genus Maratus; species Maratus speciosus. The sequence goes on from OZ010790.1 coordinate 610,045,474, forward strand.
TTGTTGCCATTTTCCAATAACAACAGAATAAAAAGTAATTAAAATACGTGCTATTTAAAAAATATAAAAATGATTGATTTCTGATAAAACATGGAGCTATTATAAACTATATTTAATTTAATTATCTATATTAGAAACAAATTAAGGCTTATGAATAATTAGATAGTCGTTTTTTTTTAATTGTGTTTCTTGAGTGACATCTGTTTATTTATTTATTTTTTTTTTTTTGATTTGTGTATTATTCAGCGATAGTGACGTCATATGGATATGAGGAATTCTTCAGAGGATGCGAATGACGTAGTTTTATTTTATATAAAATAAAAGCGTGTGTTTAAAGTCTTAAAACTGAAATATGTTTCATATTATCTATATTTATATACATATATATTTTTTTTCATCGGGGGCGGCACTAAATTCTGAAAAAAAGCAAAATTCCTGTTTTCTACAGTAAATAAATAGAAATGCTTAATTCATCTTTAAAAAGTTAAACTTAACACTATGTGCAAAACTACTTAAAAGATGAGACAATATTTAAAAAGTTGTTAAATTACTTTAGTACCTTAGTACTTTCAACTATAAAAAACATAGTCTTCGTCAGAGAAATATAAGAAATACAATTGTTATTAATGCCTAATTTTCAAAATTCACGTAGATGGTGACGAAAGGAGTGAAAGTGGAAGTCAATTTTTAGATCCGGAAAACATTGGGAAAATAAACCATGGATATAGGAAAGTGGAATACAACTCGTTTTATGATTCTTTAAGAAAACTGAGCCAAATTCTGGGTATGTTGTAGGATAAAGCGTCACTACAAACAGTATTTTCTTTAGTAATAATTTTTGGTTCTGTTTTCCAGTTATTACTTTTTTGTTGCCTTTTAAGTAAAACAATGAGCTTTTTAAAGTTCGTATTGTGTAGTTTGTGATTGAATCAAGGATTCTATTGAGTCAGAAAGTTTTGCTGAGCAGGGAACTTGAGAACCAACTTAACACTCATTCATATAACATCAAATACCAATTTTAAAACTATTTGACTCAAAAGAAAAGAAAAAAGTTAATTCCAAGATTCCAGCTTGTTCTTCCCCCTCAGTGCTACGTAAGGAAAAAAAAAATTCAAACGTCGAGTAAAACCGGTGCTTTGATATATGTACAAAAAAGCCGGCGCCTCGGGATATGTACCTTTGGTGACAAAAGAACATGAAAGTTGCCTGGACAATGATGATACTTAAGTGCCTCTTCTTTCGGCCAGTTTTACATTGCGTTTTTTATGATCTTTTTGTTGGATGCATTTTCACCTGAAGCGGTACACTTTTTTTCCGAATTCGCGCAATCGTACACAATAGCAGCACACAATATACAGCCTAATATTCCACGTATCGGCATCTTCTAATTGTTTCTTTAAATAATACTTGAACATACAACACATGGCGCCCTTTTTGACTGAGCTAAGTAGCTGACGTCTGAGGCCCATGAATTTTCTAGGGTGATAAGAATTATTTACAGGTCTTGAAAAACAGCTGAGTGAAAGAATCAATAGTGTCCTCTTCTTAACTGCTCCCGCGTTTCTTTCTTTCTTTCTTTTTTTTTTTTTGGACAAATTTGACTTTAACAATAGTATGTCTCCCACTGTAGTCCTTATTTTATTAAAGACTGTTCTCAAATACAAACTGGCTACCTTCTGGCACATTATTATTATCAGTGGCAGGGCCGAAACTAGCCTTTTTTGCACCCGGGGCAAACATGGATTTTAGCGCCCCCCTCCCCCCCCCTCTTCCGCAAAGTATATTTATAAAGACAATTTTACTGATTTTCTAATTGCCGACTTATTTTTAAATTTAAAATATGTAATCGCAAAATATGTAGTACTGAACTACGTAATCTACAATGGTGAATCCAAGGGGGAGGTCACGGGGGAAGGGGGGGCTCTGAACACCAACAAAAATATTCTAAGGATAATTTTTAAAGTGAAGAGTAGAGTCCCGATTATCAGAGTCCCGCTTAACCGAGTTTCCGCTTTAAACGAGTTATTTTCTTCTGGTGGACAGATGGCTTCCATTATTATGAAACAACCATTATAAACGAAGTGTTAGGTGAAGATAAAAGAGCAGTCGTAAAAAGTTAGAACTCTGATTTTCTGGTCAGATTGGGAAAAAAAATGGCCATAATTTAAAAGAAAAAAAAAAAAAAAAAATTATGATTATATTTTTTTTCCCCATTCCGATCCGAAAATCAGAGTTCTGACTTTTTACGGCTGCTCTTTCATCTTCACCTAATACTTCATTTAAAATGGCTGTTTCATAATGATAGAAGCCATCAGTCCGTCAGAAGAAAATGAAGTAATGGAAATACCGGGGGCGACACTAAATTCTGAAAAAGCAGAATTCCTGTTCTCTAGTTTTACCTTCGCGTCTGAAGAGGTTAAAAGCCCGTTGAGCAAATCCTATAAAACTATTTTGTCTAAACTAGAAAGAACGAAAAAATGAATATTCAGCAGGATTTTCCAATACATCAGCATTTCACCCTAACGAAGCTAAATCCCGCAATTAAACCGAATTTCGTTAATGTTAAAAACCACTAATCTGTCCCATTCTGCTTTCATAATAACCATCTGTTGACTCATAACGTGTAACAAACACTCGTTGCTCACTATTTCATTTACTCATAAACTTCCAAACACATTCACGACAAACGCTTTCATTTAATTGGCAGTACATATCTCCCTCTTAAAACTAAACTACAAAAGCATGATTTAAACCATTTAACACGACGCTCTAAATACAAGAATAATATGAGTTAGTAGATGTTCAAGAGAAAAGGACTTCCTTTCACTCATTCAAAGAGCTGAGGAGAAAAAAAGTGTATAAATGTATATCAAAAAGTGAATGAAAAAAATGTTATTTATTGTAATTGTTACACGACAAACACAGTGAATAGATGTGCTTGAGGAAATTTTTGTTGCCGTTTTAGAGATTGTGAAATTGATATGTAATTAAGGTAATTTGTTATTTATGATGCCTGTAAAAAAGGTATTGTAAAACAGTATCCCATGGCGTTAAACTTCTGTCATAAGAATTATTGGATTTATGCTATTGAGTTTAACGCTGCAGAAATAGAGATCATAAATTTATTTATTATTTCAGGAAATTTTTGAGAAAGAATGGCACTTGAAATACAAAGGTTTAATGGTTAGTTTTTATTTTATAGAAAAATATTCATTATTTTTTAAAAAAGTAAATATCTATTCAAATGTTTTTTTTTTAACATATAAACCAACACTTTCTAGCCTTTGCTTATTTACATAACTATAAAATTTATGAAAAACTATAAAAAAAAAAAAAGAAAGCATTCGATGCTATAAATAAGATTAAAATATTTTCAGACTTGTAAATCTGTTTAAAAATAAAATGCCTTCTTAAGTTAAGTATATTAAAGCTCTTAAAGAAAAAAGAAATAAAAATAAAACAGACTTCATTTACAAATCTGGAATTACAGTAGACTCCCTCAAATCCACACAGCTTGGGACCAGAGGCTGTACAAAGTTTAGAATTTTGCGGTCATTGCTTTGTTTACATTTTTAAAACAGTAATTCGAATGTAATAATGAAATCGAATTTATAATGAGTGTTTACAATATAGTAATATAATTAAGTAATTAAGGAAAATAATAAAAATTAAGAAAATTTAAAAAATGATTAAATTATTAAAAGTAAAAGTCGATTAAATAATTAATAGTAAATAATTAAATATGCATAATAAAGATTAGAATTTTTTTTTAATTATTCAATGAAACTTACCTCATAAAGGTACACTATTAATTCAGATCAAAATCACAAAATAAGTTTCTCGATTTTTTTTTAATTAAATTTATACTTTCTACATGAAAAAGCACGAGTTCAGTCATATTAACGAGAATTACATATTAAAATGCATACGAATGATATAAAAATAAAAATGTCTCTAATTTTTTCTCTGCATCTGAAATGGGAGTTTCATTGTTTACTTCTGAGATGATGTGTGAATTTCAGGCATTTGTTGATTTTAGGGTTGTGAATTTGAGGAAATCTACATTTGGAATAATTTTCTTGGTTGAAAATGTAATATTAAATAATAGATTTACTGTAAATTTATTTTATCAGAACTAAATAAAAAACGAAACAAAAAAATGCATGGAACATTATTATTATAAATTTGTGTTCTTTAAAAAATAAGGAAAATTGAAATAAATATATCGGATATGCTGCGATCACAACAAAATCTTCCGCCGCCCCCTTTTTTTCCTGTTCTGAAATACATACTCATACATACACACACACACACACATATATATATATATGCACTAGTCTAAATGCCCATCCTAGGACAGTAGGTAGAAATCGTGTTTTTCATTTACATTGTGAAATGATAAAAATATTCAAAACATATTCATCTACAGTAAGGAAAACTGACATGGAACGTTAAGTTCAGGACCTGATTAATTCATGGGCCTCTGGGATTTTAGCAACAATTTTGTAATCCGATGTAAATAAGGTAACAAAACAGAGGAGAAATTGCAGATCTATCTTAATTAGTAAAAGGAAACATATATATTGAATGCCATATCAATCAATATACAAATAGCTCTTACTGACCGACTTGTACTCTAAGATATATAAATTTGTTGATGTTCTATTCATCGACAATAAGGAAAGCATACCTGAAACCCTGAAACGTTAAGTTCAGATCTTCTTGAGTTTGAATAACAAATTTTTAATCTTATGTAAACAAGATAACAGAACAGAGGAAAAATTACAGATCTTTCTTAATTAGTAAAAGGAAACAAATTAGATATAAAAGTTTGTGTTTTATTATGAAATCTTGATTTTCTTATGGTATATTAGCCGGAAACAAACGCGGAACTATTTATATTAAGTGCAAACGTGTTTTAATATTCGGTAATCATTACGATCTTTTTGCTAACATGGTGTAATCAAGGTATACAACCAAGATGAAGTAATCAATAAAGGCTTCTTTCTGATTTTTATAATTAATAGTTATGTTGCCACAAGCATATCATTTTATTTTATTTTATTTTATTTTATTTAAGTTTTATCAGTGTAAAAATACATTTCAAGCTAAGCATAACGTCATTTTCAACGGCGCAAACTTTTCAGACGTATAGTTTATCTATGTACTTTTATGCTTAACCACTATGAATTCAAGTAAAAGTATATTTTTTATTTAATTGTAATTAAACAAAAAACGGAATCAATAAAGTTAAAAAAAAGTCAACGTATAAAAATAAAATGAACGTCACAGTAAATACGAATTTTTATTCACATAACATAGTACACGTGCAGACAACATTAAAAATATAGTACACGTGCAGAAATATTTTTACCGAAATTTAACCAGCAAATTAAAAAATATACGTCCAAAAAGCAACGTGTTTGAATATTTTTCAGTATTTCTTTCTTCCCTGCAACAATGGAAATGTCCATTGTTTGGATGAGTTCATACCGGAATCATCACACTGTGTTTCATTATATTCAGATTACTGTTATTATTACTATTACTTTTGTTTCTTATGAAATGAATAATGGGTAATAGTCGAGAAATTACAAAAATTAGGGGGCATTTTTTCCCCCAAATTAAAACATTCCCGTGTAGTGTCAATGTACAGTAATTGCATACTGAAAATGCAAGATGATTAAAGCATTTCAATGTTTTGTAATCGTAATACTTATGCAATAATTTTCTTACGAATATAACCGCAAAATAAGGGTGAATTCACTGAAAATAGTGTTACATTTATTTGCATTCCTTTTTCGAGGCACTTCCTCTAAATCGTTTCCAAATTTCTAGAGATTCTTGTCCGATCATTTCTGTAAACAAGGAAAAACGCCCGAGCAAAGAGAGATCCCTCTTATCTTCCGACAATGCTTGTGTTGTGTAGAAGCGAAGAACTCGGTGACTCCTCAGAGAAAAGGTAGAAAAACGAGCATAAGTCACGGATCAAAGAATTTGACAGTTATTTTTCATTTTCCTCCCGTCGAATATAGACCAAATATTTCGTCGGTAATGGAGTAAAAAAAAAAAAAAAAAAAAAAAAAAAAAAAGAAATTGAAGAATCATCATTTTGTAAATTCTTCTCAAATCTTTTTCTTATTTTCCTTCTTCTTGGATGTAGTCTATGGTTTTAATTCCCGTCCGTTGAACCTGTGGGATAGTTGAGTTTTTGTGATGATATTCAGTAGGGTTTCAGGTGTGAAGGAAGGATGGTTACTATATATATGACAAAAGGAGTTTTTTTTTTTTTTTTTTTTTTTTTTTTTTAATGAATGGAATAAAACAATTTTATAATAAAAATATGAAAAAGAAGTAGTAAAATCACACATTTGAAAAATATCTTCTTATGGCTTGAACAAGAATTTGGTTCGCCAAAGTTTTAATTTTATTATACCAAAATTAATTATGTCTAATAGTTATTACTCTTTCTTACAGGTAACTCAATAATTCTTAATACATAATACAACATTATTTTCGTGTTTGCTCTTTGTTTCAAAACATAAGCCGAAAAGGAATTTTGCAAAACGCGTTCCCCAATACTGGAAAAACATTGCTGGAAGAGTTAAAGCTTCGACTGTTAAACATATTCAAAGTGAACAAAAACAATGTTGTATTACAAAACAATATCGATTTTATTATTAATGGATTAGTTTATGAGAAAAAATAAAATACACAAACATAGGCAAAAACGCAGCAAAAAACATAATTTTCTCAACGTTACGATTTTTATTTTCTTACATTTTTATTATATTCTAAAATACATTCCCTAATTTTATTAAATAACAATGATTGTGGATAAAAAAAATTTTGGAGGGAATTGACAAATATTTGTTGACGTTTTCGTGTTTTAAACACAGTAATGTATATAAAAAAAACAAACTTTAAAATTCTTTAAATTAAAAAAAATATATAAATATATATATAATTCTCAATTTTACTCACAAAATCTTTTTTTTTTCTTGTCAAAATTAGTCTAAGTATTACCTGTAATAATATGTGTATACAATAAGCAAATGTACATCAGTAAAAAGAAATGCTTCAAAGTACCACGGTACCGAGGCTCTTAAAGAAATTCTTTACTCTGTGAATAATTTATGACGTAAATTTAGATGGTGTACGACCTTCCTGCTTTTTGAATTCCACTGTTTTTTGTTTTTTTTTTACATCGCTTAAATATTTGATAAATCGCTACTTTTCTTTACCCTTTATATTTTAAAAATGGTTGATAGTTATTCTTTTATCTCTACCAGCAATGTTCTCCCAGAATTAGACAACATGCTTGGAAATGCTTCATTCTCTTTTCGGCTGATGTTTTAAAACACAAAGGAAGAACAATGTTGTCTTACAAATAACAAATAGTTGAATTATCTGTAAAAAAAAAAATAATAAGTATTAGATATTATTAATTTGGTAATAATAAAAATAAAACTGTATTAACCCTGCTTCTTGCTCAAACCTTAATAATTAAAACAGTCTATATGGGAATAGGCTATTTTCAAATCCAAAACTAGCTGCTTTCTGAATTATTTACTAAATCATTTTCCTTCGTAAATGTATAGGGTCAGAAAGGGTAATTATGACCAGGATGTAATTGTGACCACCGCCATATTGGAGAAAATTGTGAATGGTAAAATTTTGTTTCAAGTTTAGATATTAACCTCAGAATATATATTTCATTTTAGGTATTCTTTATGACTAGTCTGAAGCCTTTTTGAGATCCGAATAGCAATTTGAAACTAATTCTATCAAAAGTTTTGATAACGGATTTGTCACTTTGGAGATCAAAGTGGTCTCAATTACCCCAAATAAATGTGTATAGGCAAGTATAAAGAGAAAATAATTTAATGTAATAAGAGGTCATAATTTCCCCACTAGTGGTCTTAATTATCCCAAACTTTTGTGATTGTGAGTTTTTGGTGGAGTAATTATAACCATCCTTTTAACTTAAAAAAAAAAAAAAAGGTATGACAATTAAAACTTTTATAAGGTGTTCTTAAAGAATCAAAGTTACTTCCTATGTACTAAAAACACCACTTTTCAAAATAGTAAAAAAAAAAAAAAAATAATAATAATAACAAGGTTGAAAATAAACAAAGTGGTCATAATTACCCTCCTGACCGTAGAATTTGTAGAGCGTTTACTTATTTATTTATTTACTTGTTTTAATTCAGATACTGTTAAATAGATTAGAGTTTCTGATTATCCGATAACAATAAGAGATATTTTATAAGATATCGTCAAAGTCGGCAGTTGAATCCGATTTTTGCAAAGGTCTTCATAGGAAAATAATCAATTATAATTCAAGATTTATCGCATTTATCGAAAAATAGAAAAGGCTTTCGATTTTTGAGTGATTTTTTTCTGAAACGTTTAGGCAAAGAGGGATGAAAATAAATTTAGGCATGAAAGATGCGCGCCATTGGGAAGAGAGAAATAATTAAAATATCCTTCATTTTTTTCTTTTTTGTATACATAGTGATTGTTGACATATTAAGATTTTCTGGTCAGTTATATTTGCTAACAAGTTTTAGATCAATTTTTATTTTACAATTGTTGTATATTATTATTACATGCCGTCTTTATATTAGAGATTTCATTATTATTGTTATAAGACCCTGTCAGATAAATTTTGATTAAAAGGTATTATATATTAACACACACATATATATAATAATTATAATAATATATATAATTTATATAGTGCCCATTTTATCTTGTCACTACACTATATGGCCAAAGGTGACCGGTCACTTGCGATTTTAGACGTTTTGCTAAATATCTAGAAAAATACATGAGGAATGAACCTGAAACTACAGGTGTGTAAATAATATAGTATACGTCATAGATTTCCGCGAAGATTTTTTCCCGAAATCCCATAGGGGAACGCCAACAAATTGAAAAAGAACGAATATCTTTTGGATAACCCTGTAAAAACTAATGTAGCAAAAGTGTTTAAACTCTAGATTATTAATAAGTGGCTTATTGTAATATACTGAGTTCATTTGTATGAGGATAGCGTTGAGAAATTAAGGTTTTTATAAAAACAGTCCCAAATTTCGCCAAGTTTTTTGCTTATAATTTACATAGTTCTTAATATAAAAAAAAAGTTATTTTCAGAAAATATGACAAACAACACTGTACATAATACTCGGCAATCAGAATTAAAAAATAATAAAAATTGGATGAAAAAAGAGCAGGTTTACTAAAAAATGTTTCACTGCGCATGCGCGAATGCAATCAAAATATAATATGCATAATGTATTTGCGAGGTATATAGAACAACTTTTGTGAAAGTCTCAAAATCATAGCTTGAATAATTCTGAAAATTATCGTCGACAGAAAAAGCTCGAAATCCGTTGTTCCCAAAAAGAAGCAAAAAGATGAGGGGTTGTATCAAATATATCTGTTGATTAGTGCCAAGATAGCGTACACAATATTGCACGTACCACTATATTTGGATACAACCCCTCATCTTTTTGCTTCCTTTTGGGAACAACGGATTTCGAGCTTATTCTATCGACGATAACTTTCAGAATTTTCAAACTATGATTTTGAGACTTTCACAAAAGTTGCTCCATATACTTAGCTAATACATTATGCACATTTTATTTTGATTGCATTCGCGCATGCGCAGTGAAACATTTTTTAGTAAACCTGCTCATTTTTCATCCAATTTTTATTATTTTTTAATTCTGATTGCAGATTAGTGTGTAAAATGTTGTTTTTCATATTTTCTGAAAAGAACGCTTTGTTATATTAAGAACTCTGCAAATTATAAGCAAAAAATTGGCGAAATTTGGGACTGTTTTTATAAAAACCTTAATTTCTCTACGAGTATACATGCTATCCTCATAAAAATGAACACAGTATATTACAATAAGCTACTTATTAATAATCTAGAGTTTGAACGTTTTTGCTAAATTAGTTTTTACAGGGTTATCCCAAAGATATTTGTTCTTTTTTAATTTGTTGACGGTCCCCTATGGGGTTTCAGGAAAAAATCTTCCCGGAAATATATGACCTGTACTATACTGTTTTCAATCCTGCAGTCTCAAGTTAATTCCTCATGTATTTTGCTAGATATTTAACAAAACGCCTAAAATTGCAAGTGACCGGTCACCTTTGGCCATATAGTGTATCTGTTTAAACCGTTCTACGCACGGGAATTCATGAATTTAATTCTAAAACCAAAATTAAAAATAACTATTCGATTTAGTAAAATATTTTTCTGCTACTGCGCATTTTTTTTTTTTTTTTTTTTTTTAACGAAATTTAATTTATCATGTTACTATGGCAGTAGACGATAAAATGATGTCTTTGGAATAAGGGAATGAATAGAATAAAAAGTTTTATTGATGTTTGTGATAAAACTTTTGTCTTTATTTTCTTTTAAATGTACTAACTAAGCGCAACTAAATAATCTCTAAATATTTGCCTATGAGGTAAAAGAATTATCGTAATACCCGCTGGAGCTTTTTTGTATTGCAGCGTGGCGTACGTATTATGTATATCTCACATTGGTTAAAGAACTCGCACAATTACGGGTTAGACATAAAAAAAAAAAAAAAAAAAAAGATTTTATTGTGAATTTTTAATTGTTGGCAGCTGCTATAACTGTTAAATGGGTGGTTTTTTATTAATTAAAAGTTAACTATAAATTATTTCGATTCCGGATTGTTTTAGTTGCCTCGGCCGTGTTTTAATATACATGTACGTAACTTTTCACAATTCTGGCTTCCAAACTATGGATTTGTATAGCATTACAGACAGACAGATAGACAAATTTTCATTTTTATATATTCGATTTAACAGTCATTTAATTTGCAAAAACTTACATCTATAGATGTAAGTTTGTGTGTGTGTATGTAAATATGTATGTGTGTAATTTCTTTCGTTTATTCTATAATAATAATAAAAAAAAAATTACACAATTTTTCAAAATATTTTGTAAATGCCACCTATATTTTAATTAACATGGATGATCAAAATCAAATTTTGAGGAACGGAACCATCACCTATTAAATTAAATAATCATAATAATAATTCTACAGCGAACAGAGATGTGATCAAGAAAAAGATTGTATCTTATTAGCATACGCAAAAAATCTGTGATCAGATCTGCCTCATCGAACAAAATAGAGATAACAATAACTCCTTTTACTTTTACACTTTCGTTTGGGGAAAGTAATTCATACAATACTATACACGAGAAGAGAAAAACAGGATCAAGAATAAAGAGAGAAAGAAAGAAAATGGCACCACATGAAGTATCAATTCCAATATTATTATTCCTTTCCTCTAATAATAAAACAATCGCTCTAATTTATAAATTGTGTCGAACGGGACATAACGCCTTTTCTTTTCAAAAACCGAAAGATGTCAATCCAAATTAGAGCGTTGAACCCTCCTAGCATCCTCTCTCCTCAATTACCTGGAAGTGCCTAAAAAAGGGAAGACTCCGCCAAACAAAAGGAAGATTGATTCCGAAAACAAAGTATTCCGTATCGTATCTGGCAGTACGGGGAACATCGATGTCTCGATATGGAAGATTATATCCATCCCCGGGGAATTAAGATATGAATTCATTGAAAGAGGGTGGAGAGGATGGATATTGTATTTCATGATGTAGTCTTCGGAAGTTTATAGTGTAACAGATGGAGGTTTTAAGAATTAGCGGTTAATAGAATCGATGGCTTTCGTGAATTAATTGAGAATTAATTGAAAACAAAACGCAAATCATAATGATATTTTTACGCCACAAAGAATTCAGTCGTTTAACCATACTTAGAAAACAGGAAGTAAGTCCATTGAGTGCGTATTTGTATTCAAAATGTCTGCCAGAATTTTCGAAAAGTACTTTTTGCTTCATTTAATGACAGATATTCCGTAATTAAATAAAGCAAAGATTACTATTCAAAAATTTTAGTAAACTTTTTGAATAAAAAACCACGCTAAATGAGTGAAGAGTATACCTGTATTCGTCACGGATTAACAAAGTGGCTTAACCCTTCTTTTATCATCGGTTTTTCAAAGTAGAAATTTTTGCCTAATTTAATCAGAGAAATGCTTTGATTAAATAAGGCAAAATTTACAATAAAAAATAACTTATAAAAGGTGTTCAGAATCCTGGAATAATCCAGGATTCTGAACCCCTTCTGCGGCACATATACGTGACGCTCGTCCCCAAGGGGTATAACATAAACAAAAGTCAAGACTTAAACGTATGGGACTGTTCTTTTAAAATATTTCGTTTGCATTTTGATAGTTTACATTTTTTTTTCATTGTATAGCCGAGATCGATCTCTACAAAGTCTCTTTTGTTAATTTTTCAATTTTAGTTGCACAGCTATTTTTTTTTAACCGAAAGTATTCCTCTAAAAAAGTTTTTTTTTTTTGCGTATATTTGTTTTACAGTGTACAACAACAATAACAGCAGCAATTTCTTCTTCCACGTCTTACAATAATAATAATAATAACAATAATAATAAAAAGTGTGATACATTTAATTCGAGCAGTGTTTTCAAATTAACTTCTTATATATAAAATTTTCTTTTATCTGTACTCTGCTTAAAGGAAGTTTCTTTGCCTAATGCAATAGACTCCCTAAAATCCACAAGCGCCTGAAATCTGCACATCATTGCAGCCGTAAACATTGGAACTTTCAGTTGAAATGAAGGGGAAAAATACAAGATTTTTTTCATTTTTATATCATTTTGTACACATTTTAAAATGTAATTCTAATTAATATGGCTGAATTCACGCTTCCTCTACTTTTAATATTTATATCATTTTTTAAATTTTCTTAACTTTTATTATTTTACTTTAATACTTAATATTTAACTATATTGCAAGCATTCATCATAAATTTGAATGACATTTAAATAACTGTTTAAAAAAGGTAATCAAAACAGCGACCAGAAATCCGCAAAATTCTAAAACCTGCACAACCTCTGTTCCCAAGGTATGTGGATTTGAAGGCGTCTACTGTATTTCTAAAATACATTAAAACCTCACTAAAGCGACCAAGTTCCGTTCCAAAAAAAATGGGTCGCTCCGAGAGGTGGTCTCTTCATGGAGGTCCTGTTTAAATCTAGAATTTAATTGTTGAAAAAGGTAACAATGTTACTAAAATTATTTTTCACATTAAGAAAAAATATATAAATTTAAGTATAAAAACAAAAGTTAATTACTGCAGAGTTTTAAAAGATGAATACATTGACGTTTGCTTTGATTTTACGGTTTTACCTTTTAAAACTTTTATTTCCCTGTCCTTTCGAAGTTCAGTCAATAAATGCAAATATTTTTGACTATATATTTAGACTATATGCAAATATATAACGACGATATCATTCATTTATCTATTTCTTTGAGAGTTTCAGAATAGGACAGAGAAGTTTATTGACTGTCTTTCTTAATTTATCATCAGGGTTAAATTCATTGCCTAAAAAGGCACAAAGAGGTTTAAACACTTAAAAGTTACCGGGATAAAAAAAAAAAATAAAAAAAATCTAAACTTAGTTTACAAATTTGATGAATAATACGCTCTCCAGAATTATTTTTCTAACAAAACCTTGTTCAAGCAACCAGGAAAAAACGGAATTTTCTTCAAAGGATTGGGTCGCTTATGGGGGGAGTTCAGCTGGGATGGTCTCTGAATGGAAGTAAAATGAGTATTGAGCCTATGGGAATAAATTTCGTTCCATAAAAAATGGTCGTTTAGGGAGGTGGTCGCACAGGGACGTTTCACTTTCCTTGCATGGAAAAAGAAAAGAAAAAAAAATTAACAACTTTCATTTTTCACACCGCCAAAAACTGACCGCCAGCGAACACAGTAAACTTTTTTGCTTCAGAAACGAGAAAGTGTTGCCATTTAGAGAAAGGCAGAGAGAGAGAGAGAGCGTTAACTAGTTATTAGCCTATTTTTTAACAATTTGTGCCTGTCAGGGATATCCCAGTATCATTGCCATCTGAAGATACCTGCTGAGGCCTCTCACTTGCCTTGCTGCTCTTTCCTTTCTTGACTGACCATCTCCTCAATCCGACGGTTCGGGAGTAAGCAACGAGTAGAATTCGTAAATAGATAGACAGATCGTTGTTCTGTTAACAATGCCTGCTGCTGTTATTTCGTTGTTTGTTAATGCTGAAAAGAGAATAATTTTTCTGGCACACTTTTTATTTTTAATATAGTGTGTTGTTTATTCTACGAGTTGTAATTTTTCAATTGCTTGAAAAACTGTCAGACAAACCAAGGATTCAAACCATTTTAGGCTATTGAAAAATTACATTTCATAAAACTATATATGAAAATCACTTGAAACATCAAACAAAATTAATATTTTCTAAAAGTGATAAAAATCCATTTAACCCTTACCGGCGCGGAGTAATTCTGTTTATAAACCTATGATATAATGGACTGACACCGGAATTTATAAATGGATTTATTATAAATATGAACTTGCTTATTGTCACGTACACTATAATAGGAAAATTTTAATTAAATATTTTTGATGCCGTTTGTCAGTTTTGGAATTGAAATTAGGTGTCCTTAAAAAAGGACACCGCCCTTGAAAGGGTTAAAAGGGAAATAAATACCATTATTTATTCAGATCGACATCTTTCATTGCTCTGACGGCAAAATTCTCAAGATCTATAATAATAACAAATATTTTCTCCAAAAAAAAGAAAAAAAAATTGAAAACTGGTAAACAAAAATCACGCGAACTCATGCATAATGAAATGAACTGCAATATTGAAAATGGGCATTAGTGAACGTGGATCATTTTTACACTATTGTTGCATTATTCTGCAGATTATCCGATAATCAATAGAGATCTTTTTACGCAGTGAGAATACAGGCAATGGTTCAGCCTCCATGGAGCTTCCTAAAATTTGGAAAGAGATGCTCTGCAGAATAATGAAACAATAGTATAAAAATGATTCATGTTCACAAATATCCATTTTTAATATCGCAGTTCATTTCATTATGCATGAGATGGCGTGATTTTTGTTTGCTAGTTCTTCAATTTAAATTTTTTTGCAAAAATATTTGTATCAGTATAAATCTGAATAAATAAAGGTATTTATTTGCCTTGATAATGTATTTTTTATCCCTTTTAGCAAATATTATGTTAATTTAAAATTACAATTTTCCAATTTATTTACCCATTAGATTAGTGATTATTTACAAATTAGTGATTTATTTACCAATTAGAATAATTGTGTTAAAATTATCAAACGTAGTTATATGTATTCAACTTTTCTTGGAATTTCCATTACCTGCGATTTATTTTGTTGCCGATTCAAATATCAGACCAGATGTCCTAATCAATAAGGTTTTGTGTGAATTGAGTGTCCACCAGATTGGTCCAGGACAGCTGAGTTGGCAGAGCACTGGCAGCTTGAGCCAAAAGGTCTCTGGTTCGAATCCAGGCGTGAACACTTCCTTTCACGCAATTGGAAAATTACAACACGCATAATTTATTTACCAATTAGAATAACTGTGTTAAAATTATCAAATGCTTTTTATTACGTTGCAAAGTTAGTGAAAATCACAGAAGAATACTTAATTTTATCGATTTGTAGCAGAATTTTTAAGCGACAGAGTTTATTATTAATTTCAGTCACTGGAGAAATATCTTTTCTATTGTAATAAATGCACCTCGACCATGGAAAGACTCATTGTAGGAATTGTTCCGTTGTAGAAGATGATTTATTGCTATTTTTTTTCTGTATGATTTTCTTGTCAAATGAAAATTGAAACGATACCAACTTTTTTATATGTATTGACATTTGTTGCATATAAGCATGTGTGTATGTAATAAATTAGATAAGGTAAGTAAGATAAGTGAATAAAAAAGCATATAAAAATATGTATGGAAATATAGAGGTATTGAATGAAGAATTTAGTATGTAGGTAATTGACCCCGCTCATGGATGAATTACTTTTAAAGTAAGATAAAAAGATCTTCTTAAAATCACCATAATAATTTTAATAAATGCGCAAGGCATTTCAAAAGGGCTAGTCTTTCTTCATCAGGCAGGGAGAAGACGTCCTACTACTTTGAAAACAGCAGCAAGACTGACGGAGAACAAAAACAGAAAGGAAAAAATCCCATCAAAATTCCTATTGGAATGCATTTAAACAAAAAATCTTGGCGAACCAAAAAACAAAATATTATCCAACGAAATTTTGTTTGACTCAACAAATTTTTCTGTTTAAATAGGGTCCAATTTGAATTTTAATGGACCAACACTATTTTTGTTCGAGCGTTGTTGGTGCAAAAATTTTTTTCGCTTAAGAAAATTTCATGTTTAAATAGGGTTTTACAGAAGGAGGGTGTATCAGAAATATTGTTGCATCAAAAATATATCTGTTCGATCGTTGTTGATGTAAAAAAAGTGTTTGTCTCAAGAAAAATGTTTGCTTAAATAGGCTCAACTGGAATTTTGCTTGTTAAACGAATCGATAAACGGTTCGATTGTTGTTCAAGCAACAAAATAAATTGTTTCGCTCAACAAAATGCTTTCTTTAAGTAGGGTTTTGTTGAATCAACATTTTTTTTTTCATTTTTAAAAAGTTAATTTTAAAAACACGCAAAGTAGTGAAAAAATGCAAATACGGACTCGCGTTGACCTAGGGTTTCTTTGGCTAACTTCTTATTTTGAAGGTATCAAATTAAAAAAAACTTTTCCCCAGTATCCTCCCACCCAGATTAAACGCAGGGGTTGTGGGTAACGAATTAATGACCCCGTAATCAGACAATAAAAAGCCGGCATCCCTTTTTAATAGGCACCGGATTAATAGTACAAATCGACAAATCCTCTTCCAAATTCTGACCTTTTATCTTGGGCATTGTTTCCGAAACTGCATTTGAAATCAGACATTTGAATACGAATTGTACGCACACCCGTGTTTATTGTAACAGAGATGCCTTTTTTATTTGTTTCTCTGCTTTTCTTTTATGTTATTATTATTTTGTTGTTTGATATGCCGCGATAACCTGCTTTAAGGCCAGTGCTTGCTGGCAGCTAAATACGCAACCAGACGGTGAGAGGCAACAGTGTGGGAGTGTTCGCTAAAACAAACAAAAAATTCATTAACATCCAGCGCTAAGGTAGAAAGGTTCTTGAAATGAATGAGGTATTAAATTAAGTGCTTGGATTCTTACACATCTCTCGGCTGTCTTATGCATAGAGATATTGGATCGTGTTTACTTTGTTACTAAGGTGGGTGGGTGTATAAAATATTTGTTAGTGTTTGTTTGAGAATGCATAGCACAAAGAATCTTTTCTGAGCAGAGCTGCATAACCTTCCGATTTTTTAAAATTAAAACAAGTCTGAAATTGCACGCCAAACGTGGCAAATGAGGTGGCGTTCGCTCGTTTAATAAATATTCAGATCTTGGTGCAATAGCTGTTGCACTCTTATGCTAAAATACACGAATGCAAAATTTCTCACGACTCTATAGATTAAATTAAATAATACGGAAATAATAGGACGTCATCACACTAGCAACCTAGAATCATTACCTATCATGGAACGTCGTTGAATTAATTGCGTATGATAGGATTCAATAGAATGAAGAAAGCTTTTATTAAGGCTGTTCTTAACTGCTCTGCTCAATAAGCGCAAAACGTTTTGACACATTTGAAAATTTGTCTTTCAACGGAATGATATAAAATTGGAAAGCCTGGCAATAGAAACGATTTCGGATCAAACTGTGTTTTCCATTTTTTTTTATCAATAAATTACCTATTGAGTTATAAGCGATTTGGATCACGTGACAAACTCGTTTTTCCACCTTTCTTGAGAGGCTATTCTTCCTTCGCGCCGAAATTCGGTTCAAAACGCTCAGTTTGACACTATTTCCCCCCCCCCCAAAAAAAAACCAGCTCGATTACATATTTTCTGAACAACAACACTTGCTAGTTTCATGTATTTCCGAACAAAAATAAATCAAAACTTATGTCAGAAAGTTGCCCTTTTGGATTTGAGAACAGCCTTAATATCTTTTTAAGTTTTGATTCGATTTTCATAAAATTTGAAAAGACCTGACAAAATTCTACAACGATTAAGATATATTAAATTTCAAACCATTCACTTGGGTATTGTTTGCGTTGTTCTTTGCGACGGACAGACAGACAAACGGGAGACCAGACTACGACTATAGATGCTACGTATTTATATGATTGCGAACGCACCTAAAAAAAAACCCAGTATTCAATAAATGTATAAAACTTATGATCGATTTAATTTAATTGCAAGAATACTTTCCCGTAGAAACGACTGATAATACATTATTTTTTTACCTTTGGTGAAGTTATCTTAAAATAGTTTTTAATTTTCTTTCGATGTTAAAGGAAAACAAAGAGCAAAATTTTAATTTTATATTTTTGTAATTTTATCAATTTGATATACAAAAATTCATTAATTTACTCATTCTACAAGTGTTAAAAATATTAACGACGTGCTGATGTCATTTAAATATCAGAGATGATTTCACATCTTTCAAATTTCTTTTAAATATCATTATTGTAAGAAGGGATCGATTTACAAATTTGGGGCCCCTGGGCACAAATGCTTACGGGGGGGGGGGGGGGCTCTTCCACCGATTATTTACAGGGAGATTGAGTATTAAAAAAAAGAAAAAAAAAGGTACTTACTAAAATAACCATTATTGACTTTAATAATTACTTTAAAATATCGATTAAAAAATTAAATATGATAACCATGAATTTACTTTAAAATAATTATTTCACAATTATGAATAAGTAGACGTTTTATAATAAATTGTGTGATGTTGATTATCTTTTCCTGTACAAGTCTATACATCTGGCATGATAAAGTGTGCAACAACTAATGATAAATTTTCGACAACACTAAGCTGCAGTTATTTAAAATATTAGGGGGTTCTACTGCCTGCAAGCTACGCTCAGCAACCCCGAAATAATCTGACGAGAACAGGGACAGGGTTAAATAAGAATTAAAAATACAATGCATTTTTAAAGTGATAAAGATAAAGAAAATATTCACTATAATAAAATAATTATAAATGGATGTTTCAGACAAAATATACAACTTTCTAAAAATACAATATGAACACAATAGAATGCAGAATGAAATGTGATATTCCATTAGATATTAAAACTACATCAGATTTTGGACAATAATTGAAAACCTTCAGCAGCATTTGGGGGCCCCTTAAAATCAGGGGCCCTGGGCCCGTGCCCCGAATGCCCCGCCATAAATCAGGCACTGATTGTAAGTTGAGTATAATTCAGTTAATGAGTCAATCCGTTCGTTTTAAATAATTATTGATATTAGTTATTAACGAAATCAAAATCTGACTTGATTTAAAATTATCCCCCACCCCACCCACCCAGGAAAGGCAAAAGTCTAATCATATTTTAATTGCTTTTAAATCCTTAAGATTACGATAAAATAATCTGAAAACAGACGTCTTAATCATATATTTTTTCTCACAAATCCCGATATCACGGGTTTTACGAATTAATGGATTTATTAGCTTATGGTCATTAAAAAAGAGTTAATGTGATTGTCGAGTTTCTATTGATTGAACATATATTCTATTTGAACATTCTTTTTTCCCCCCGTAAGTAATACTACTTCTCTTTCCACTACAAGGTCTGTTAAAATTTGTCCCATTTGTTCAGACAAGTAGTTGACGAAACAGCCAATCAAAATTAACTTTCACTCAATAATTTCCGTTCCGGAGCGCTGAGAATGAGACACTTTCGCAATCTCCCGATGACTAAGATGAGTCCATTTAAGCGTGCGATGAGTCGTGATTGAGCTATTGGTTAGAAGTGACCCGAATCATTGAATCACTCCAACAGCTCCCGCTCTTCCATCAGCTCTCTGCATCGCCTTGAAACAGTAGCGCCATCTAGAGAGTCATTAAGTAAATGAAGTCTGATAGTTATGAAATATAGTTTATGTGCTTATTATTAAACTTTTGAGGGGCAAGGTCAAGTGATTGCGTTTTTAAAACTCTTAATTCACACAGGATTTTTCCCCCTTTTATTTAAATATAAAGAAAAGCAATATTACATTTTTTTTCCACCAAATTTATAAAAGTAAAATTTTATTAAAAATTTCAGAAGCAAATCTTGATTAAAATTAGGTGGGATATAATATAACACAAACCACAGTCTTTCGGAGGGATAGAAAAGGAGTTTAAAAGCAAACAAAACTGCTGTTCACTTTCTTCATGCAGGAACTGGAAAGTAATTTTTTTAATAAACAAAAGGAATTGTTTACTTTCGTCCCCTCCCCCCCCCATTTTGTGTCAAGTATATTTGAAATAGAAAAAGTTTTAAAGTATTTATCTTAAAAATTATTATAAATTAATTTAGTTATTGATGTTTTCAAAAAGGTTATTACGTTATTATAAATATAAAGAACGATTGAAAAAAATATATATAAGAACACAAATCGATTTAGTATCTTACATCAATAATGGCGAAAATAGAAATGTAAACAACTTCAGGCATTTTCTCTAGCTTTCTATGTTATCCTTTGCTGAAATTTAAATTGATTGATAAGAAAAATGATGATAGAAATTGAACTTTTTTAAATATCTTATTTAAACTTAACAAGAAAGAAAAAATCATGTGTCAAGCATAGATTATGAAACACTTTCCAACACATTCAGAATAATGCAACACAACTGTATCGTTTAAAAAATTAAAATATTATGTCTCATTCAAGCAAATGGAAACGCATAACACATTTCAAAATCCAATTTCAGCTGTTCCCATCTAGAATCGGAAAATTATCCGAATTCTTTGAACAGCCCTGTATAGGATATATAGATTTATATCTATTCACTACATTCATGCCAAAATTTAGTTCACATAAGAAATGCATAAACTTCAGTTGAAAATTCCCCTTCAGCAATTTCCTCTAATGAGGAGAATGCTACGTCAATACTTTTGTGCCGCCCTGTATAGGAGGTATAGAATTTATATAGAACGAGTAACATGTAAAAAATTAATTAAATTGAAAACCGCATACCGAATTTTAAACCGTACACTAAAGCCATTATTACTCAAAAACAGTGCTGTAACTGATTTCTTTTGTGTGTTCCTGTAAATGAATAAAAAATAAATGCCCTGTCCTAACGTGATCGTAGTGAAATTCAGTGATTTGTATCAGTTTCAATACATTTGAAATAGCGTAAAGTCATTAAAATACTCTGCAAACGATTTTTCCCCCTATACCCTAATGTAATGGAATACTTTTGAGTGCCCCTGTCAATAATCCTGTCAGTTAACCTAGATACTTCATATACAATACCAAACATGCTTTGATGACCCTCAATAACATTTATCAATGGAGGATATTCCATCTCCGTTTTGATCACGTGGTCAAGGTAAAAACTTCTAATGTAAAGAAGGGAAGGCTCCGTAGACGTGTAATGTAAATCCCCGCTAGCCAATGAAACAGTTCATGAGGCAAAGCAGTAGTATCTTCCCCTCTTGTCAGTTAGAAGTTCCTTGGGTAAATTACCGGTATCAAGTGACTTTTTTCAGCCTCGAACTCATATTTGGAATATCCTCCATTGACTGAAAATCCAAGTCTATTGACGACCAGACAAACCGAATGCATAAACACTTTTCAACTTTGTTGGAAAGTGTTAAAAATCATTTCAAAAACATTTCAGTAATTACTTTTCATTTATCTAAAATTTTTAAAGTTTGCATTCAGATATTTTGTTTATGTGCAAAAGCATAGTGGCTATACTTTGACTTTCAAGAAAATTCGATTATTAAAATAGAATTCAGCAATCAATTTTTTATTTAATTTATTTATTTATTTATTATTTATTTTATTTTATTTTATTTTATTTTTTGTCACTATTTGAAATTCAAAGAAAAATCAATGACAGAAAGTCAAATCTGTTTCAATCCCACTAAAATAATGACAATTAAAATACACTGTAAAAAGAAAAAAAATGTTTCTTCATCTAGGAAAGAATGTGATCAAAAAAGAAAATATACAGGGTGTCTACATGAAACTTGATTTCAAATGTTAATTGTAAGGAAACTATCAGTCCTAGAGATTTGCGGTATCATGAATCACACAACAACATTATTTTGTTGCATTTTTTTTTTCTACGAAACAGTTAATTTTTCTATTCATTGATGTGTCATGACAACAAGTTTATTTTGCTGCAAACGTTTATTTGTCTGAAAAAGTTAACATTTTTGTCTATGATGCACTTCGATAGGGGCTCCGTTCGTAGCTCTCAAAATGTCCAGTCGCTATTCAATCTCAATATAGTAGACTCTCTAAAATCCGCAATCCTAAAATCCGCAAACGCCTAAAATATGCATATCATTGCAGATGTAAACAATGGAACCCTCAGTTCAGACGTAGGGGCAAAATTACAGAATTTTTAATCAATAGTTTTATATCCTTCCATATGTATTTTAATATATAATTTTCGATAATAGATATGTCGTGGTTTTTCATGGAGGAAGTATAAATATTTATTTCTGAAAAAAATCGAGATATTGCTGATATCACTGGTAATCACAATCTTCTTACTAAATATATTTATATATTAATCAAGCTTTTTTGGTTATTAAGATCGGGTAAACTTGAAATGAAACTTCCTTACTTTATGATTTTTATGTGAATTAATAGGGTGATTTTATGAGGCAAGTTTCATTGAATAATTCAAGGAAAATGTATCTCATCTTTACTATCCATATTTAATTATACATTATTAATTATTTGCTTAACCTTTACCTTTAATAATTTAATCTTTTTTTAATTACCTTACTTTCTATCATTTTAGTTTATGACTTTACTTAATTATTTTAATATTTTACTATATTGCAAACATTCATTATAATTGTGATTGCATTATTACATTCAAATTCCTGTTTATAAAATGTAAACAAAGCGATGACCAGAAATCCGCAAAATCAATAACAGCAAAATAAATTTTGTTTTCTTTATAAATGCCTCTTTAAATATTAAAAAAATATTGATTATTGTGAGATTTCAAAAGATAAAAAACGCTTTTCCGAAATGGTGAGTCACTTGGAAGAGGTTAATGTATATATTACGCCTATACATCTATACGTATTATATATACTATACGTCAGTTATATTATAATTTCGTAGATTAATAAAAACAATTTCTTTCATACAGTGTAATTAATAGGATAAATTTTGCCTCTATCTCGATCGTCTCTTAACCCTTTATCTACTGATGGTACCATTAAAATAACTTGTTATAAAATCCCTTTAATACATCGATTAATACAGTTTAGAATGAGTTATAGATGCATTACTTTACCTTGTTCCAAAAGCGTTATGGGTGACACAAAACAAAACTATTTTTAAAAGGATGATTTCCTTTGCCTTTGCATCTTTTCAGCATACTTGGCGTTGGGAAGGGGGGGGGGGGGGGCTATTTTTCAATTCGGAAATATTTCTGTATTTCTATTGTAAGAACATTTTATTTGTAGATTTTCCAATTCTACAAAATACTAAGAAAAATATTTAAAATAAAAGATTTGAGTGGGGTTATAAATACTGCACAAAATCCCTATGAATTCAAATTTAATAAATCCTTCTAAATCCTTCAATCCTCCGAAACTCCTTCTAAAATTTATCAAATGATTATGTAAATCTTCTAATGTAGTTTAAACAAATCAAGAAAAATGCTTCAGAAGATAAAATTTTCATGAATTCATAATTCAGTGCATAAAGGGTTAATCTATAAGAAAGAACATGAAAGCGATCTATACCTTCACATTTACATGTGCTTGTTAGCGAAGTGATTCAGTGACTAGCTCCCAATAAATCACCCACGGATCATTCAAGACCTCCAGAAATAGGTCATCATTCGCGAGAAGTTTTTGATTCCTCCACGCCCTAATATCAAAAGGTGACGGACATCCAGGGATGAACAGGGAAACATTTTCCCATTCGATGTCCGAGTCATATAGAGTTATCAGATCGAAAGTAAATTGAACATTGCAAATTCCCCCAAGCCCCTTTATTTATTGACCCGAAATATAAGTGAAACGAGAATGAAAAATCATGAGTCCCGCATAGATTATGTAGTGCTTTCCAACACATTCAGAATACTGTAACAGAGCTTCACAGTTTATTTAATTGAAATAGGATGCATAAATAAATAATTTGAAAAACTCAAAACGCATTTGAAAGCCTAATTTTTGCTATTGCAGTCAATAGTCCGAAAAATATCCCTTCTTTTTTTTTGGTGCAGACATGTATATGATCAATGGCATGAGTCTGTACATATATAACGTTATCATCTTTTTGGAAATTTTGCCCCCCCCCCCCCCTCCGTTACGATATCATACGTTTTTGAAGCTGTTCATATCCATAGATTTAATAGCTATTTGGTTAATGATTTGTCTAGCGTACCTTACATCTCAACTTTCTAGGTGGATTTGTTGTATCACTATACTTCACTTCCGCTTTGATTTCATTGGCTGATGAAACTTGATGGTCTTTTAGGTGCTGTGTTAACAGACATTTGGGTTTTCGCCGTACATGTAGTTGGGGGGAATATTGTTTTTATACATAAATTTTATACACTGATGATGCGAGTCCTGGGAATCACGACACGTATACGTCTGGTTTTATTCACATTACCTAATGTGTTTTATTGTGTGTTTAAACGTTTATTTTTGGTGATTTATCATACGTTGTCATACCTCGAACTCCCCCTCCCCTGATGATACCGTTATCAATCTCTAAAAATCTTTTGATTTTTGGAATTTTTTGCTTTTGTTTGGAGTGATACACAAATACGGTTCCATTTATTTTTCGCATACTTTATTGATTTAAACGGAGAGAAGTCAATAAAATATCCCTATTCAATGAATATAATGAAATAACTTTATATCAAATAACACTTAAAAGAAATAGTTACAATTTGAAAGTATTTAATAATAGCTTTTTGCTACATAATGCATTCAACAGTAATAATGCCTTCTTGCACTTACCCCCGCATAGGGGGAGCAGACAGAACATTTTATCAATGAAACAGGTGCACGGGTCTTTTATTTATTAGTAAACACAAGTATCATTTCAAACCTACTTCTCGAACAGCGAATTATATTTTCATTACACATATGACAGAAGAATAAGAATGTGAAATGTTGGAGTGTTCCATATTTCGGTATTAAATAATTTTATAATTATTTAACGAGTTTAATAATAACGTCGTATTTTCATAAAAATACATAACAGATATCATAGATATCAGATCTGTGATATCACAGATATCACATATATCAATCGATATCATACTATTTTCTTGTAAAGGCTGAATTAAAAATACAAAGAGAAAATTTTGGTTGGATCAAAAATGATAACAATATTAAAAGACAAATCCCCCCTCCCCCTAGAGATATCTTACGATATCATGTGCCAGATCCCCCCTTCCCCCTAAAATGATAACGTTATATATACACAGCCCCTAATGCTAAAAGTTAGTTCATTGAAACGAATAGCACAGTTGAAAATTTCCATTTAGCAATTTCCGTGAAGAAAAGGAAATCCATTTGAGAAATTTTGTGAATCCCTGTATCAGATCTATAGAATTTATCCACACCAAGTAATATTTAAAAAATATATATTTCAATTTAAAAACGCATACCACAACTGAAAACACAGTTCCAGCAATTGTTGTTCATTAGCTTCAATAGTTCAATTTCTTAAGTAGCAAAATTCTTTTGTGTGTCCCTGTAAATGAACGATAAATTCACCTATTCTGCAGTAAGGGCCATGGAGTTCACCTCAGTGATATATATAAATTTCAGGGTGTTTAAAATTCTGCAATATCATTTAAATTCCCGATTCGATATCGAAATTAGTTACTAGTTTCTCGTTATTGCCCTGAAAATGTTTTTTATTTGTCTAATCAGTCTTGTTTACACTGTAAAAAAAATCTCTCAAATTGACAGGAAAAAAACTGTAAATTTTGGAGGCAGTGGAAAACCGATTAATTTACAGAAAATATCTGTAATTTATTCATTAAAGCTGGGTTTTTTCTGTGAAAAATATAGATTCTAATTGTAAAAATGACAAAATTCACATTTTTTACAAAAATTTGTAGTAAAAATGACAAACTTCATATTTTTTACAAAACTTTTTTCTTGTAAAAATGACAAAATTCAATTTTTCACAAAACTTTTTTCTTGTAAAAATGACAAAATTCATATTTTTTTTCAAAAAAACAAAACAACAACAAAAAAAAAAGTTTCTTCTTTAAAACAGATTCTTTCTGTAGAAAATACTTTTTTTCTGTAAAAATTGCAGGTTTTTTTTACCATGAAGCAAAAATTTTGCTCATTAAATAGTAATAAAATTTCTTTCAATTCTCAGATAATATCTCATATATAGCAGCAAACATAAAAAATATTATTGACATTAATTTTGAAAAAACAATAAAATAAAATAAAGCGGTGCAAAATCTGAAATCGGTTCTTAATTTAAAATTAAAATAATTAACAGTAAATGTTTTACTTCTTTCATTGATTGCTATTGATATTAACGGGAATTACGGACATATGGTGGAGAAAAAAAATTTTCATTTAATGATACACTTTACTTTTAACTTATACTTGTTTTGTACAACGTAAGTAAAACAAGGTGTGCATACTCCTTAGAAATTCCAGGCACCACTATTTCGGATCAGAAATAGTTGCCTAATATTTTTTCTCCCCATTAAAAATCTTGCTTCAGTTAATCGCAGAATTTGTACTATTTTTCTGCGATTAAATGAGGTGATAGATTCTATTCGAAAATGAGCGTGAAATTGTACGCACCCTGGAAAAATTATTACTTATGGTAAACTTTAAAATTATTGTCAAGCAGAATTTCTATTTAAATTTCATCTTAGAAATTAATATTGTTCTATAAGGTATACAAGTTAACCGATGAGTTTATTAGTCCCACTCAATTAAAAATTAAATAAGAAAAGCTAATCTTTATTTCTTGTATTTCGATGACTGTCAACTGTCTGTTACTGCCAACTGTAAATGAAATTTCTAGACTAAAATGTTTATTTGACTTTATAAGATTGGCAACCATACATATGTGTTTTTCCTTCATCATCTTGTCGTTAAAATCATGTTATAACAATTTTTATGTTTGATGTTTCGTCAAGTCTGTGCATAGCTGCCT
This sequence comes from Maratus speciosus, assembly GCA_963932465.1. Taxonomy (NCBI): domain Eukaryota; kingdom Metazoa; phylum Arthropoda; class Arachnida; order Araneae; family Salticidae; genus Maratus; species Maratus speciosus. The sequence continues at coordinate 610,072,718 of OZ010790.1, forward strand.
ACTTTGCGTTTTTTTCTTACATCTAAAATTTAAAAGAAAATTTAACTTACTGAATCACAGAATTCGCCGATAAATATGGAAAATATTACTGTTAAATTTTAGTGAAAAAATAAAAGCGTAAAAGTCGGCAGCTATCTCTGTGTAAAAGTGACTCGGAAAGAACTTTAAAGAAATAAAATATCATGTGTTTCTTCGAAGTCCCTATTTTTACATCTTATTTTTGCCACAAAAGGTGATGTCAGTGACAAAGGGATGCTAGTAGATATAGGACAAAATGTTGTGCAAAGATTTGTAAAACTTAAATTGCGAGCAGCAGAATGGAATCCCTTAAAACCTTAATAATCTAGTTCTATCTCTCGCAAAGTCCTAAATAATTCCACTAATCCCTTAAACGTTCGTAAAATGCTTTTTAAAGATCAAAAGATGTCCTTTTAAATGAGATATCCAACAGGGCTTTAACGCGGTTCGCTCGTACCCGTAGCATATTTACTTTGATTCATCACAGACAACGTCCTGACCACTCCCACAAAAATGCGGAATATAAAGTTAGATATTTTTTTTTCGCTTAGTGGGGTGAAAGTTCAGATATAATTGAAGGCTAAGAAGAGTCCCCACCCACGCTAAAGTTATATTGAAAACAGGTCATGCTATGTAAATAAAATCGTGCGACGAGCTGGACTCGGGTGACACCCAAAATACGACAAACTGGGCAGCTTTCCCATACAGTACACCACGACTTCCAGCATGCAAGTTTAACTCTTTGTTATGGAGATGTTCAGTTTTTCTGGAGTTTGAATAATGCTAAACTAAAATACACAATTCAGACACTCCCCCTATTACAAACCGCTTGAATATATATAATTGTCAGGTTTTTTTTTACAATGTCTTCCACGTCATTAAAGCTGTGTTTGTTCTTTGCGGTGTAATGTGAATAAACACTTTTGATGCGGGTTATCACACTGTTTTAAATCAATTTGAAGGGGTGTTAGCATATCAAAGGAATAGGGAGCTGCCTAATCATAATGAAGCATGATAAAACACTGAAAAACGGCTTATGATATAGTTAGGTTTAAAGAAAAAAAAAATAGATATTTAAGACGTTAGTCTATACATTAAATACTTTATTTGAAATATATCCATTTATTTCTGTCAAATTCATATCCGTTCATAATTTATCAAAACACAAATAGTTTTATTTTCAGACCTTTACGAGAGATTAAGACATCAAGAACAGCTGAATAGAATATTTATTCGAACGCCAAAGAGGAAAATCACAAAAGAAAATAAGTTCAAAGGTTGACAAGAAAGCTTTTCTGAAAACGCATAAAAAATGTATTCATGATTTTGATTTACAAGGTGTATTTGTTCCAAGCTATGGTATTGGTTAAGACATTAAATTAAAATTTGAATGACTTTATTATTATAAAGTTGTTTTATATGTCATGCACCAAAATAAGTAAAAGTCCGGTACACTAGATTTATTTTAAAAACTATTTCATGCTGTGCGCATATCTATGATTTTATGAACTAAACTTCAATTTTATGAAAGATTAGAAAAAGGATTTGTTTATCCCGAAAAAAAGTTGCTGAAGTAAATCTATCCTGCTTTCTGTTGCTGATTATTAGCGCACGTGTCATATTCATTTGCATTGCCAAATTTAAATTCGCTTCAAAATAACTAAAATAAGGAATATTACTATAGATGTAACTGAAGGGTTCGAGCGTAAAACAAAATAACTAACAAAATGGTTTCAAGAAATTCAGTGTTCGAGATTTCTAAAAAATGATTGCTTCCACTAAAACAGCTGACAAAGACTGAACCTTCAGTTAACTTTTGTGCAAATATTTTTTGTTTCCTAGATTTGATTTGATTGCATTTATCGCACTTTAATAACAAAAAACCTTTGCACTTACGTAAATTTTATCTTTGATTATGAAGGTATTAATTAGGCTGTGAATAAACCTTGTGTTTTAAAAAGGATGTCAGGAAATTCAATAATCTTGCATGAAATTCCGAAAAAACAAAAATTTTACTTACCGTATTTTACTCGAACCACCTTGAATTATTAATGTGTATACTTTAAAAAAAATAAAAAAAAAATAAAAATAAAAATAAAGACGGGTGTTACATTTAAAATGATTAATATTTATTATTAATAATATTTAGTATAAAAAATTCCATAATTAATTTTCATCTTTCCTTCTTTTCAGACTCAGCGAGCACATCGGAAATTGTCATCTCTCTGAAGACAGCAATCCGGGAGAAAAAGAATACAAATGCCAACAGTGTCCTAAAGTTTTCAACTGGAAATCAAATCTCATTCGACATCAGATAGCGCATGACGAAAGCCGACGCTACGTCTGCGAGAACTGTAAAAAAGTCTTCACCGATCCCAGCAATCTACAACGTCATATCAGGTCCCAGCACATTGGAGCCCGATCTCACGCTTGTCCAGAGTGTGGAAAGACTTTTGCTACGTCAAGTGGTTTAAAACAGCATACGCACATACACAGCAGTGTCAAACCTTTCCGATGCGAGGTCTGCTTTAAAGCCTATACACAATTCTCCAACTTGTGTCGCCATAAACGCATGCATGCGACTTGCCGCATGCAAATAAAATGTCACAAGTGCGGTCAAGCATTTAGTGCTGTCACTTCATTATCAAAGCACAAACGATTTTGCGAAGGCACGCCCACAAGCAGTTCATCTGCAATTGTCTCTAATCAGACACCAGCACAGACTCCAAGCTCCAGTTCTGCTGGATTCGATTCCAGCAAGACAGTGCCTATGAGCTTAGCACCACCCACTAACCAACTTTTATTCTATCAGCGGCCGGGTTTCTCTCTTTATCCCCATTCGCTGTTTGGATACCCTTTCCTACCTGGGCCTGGACTTCCAACGCCTCCTCCACTTATACCTGATACTGGACTATTATCGGGGCAAGGTGTGAATATTACTGCTGCTGCACAAGCAGCACAAGACTTTCAGAAGCATTTACTGAATAATAATGCTGCACAACAGCAGTCTGAATCTGTATCACCTTCGAAACAAGAGTTGAACACTTCGTCTCACAAACAACACGAAAAACAAAATTCAGAAGTATCCGAATCTGAAGTATCAGAAGAATTGTCCTCAGAAGACACCGTTGGAGAAGACATTTCCTCGTTTAGTGACGGTGAATCCGAAATAGAAACTGCTAAATCGTCTAGAGACTCTCCGCAGTTGCGAAATACTTCTACTCCAGTAAACAGTCAAGAAACAAGCACAACTTCTACGACAATGTTTGGAAATCACAGACAAGGCTCGCCTAAGCAAGGGTCTGTTTGTCCTGATCCATCTCTTATCAGGTCACCCATGAACTCAAATGGTCCGCTGAGACCTGTTCCCACAAATGGCGTTTTAAAGACTGACCACGACATGCCATTTGATTTGTCTCAAAACAGCAAATCTAGAATAACGTGTGACGAAGCTGTAGAGCTACATCCGAAAATGCGAGACACTCCCAAATCTGAAGAGCAACCTCTTGATTTGAGGATGTCCCACAAAAAAGCATCTCCTACTTATGAAGACGATATCGACAAGAGAAAAGCATTTTTCTATGATGAGAAAGAAAGGTTTAAAGATAATGATAATCCTCCTGTTTTAGCACCTATTCAAGAACCAGTGCCTCAGTTAGAACCTCAAAAGAGAGAAAGTCCACCTGTTCCACATTCCCCTAGCAAGTTGCCCATGGCTTATCCTAGACCTATTCATCCTATGTTCCTAGAATCCATGTACCGGTTTCAACAAGAAAAACCGGCATTCAATCTTTTCCCAAGTCCAGACCGACTCATGCCGCCTTTTCCTCCAAGATATCCTTTTTTAGGACCTTTGCTCACAGCCAATCCGCCATTCGATTTTATGAGAGCTCATATGGAAAAAGTCAGTAAGCAGCCAATGCACGACATCATGTCCCCTCATTTAAACAAAGCCAAAGAAAGATACTCCTGCAAGTTTTGCGGGAAAATATTTCCTCGATCAGCAAATCTAACTAGACATCTAAGAACGCACACAGGTGAGCAACCTTACAAGTGCAAATACTGCGAACGCTCCTTCAGTATATCGTCCAACCTACAAAGACATGTGCGTAATATCCATAACAAAGAAAAGCCATTCAAATGCCCTCTTTGTGATCGATGCTTCGGTCAGCAGACTAATCTAGATAGGCATCTCAAGAAACACGAGGCTGATGGCCCAACTATTTTAGATGATTCGCCTAAAGGAACTGAAGCCGATGACAAAGATGAGACATACTTTGATGAAATCAGAAATTTCATTGGAAAAGTAACCAATAGTGGTCATAACTCGGTTAATCCAATGTCTCTGATGGGTCAAATAGACGATAGAAAGAGGGACAGAGATATGTTGCTTATGTCTTCGTCCGTTTCCCCGCGTCAAAACAGCAGCCCAGCAAGTGGTCAAAGTGATAATTTAGACGATGAGACAGACGGAGGAATCAACGTGTCAGATCCTGATGATATGGAGCCTTCTAACAAACGACATTGCAACGACGATCATTCCAGTTATAACAGCTCATCTCCGAGTACTGAAAGGAGCAACAAAAGCCCCGATTCAACGAGGAATCCTATTATCAATAATCATCTAAAGAACGGAGATGTTGCCCTGAACTTACATCAAAAAGCGTTAGCGTATGAAGTCATGCTTCAACTGAACAGGAAACTCGAACTGAGCAACGGCGTGCAAGAAAATGGTCATAAACGACATATAGACGTTGAAAACATGGAGGATGAGGACATGGACGACGATGAATCAAAATATCGCAGCGACGACGAATCAGAGCGAAGGACGAGTTCGCCTTTTATGGAGGAAGTGAAAGTCGATTGAAAACTAAATGACATTGAGTGATAATGGATGATGATGAATGCTTGCCTCAACTGAAAAATGCTCAACAAATACACAGCCCAGAAAGCCAAGTGTGTTATAGTAGCAAAAGTGATCAGCAGATTTTAGACTGCGGTGAAGTTAGGGCGGCTTCGTAATTCGAATCAAAAGGGATTACAAGCACATTTGCAAAATATCCCTCTGTTTTAAAATTCATGGAAAAACAGACCCATTGACTCTTAGTGGTTAACACTTATTTCTATGAGTTCACAGGTGAAGCTAGTCAGGCAGCAGCTGAAAACGTGCAGTTCAAGTAACTCGCAAAGCCACCAGCATCATGCAGTCAAAAACGCACTGTCGCAAAAAAACGAAAGACTTAATGCTCATTTTTATGCAATGAAAAGTTCAAAACAATTTGGTGCTTTAAATAAATGTTTAAGAAAAATTTCCAATGCTTCTTCTACGTCATCGCATCTACAAATCAAGAATTTTTATTACATATGTTCAAGATTTCGTGCTATGTGTATTATCTTTATTTGTAAAAAAAAAAAAAGGACATTTTTTCTAAAAAGAAAAAAAAATCGTTATGAACTGAAGTGAAGAAATTTCGATATTCTTTTTTCATCTGCCTAGTCAACGAATAGTTAATAATATAAAACACAAAATATAGACAATGCTTCAAATGTACAGTTGTTCAACAAAAAATTCTTTATTTATTATGAACTTAGACCACATTTAGCATTACTTTCAAGAGTTTCAGTGTTAATATGCAAGAGACAGGATACTGCCTCTCTCTCGTGTGTGGTATAATTAAGATAAATGTGTATCATAAAGCTTCTGACTTTAAATGCTGTTATTTAAAAGTCTTTCTAAGAGTGAACCAGTCACTTGCGAAAAAAAAAAAAACAAATTCCAAAGAAAAGATTTATTTCTATTGTACAAATTATGTCGCAAAGAGCGCGTTATAGATATAGTTTATTTTATATTATGATGTTTTACTGTTGGTTTTTCTTTTTCGTTTTCTACGTCACTGAATATGCCTTTGATTATAGTTAATGTAAATGTGATCTATATATATTATACAGAGAGCGAGATTTTAAACGACAATTACAATGGTTTTAGAAAAAACAATCCTTTTCCATAATTATGATATATGATAGTTCTATAATTAAATAATAAGCAACATTTTTTAATATGTTATTAAAATTGTTAACCAATTATGATTTTTTATTTAAAAAAATAAGTCCTATCTGAGGCATCCGGGGTACAAGTGGAAAAATTAATGAAAATTGATTATGAAAAAGTTACATTTGTAGAAATGTACAACTATTTGACTGGGTTCAGTGCTATGTTAAAGTCATGCTATTTACATTTAATTAAAAAAAACTACTGGGTTTAAAGGGTTTACATAGGTTTAAAAATATATCAGGCAGTCAAGGATGAAATTTGTAGACAAAAAGCAAAGTTAGTTAATAACTTACAAACTTAAGGAATTATTTTACTCAAACTTAAGGAATTATTTTATCAAAACCTCAAGGATAATTCCCAAGCTCTGAGATGGGTCAAACTCAACGGTGACATTTAGTTCGTCATTATCAACCCTTAACCCTCTCACTGACAAGCCCGTGTTAATACGTTCACTAAGCTTCAGGTTTCACGGCAATATCAGCAATATTTAAAATAATATAATTATGTTGATTTAATTGATGTTTAGTACATTAAACAATGATTAGTACTCTCAAGGATTACATTCATATTTTTAATTAAGTTTTTTTTATACAATGTTGAAAGAATCATATTTTTTTTAGCATTTAAAAGAAAACGCAAAGAAAACAACATTACAATTTTGCCCTTTTGCAAGACTGGGCGATCGCGGGACTCGTTTGTGAGGTCAAAGTTACCTGTACGAAATTTGGCGAAGCCATTTGATACTTTATGCTGCGCAGTAACACTAGAGCCGAATACACTATTAAAGTATCGCGCGGTCTGCGATGCCGTAGTTCCACGTAAAAACTCATATTTCATAACAGTGCGAATTTCCGACCGTTTCATTTTCAACAAAATTAAATTTTTTTTAAAGTTTTTAATAATCTTTAGAGTTTACAATGATTTCTTTAAACAGGCGAGATGTGTAACTTTCCAGCAACAACAACAACAGCAAAAAACAAAGCGGTATGATATCAAGCCAATACCAAATAATAAGCTGTTAAAGTTTGCAATTAACTACAAATTTCATCCTTAACGACTTAATATATGGTATTTACATTAGCTTCAATTCTTTTTCGGAAAATATTTAATTTTTAGACATACACCACTTGTATTCCAAGTACCTCTTTTATTCAGTTTAATTAACGATACATTACATTACTTTGTATTTTTTAAATGGAACAAAATAGTTGAAATTTAAAAAATACAAAGCGCATGAAGTATAAATTACAGTGTTATAAAAGAACTCATAATATACCATTTCTTTTCAGTTATAAATAAAGAAATTTTTACATATTATTATCTTTAATAATAAAAAAAAAAAGAAATATTTCCTTTGAACTAATAAGGACTATATTAAATAAATATTAAAACATCAATTTTAATTATTTTAAAATCATCTAAGAAATTTCATGTAATGAATTAATTAATGGAAAAAACTCATTTATCTTTAATTCCTCTATATATATTTGCATATTTATTCGTTTCAACACATTAAATTCTTAAAGATCTAATATGTTTTCGAGCTATAAATCTCTGTTAGTGATATTTGGAGGTCTCGAATGTAAATCAAGGTAGCTGATAAAATGAGATTTCAACATTCAAGTTTTCTAAAAACTAAAATCAAAACTATTGCGATTGCTTCCTCTAAAGCAGATCATATGTTAAGACTGATCTTTAGATTTTATATTATTGTATTTACTGAACTTTAATACCAAAAATTCTTTGCACTTACCAAAAATTTATCTTTGCTTATCATGCTGTATATTGAGCAATAAATAAACCTTGAACAATAATAAGGATTTTATACAGTTAACCCCTTGAGGGGCGGTGGGATAAAATATATCCCACCTAATTTAAACAAGATTCTCACCAGAAGATTTTATCTAAATTTTATATTTTTAACTTTGGAGGAAAATCATTGAAAAATTGCTTTTCCTTATTTAAAAATTGGTGAGAATTCAATATTTTGAGACATTTTTGCTTGCCCCTCAAGGGGTTAAGGGGACGATGGACGTTAAAAATTTTTTTTTCAACACAAAGATATGAAATTTTGTGAAAATATGCATTTCGCAATAAGTATATAGAAAGAAATTTCCAATCTTATTATAATTTTAAGATTTAAAAAAAAAAAATTAAAATTTTAAAACGAAATTTTAAAATGCTGTATGCGTCATAATTTTTTAGATGATTTTGCATTTTAATCACTTAAAACTCTGTTACAAACAAATCTGTGTATCGATTTTTTTATCCCCTGAACAGTTAATTTTTTTAGGGATTTTGTTTTCGGAATTCGATATCGATTTTCATCAAAATTTTAACTTTTAATAAGTTAAAAATCAAATCTTATTATCCTAATGAAGTCGAATTTTAAAATGCATAAAAAGTTTCTTTGTGAGCAATATCAGGATTCTTCCTTATCCATTTCATCAATTTTGATCAAAAAATTAGGACGCATGGAGCATTTCAAAAATCTAAAAACGTTGTAAAATCAGTTTTGAGAAAAACAGATTTAAGCTATATTAAAAGGACCGAAAAATTGTTTGCGTACAAAATTGAAATGCTTGTAACTTTGCGAAAAAGAATCGCATCTGCATGCGGTTTTCCGCAAATAGCTCAGAACAAACTGGAGAATAATAAATATGCACAAAATTAATTTTCGATTTTTAGGCCTATTTCTATCCACGGCCCTCTTAACCCTTAAATGCCGGGTGTTGCTTTTCGGCAACATACCCAATTTAGGCTCTAAAATACTATTAGAATAATATTGAAGCTATAATGCCTAATGTTGCCAATAAAATACATTCTGAAAATATTATTAAATCTATTTTCAACCTGTAGATGGCAACACTTGTGCTGTTTAAGAATAAAGATAGATTTTTTCAATTGTTGCTACTTGTTCTCTTTGTTTTGTTTGGAAGCTTGCCAAATACCCTATTTTGACCTGCAGTGAGCAAGTAAAATTTATTTCTTATTATAGTTCCTAAAATTCTTGTGTATATAATATTATAGAATTTTATAAAGGAAAATTATTTTTTCAATTAAAGACCAGTATTGCCGATGAGTAACAAATTGTTTTATAGCCGTAAACCATACTTAAAATAAAATATGATTTTTTTTAAATATTTTTCCCATGATTTATTTAAAAAATGAAAGCTGAAAAACATTATTACAATGATTTTTGAAAAAATCAGGCATTTAAGGGTTAAATAATTTTTCATGAAAATCAGAAAAAAAAAAATAAAAAATGTCAGTTGCCACGTTTTTAAACCCGAACACTCCCTTTCATTAAATATTCGAGACAATTTCATTATAAAGAACGTTAAATACACATATTTAAAATTGAGCATTTCCCTTGTTGTAGGCACAATCATGTAAATCATACCTTGAATAATAATAATAAAAAAACAATAATAACATGCTGACTATCTGTATTATATTTGTATTTAAATTAATTATAGTTGTTTTAAAGTCAGCACGAAGTAAAACCGCTTCTTGTTTACTGTCTCGCTCTCTGAAATTTTCGTTTGTGTTCCCTATTCCATGTACAGATACAGAATATATCATATTTATTGGAAAACTCAAATTGTATATTTATTATTGATTTACATAGATGATGGAAAATAAATTTTTGTCAATGTTTCTAATTCATCTTTGTTTCTCCATTCCTAATATTTCTGTAATTTAGAACCTCGAAGAGAAATAAAATTATTGAATGAAACATCATGTTAAAATATGTGTTCCTCTTTTATTTGTGTCCTTAGTACAAGCCATTTTTTAATTTCTCGACGTTAAAGAGCCATTTACTTTTAAAAGATTCATAATATAGGCAAAAGTGTATCTAGTTACGCTTTTAAACACCTATTAAAATGATACAGGAATTTGTAAGCTATTCGAAGCAGTTCCATGTCTTAGGAATACATAAAATATCCATTTTAATGCATTATAGACACTTTTAAAAAAGTGTAATTTTTTACAGAAAAAACTATTTTTCACAGAAAAAAACTGTTTTCTGCAACAATACGGCTTTTTGGTAGAAATTTATAAGCTATTCAAAGCATTTTATAAGCTATTCAAAGCATTGTGGATATTTTATGTATTCTTAGGAATACATAAAATATCCACTTTTAATAAATTGTAGATACTTAAAAAAAAAAACTATAATTTTTTACAAAAACAACTGTTTTAAAGAAAAAATATTTTTTTCTTATAAAAAAATATAGATTTAGTTATTTTTATGAAAAAATCTATTTTTTATAGAAAAAACTGTGTACTGTAAATAAAAACAGATATTTTCTGTAAATTAAATGTATTTTTCACCGGCACCAAAATTGACAATTAATTTCTGTCAATTTGTGCGATTTTTTTTTTTTTAATTAGAGAATAAAAAAAAGTAAAAGTTGTATTATAATAACTTAAGATAACTTAATTCAGAATGTAGGTATTAACTTGCAGTTGCTAGTAAAATGATCTGTGCTCTATACAATGAATTAATACAGAAATATTTTGTAAAATAAATTTTAAAACTCATAATTTTTTTTAAAATAATAAGTAGCAAAATTATTGTTAATAATTAATCATTAAAAATAATCTAAATGTTTAATTATCTCAAAGATATTAATTCATTTTACAGGTTGTGAATCCTATAAGCTCTGGGAAAATTTTAGTCTTTTACATTGAGTAGATTTAAAAAAAAAATATTATACGAATCAGTATAGAAATGACAGTTTTCAGAAAACAGACCTATTAAATAAAGGAACAGTCAGTTTATCATCGAAATCAACTTTTTTATTTATGAATGCTTTTGTTTTTGTTTTAAAAAAAATACAAAAAATGTTTGTACTGTTATTAAATATCACTATGCAAATTTTGGTTAAAATATATTTTATGGTTCTTGAGATAATCAAAATTTAAATTTTAAAAATCTCAATAAATCAGCATTTTTTAAAACACTCCATGCACGTTCCATTTCTACACGTGGATTCAAGATTCTTCCACGATACTTACATAGAACAAGAACGAAAAATCAGTCACAGGCATAGATTATAAAACACTTTTCAACGGCAAAAAAATATTAGTAAAAAATTTAATTTTTCCATACAATGAAATGAGATATCTAAATAAGCAATTAAAAAAACACACATAACTCACAAGAAAGGTCTCCCGGCTCAGACTCAGAATATTTTGAAAAGAAAAAAGCTAATGAAACTACTTACTAAGGAACAGTCAAATTGCAGAATTCCAGCAGAAAGTCTGTAAAAAAAAAAAAAAACTTTCGAATACTTGGCGCGAAAAGACGAACGCGCCATGGCATTTCCCCTCGCCCAATGCAAGCGATTTTAATGCATTTTGAAATTGCTAGTTAAATGAGAGTTTAAATACGCAGTACTTAATGAATTTTAATTTAAACAATGAAACAGTTTATTATTATTTTTTTATAAGTTTATATAGTGTATACTAGTTTCATGTTGCTGAAGTTGTTTAATTTTACACGGTTTTATTGGTTGATTAAGTTTTAAGTGTATTTTAAAAGTAACTTTCCGATTAAGAAAGCTCTATTTACACATTTCGATAGTAAATAAGTCATTGCTTCCGTGGCAACAGTACTATTCTCTTGCTGTCTCCGATACAAACAACATCGAAGTCAAATGGACAACGCTTTGAATCGGAATTTTGAGTTTGAAACAATTTTAGTCCATTAAATTTTGTTCTAAGGCATCGTTAAATTTTATAAAAGATATCTATAAATGTATATGACAAATCCTTAGTTATAAAAGTGTATTTATCTAAGTTAAAATTACTCAAACAAGTTCAGCCTAAAAACGTGTCTCCTTAAAGAGAATTTGATATAAAAGCGTTTTTTTAAAATTCCGTCACCAACAGGTGATAAAATCGCTAAATAACCGATTTTTTAAAATTATTTTTTACTGACGCTCTGTCGAGGTTCCGCCGGAATTTTTTTATTAACATACTAGCAAACCCGCTCGGCGTTACCCGGTGTTTGTAAATAATAACCTTAAACAAAACTAAAGTTTGTATGGTTTTGTATCTTTTGAAAATATTTTAAATTAACCTACTTTCGGGGCCCCATTGCCTTCCGCAGCGTCTAGTGCCCAACAAACATCTTCCCGAACAAACTTGGGACCTGAGTCTCCGCTACCTAAAGCAATGTGCATCGGATGTGCTCCGCACGTGCCACAGACAATAAAAAGCAAAGTTGAGTGAACCAACCCTCGTAATAATCAAGTCCATAGAATCCGAAAAAAGAATGCACCATTAATGTTGGTAACTAAAGTCTAAGATAAATTTTCGTAATACAGAAAATAGCCGAATTGTCATCTAAGCTGAATGAAACAAATCCCATTGAAATTAGGCCATTAGAACCCGGGGAAAGAATGCGCCCTCAAGTGGTGGAAGGTGCTCCCTCCTGTAAATTTCACAAATTACTTTTAACATTAACACGATATTTAATAAACGGATAAAATCCCTTATCTAAAGTTATCTTTAAAGTAACGCGATTTCTAATTTACGGCTGTAGTGACTAAACGTAAGTTTTTGCCGAAGTAGGATATTAATGTTTGAAAAAGGTGGTAACTGAGATATAAAGTAAGCTCGGATAACTGCAGTGGCTTTGAAACTCTTCACAGCTGGAAATACTTCACTTTTGAAAATAACGCAATTGAAATCACACACTGATAAAGCGCAAAGTTTTACAGAAATTTAGAGTTCCTTTATAGACGAGCCTTTAGGTATAAATAATATTTGTTTGAGAGTAAAGACTAACCAATATAAGAGGCATTTTTTATTGTAACTAATTTTGTGGTTTAGTATAAATTAATGAAACACTTCTTTTTTAAACATTTTCTTTCGCCGAAATTCGACGAGATCCACCTCGTAATAATAATGATATTTTTTTTTCTCTTCATCATGGGCAACACTCAATTCGGAAAAGGCAGAATTCCTGCTTGTCTTTTCATTTCTTTCTTTTTTTATTATTTGAATGTTATACATCCAATAAAATTTACATAAAATAATTTTAGAAGAAATATGTATTATGTTATGTCTTTTTGTTCTTTCAACATGTCACCTATTTATTTCTTTATTTTGATTAAAAAAGGTCAAGTTCCAAACCGTTCATGAGAGGCGGTAAATTACAGGTTAATGCAGCGAAATGTAGTTAATCCTTTAATGCGCAGCTTTGCATGTATGCAAACAACCGTGTTTTGAATCTAATAGATTTTTTTTTAATTCGTATATACCAGAAAATTAAAATAGCAGTATCTGCTTTAATTAATAACAGACATTCCGTATTTAAATAAAGCGAAATGAATCCTTGAAACTTTCTGGTGTAAAGTCAGATTCTCTGAACTACGTAATTTCTAGAACGTATTCTATCATGGGAATTAAAGGGTTAAAGGTTAAGTTTTATAAAATAAATAATTATATAAAATAAGGTAGTATTTGGAGACATACTCATTAAAATATTTACTAATTTGCAATATTTTAGCGTAAAACAGTCACACGACAGTAGTTTTTACTTATATTGCAGATGTGCAACAGTAGAAAAGATTGACGTATTATATGAAAAATGTATGATTTTTTTCATTATTTTTCTTGTGTAATAAACCTTCCAGAGAATCCTATATAACTTTTTTGAAACAAAATAAAAAATCGTGCATTTAAGGTTTAAATTTATTTGATATTACATTCTTTCGGATTTCATTTTATTAAAAGGTGTGAATAAAACAACTTCTAATGATTTCATCTGCTAAAATGTAGATCCTTTATTAGGTGCGTTCGTAATTACATAAACACGTAGCACCTATAGGCGTCATCTGGTCCGCCCGTCCGTTCGGTAACGGTACTTGTTAGTTATCCAGTCGACGCATTTCGCCAAACTATATAAATCGCCAAACCACTCGCCAAATTATACAAATTGACGTAATTTTTATTTTAAATAACGAAAGAACAAATAAATTAATATAACATTAATAAATATAGAAATAAAACGTCGAAATAAAAATCACTTGATGACGTAAACATTTGTTGTCAAGTGAATATGACATTTACGGTCAACCATTATTGGCATTTAATCTTACAATTTGGCGGCAGTAATTGGATCGACTGGATAACTAACAAGTACCCTATATTCAATAAAATTTACATAAAGACGTTTTCGAAGAAACATGTATGTCGAAGAATTATATCTTTTTGTTCCTTCAACATGTCATTTATTTATTTTGATTATAAAAAAATCCCTGCCGGCTCGGGCCTACAGGCGGAGGTAGATTTCGAAGTTAAGTACTAAATTCACCAACAAAACTTAAATCAAGATTAGAGATACACCCAGTTCCTTCACTAAGAATGAGCTCCAGGGAGCTAAACATTTTGTGAAAATTCTAATATACACGAATACACACACGCATGTATATGGAATAGGTTTAAAAATGGCTAAAACAAATTCAGAAAACCTAAAAGTGTTAAAATAAGTTAACATTTCCATAGTCGTGTTTTTATCATGTTTTAACACGGTTCTTCAAACTCACATGACGTTACATATTCACCTGCTGAGGTCCAGTATATTTCCAATATGACGCAATATTCTTTTTTTTTTTTAATTCGTCAAACTATTTATTTCATTTTGAGTTTTCATGCGGAAATCTTGCTCTAGAAAACATATGACGTAATATTCAATTCTGTTTTCAATTCGTCAAACTATTTATTTAATTTTTTTTTTTACGTGAAAATCTTGCAATAGGAAAGCAATTGTTGTGGTGAGAAGTTTTTATAGCTTTTTAGGCAGTTTCGTAAAAAATACTACCTATTGCAGTCGTTACCATGGTGCGACTTTTGAAAAATTCCTTCATAACTTTTCATTATATGACCCCAGGAACCCAAAACCACCCCCACTTAAAAAGTTTATATATATATATATATATCTGTATGTATGTACTAAATTTTGTCCGCACGATAAAAGTCGCAATTATGTACGGATCGTTTTCAAACTCGCCAACAACTTTGAGATGGCTAATATCTCAGAGGGGATTGAAAATGGGCAAAATCGGTCCAAGGGAATGGAAATGGGGGGGGGGGGGGTTAAAAATTTTGAATACCGTCTTAACAAGATTCTGATAAAACCAGTTCTTACACAACAATGACAGGAAAAAATAAATATTTTTCGTTATAGCAGTTGCCAACAATTAAAAAAAAACAATAAAATTTTCACCACAACAATTGCTTTTATATTGCAAGAATTTCACGTGAAAAAATAAATTAAATAAATAGTTTGACGAATTGAAAACAAATTGAATATTTCGTCATAAGTTTTCTAGAGCAAGGAAACTCAAAATAAAATAAATAGTTTGACGAATTAAAAAAAAAAAAAAAAAATATTGCGTCATATAGAAATATAATGGACCTCAGCAGGCGAATATGTAACGTCATGTGAGTTTGAAGAAACGTATTAAAACATGATAAAAACCCGACTATGGAAATATTAACATATTTTAACACTTTGAGGTTCTCTGAATTTGTTTTAGCCATTTTTAAACCTAGCCCATATACATGCGTGTGTGTATTAGTGTATATTAGAATTTTCACAAAATGTTTAGCTCCCTAGAGTTCATTCTTAGTGAAGGAACTGGGTTTATCTCTAATCTTGATTTAAGTTTTGTTGGTGAATTTAGTACTTAACATCGAAATCTACCTCCGCCTGAAGGCCAGAGCCGGCAGGGATTTTTTTTTTATTGTTGGCAACTGCTATAACGAAAAATATTTATTTTTTTTCCCTGTCATTGTTGTGTAAGAGCTGGTTTTATCAGAATCTTGTTAAGACGGCATTCAAAATTTTGAACCCTTCCCATTTGCCCCCCCCCCCTTTGGGCCGATTTTGCCCATTTTCAATCCCCGCCGAGATATTAGCCATCTCAAAGTTGTTGGCGAGTTTGAAGACGATCCGTGCATAAGTGCGACTTTTATCGTGCGGACAAAATTTAGTACATACATACATACATTATATATATATATATATATATAAACTTTTTAGGTGGGGGTGGTTTTGGGTTCCTGGGGTCCTGTAATGAAAAGTTATAAAGGAATTTTTCAAAAGTCGCACCATGGTAACGACTGCAATAGGTAATATTTCTTACAAAATCTACCTAAAAAAAATCCCTGCCGGCTCGAGCCTACAGGCGGAGGTAGATTTCGATGTTAAGTACTAAATTCTCCAACAACACTTAAATCAAGATTAGAGATAAAACCCAGTTTCTTCACAAAGAGCGAGCTGTAGGGAGCTAAACTTTTTGTGAAAATTGTAATATACACAAATACACACACACATATATATGGAATAGGTTTAAAAAATGGCTACAAAAAATTCAGAGAACCTTAAAGTGTTAAAATATGTTAATATTTCCATAGTCGGGTTTTTATCATGTTTTAATACGTTTCTTCAAACTTACATGGCGTTACATATTCACCTGCTGAGGTTTATTATATTTCCAATATGACGCAATATACATATTTTTTTTTTAATTCGTCAAACTATTTATTTTGAGTTTTCATGCTGAAATCTTGCTCTAGGAAACTTATGACATAATATTCAATTTGTTTTCAATTTGTCAAACTATTTAATTTTACACGTGAAAATTTTGCAAAAGAAAAGTAATTGTTATGGTGAGAATTTTATTATTATTATTTTTTTTAATTGTTGGCAACTGCTATAACGAAAAACTTTTATTTTTTTCCTGCCATTGTTGTGTAAGAGCTGGTTTTATCAGAATCATGTTAAGACAGTATTCAAAATTTTGAACCCTCCCCATTTCCACCCTCTTGGGCCGATTTCGCCCATTTTCAATCCCCGCCGAGATATTAGCGATCTCAAAGTTGTTGGCGAGTTTGAAGATGATTCGTGCATAATTGCGACTTTTATCGTGCGGACAAATTTAGTACGTACATACATACATACATATATATATATCAGTGGCGTGGCGTCCGGTCATCGCTGGATGCGGCGATGACCAAGCAATATTTTAAAACTCTTAATAAACTTTTAAAACTCTACGATCCAGTTTTAGCAGAACATTTGGAGTTCATGTATAAGTGAAGGTAAGATTTAAAGTTTCTTTTTTGAACATTCATAAATGTTACATATATATATATAAACTTTTTAGGTGGGGGTGGTTTTGTGTTCCCGGGGTCCTATAATGAAAAGTTATGAAGGAATTTTTCAAAAGTCGCACCATGGTAACGACTGCAATAGGTAGTATTTCTTACGAAATCTACCTAAAAAGGGAATTTAATCTCCAAATGGTCAATAAGAGGCGGTTAATTACAGGTTAATGCAGCAACATGTAGTTAAAGTTACTTGCATTATTTTCTTTTGGATGTTCATTTATTAAAAGGTGCGAATAAAACAACTTCTAATGATTTCATTTGCTAAAATGTAGGTTAATAGCGTAAAAACTACCTAGCCGAATTGTTTGAAATTTAACATGCAGAATTCTTTCGAGTCATTTCAAATTTTATGGAAAACGAGTCAATACTTAAAAGATATCAATAAAAGTTTTCTTTATTCCATTGAATTCTAATCATACGCAATTAATTCAATGATATCCCATGATAGGTAATGATTCTCTGTTGCCATGGTGAGAACGTCCTATTGAATCCTATTATTTAAGTATTGCTCAATTTATTCTATAGAATCGTAATAAATTTTGTATTCATGCTTTTTTGCGTAAGAGTACAACCGCTATTGCACCAAGATCTGAATATTCATAAAACCGAGATATAGTACGAACGCACCTCATTTGCCACGTATAACTTACAATTTTTGGCTTGTTTATTTTTTGAGTATTATATATTGAATAAAATTTACATAAAGACGTTTTCGAGGAAATATGTATTTTAATAAGACATATGCAAGTCGAAGAATTATGTCTTTTGGTTACTTCAACATGCCATTTATTCAAATTAAATTAATATTTACTTAAAGTGATCAAATACTTTTAACAAGACAAAAAATCACCTTTATTTATTCATATTAGACATATGCTTCATTGTTCCGACGGAAACCTTCTCAGTAATAAATAGGATACAACTATTTTCGCAAAAAAATATTTTCATTTAAAACAGGTAAAACAAAAATCACGTGAACTCAGGCATAATGAAATTATGCATTGATCATTTTAGTGAGCATAATGAAATTATGCATCCATGTTTCAATTCCTACTATTAGAGCACACTCTCCCTATATATATCTTGTTCAAATTTTTAATCGTTAATAAAATACTTATTATCCATCCACTCAAGTTCAAATACATTTTTTTAAACTTGTACTGGATGACACTTGATGTTAATACAGTTTTTTCAAATATTAATTCATTCATTAAATTTTAATTCATTAATTTTAGTTTTACAGGGAGACAAAATGGCGGCCATTGGTTATTGAACAGCATTTAATGCATCTCCATTCCCATAAGGGAGGTTACCATTAGGGGGGGACCCTGTTCTGCCGCCCAATACCACCAAGTTTATCGCCAACTTGGCGTTATACCGCCAAATTTGGTGATCCAAATGAGTCGCCAAAAGAGACGCCAACTAGGCGATATCTCTAATATTTCGCCAAATTCCCATAGACTTCCATTGTAAACCTACTGACTTACAGAAAATCAACCCATTGAGATATTTTAATGCAACAAAAACTAATATTGGCTTAAGGGATTATATTATTTTTCTCTTTGAAGACCTAAGTAGGAATTGACTTAATTTTTTTTTTTTTTTTTTTTTTATTATTACTTGTTAATATTGCAGTTCATTTCATGATGCTTGAGTTCATGTGATTTTTGTTTTACCTGTTTTAAATTAAAATAATAATTTTTGCGATAATATTTGCATCCTATTTATTAATGAGAATGCTGCCGTCGGAGCAACGAAACATATGTCTAATATGAATAAATAAATAAAGGTAATTTTTTGCCTCGTTAAAAGTATTTTATCACTTTAAGTAAATATTAATTTAGTTTTATGTATTCAAGTGATTTTCATATAGTTTTATGCCATTTATTAATGTATTTATTTTGATTTAAAAAAAAAAGAAAAAAGATTTATCTCCAAAGGTTCAATGCGAGGCGGTTAATTACAGGTTAATGCAGCAACATGTAGTTAAGGTTACTTGCATTACTTTCCTTTGGATGTTCATTTATTAAAAGGCGTGAATAAAACAACTTCTAAATGATTTCATCTGCTAAAATGTAGGTCCTTTATTTCTATTAAGTATGATGACTTGGCTTAAGTCATCCCACCTTCTGATTCATTTCGCCATTGTGTCATCTACTCTCTGTTGAAAAGAATATTCTATACCTCGCTAAAAGGGTCATTATGGACGGCAAATTGAACACATTTTCCCCCGTTTAAAACCGAACTGAGAAACATTTCGCATTTTCTTCAGGTTTTCGCGAGTAGGCAGATTAATGTGTAGGAAATCGAATAAGGTTAAAAACCAGGTCACATCACCTGGCAGAAGATGACATCGTACGAAAAAAGAAATACGAAAGTCAAATATGACACGACGAGGCTGATTCATGACATTTTCCAGACTCTGAAAAACGGCCTTTTTCACTAGGCGTAAAATTATTTTAAATTCCGCTGAAAATAACATGTAAATTTTGAACAGTTTTATGAAAGTTTTTGTGATTTGTCGCTTGAATTAAGTAAAGTAGCGAAGTTGAACTCGAATTTAAAGGGACGGTGGGCGTTTAAAAAAAAAATCTTTTAATTTTCATAATAGAAATTTGAAATTTTGTGAAAATATACATTTTAAGAACACCTTAAAAGAAATTTCCAATCTTATTATAATTTTAAGATCTATTAAAAAAAATTTTTAAATGCCCCTTGCGTCTTAATTTTTTAGATATTTCCTCAATTTTGGTTGGTTGGTTGGTTGGTTGGTTGATTTTGTGACGGCCGATTATCTACACTAGGGATATAGGCCCGAGGGGGAGTGCCCTTCGTGGGGGTCTTTCTAAGGGAACCTAACCCGTATTAACGCATGGAAATCCATGGTTCGAAGAAAACCACGAAAACTCCGAACGATTAGGCCGACGGGCGCGATTGGGATCGAACCCAGCACTTCCCGTCTACCAGTTTCGAGAGCAGCACCTCTCAGCCACTGGTGGGGCCCTCAATTTTGGATTTTAATCACGTAAAACTGTATTACAAACAAATTTGTGTATCGATTTTTTAAGCCCTTAAATAGTTAAATTTTTAAGAGATATTTTTCTGAATTCGATTTTCATCAAAATTCTGCCTTATAATAAGTTAAAAACCAAATTCAATTGTCTTAAGGAAGTCGAATTTTAAAATGCATACACAGTTTCTTTTTAAGAGCCCTTATTTTGAAATTCAGACAAAAAAGTGATATTTTGATAGTTGTACTTTTTTAATTGGCTTGATTTTTTTTTTATGTTGAAGTAGACCATGTTTAATGAATATTGTGCAATTTTGAAGCCCTGAAAAAATTTTCTGTTTTCTGTAGAAAATGTCAAAGTTCAAGATCATGAAAGCCCTTTTTCATGAAACTTGAAATGCCAGTATGTTTGGATTGCTATATCTCTGGTAAGCAACAACATCCCAAAATTCTTTTGTCATAAACTGTTAGTATAACACTACATGCTTAGTAAAATTTACTTGGTTCCATGGCACATTGTTAATTTTCATTGTTATGTTGCCACAAACTGCAATCAAGATGACGTTTTTGTCCGTTTTCTACACTTATTATCTTAGTTAAGCAATAGTACTCCAAAATTTTTCTTATAGAATATGAAAGTTTACTATTAGGACTAAGTAATATAGAGCTTTACCGGGATATCGATTCTGTTAGCACATATAATCTGTTAAATATTCAAAAGTTTCAAAATCTGAAACTATTGAATTTTCCCCATCAGAAAATGGTTTATCCCGTTTCTCTTTCCCTTTCCTATGTTTTTCCCCTATGAGGAAATGGAACATCTATTTTCTCTTTCTCCTTGTAGGGGAAAAGCCTAATTATTGCACTGCCTTTTTGTAAGTTTTGTCATTTTTTTTCTTCTGAAAATAGCATGAGACCCCACTTATTTTCCATTTCCATGTTTTTGTACATATGTTCAACTACTACGTGATATATTTTGTTTTATTCAACTGTGATGGTGTTTTGAGATAGGACTAATTCAAAAGTTGCAGATTTTGAAACTTTTGAATATTTAACAGATTAATTGTGAGCAAAATTAAAACACTTGTAACTTTGCGTGAAATAATCGCATCTGCATGCGGCAATGCCTTGTGCCACGATTTGTGCCACGAATGACGTAGCACAAATTGGAGAATAATGATACACACAAAAAGAAAAGTCGATTTTGAGGTCGGTTTTTGCTCAAATAATCCACGATCCCATAAAGGAATCAAAAAATCTCAAATCCAAAAGGGCAACTTTCTGACATAAGTTTTAATTTATTTTTGTTCAAAAATGCATGAAACTAGTTGGTGTTATAGTTCAGAAACTATGTAATTGAGCTGTTTTTTCCATTTTTTGCAAACTTAATAGACCTTTCAGAAAAGAGTGTCAAAGTGGGCGTTTTGAACCGAATTTCCGCGCGAAGGAAGAAAGAGCACTCAAGAGCGGGCGAAAAACGTGTTTGTCACGTGATCAAATTCGCTTATAACTCAATAGGTAATTGATTGATCAAAAAATGGAAAAAACAGTTCAATTCCAAATCGCTTCCATATCCAGGCTTTCCAATTTTATACCTTTCCGTTAAAAAAATGAATTTGTAAATGTGTCAAAACGTTTTGCACTTGTTGAGCAGAGCAGTTAAGAACAGCCTTAAGAACAGAATAAAATAAAAGACAATATGCATAGACAATAAAATAGCCAGAAGTTAACTCTGTAATGGATGATTTTATTTTTCGGAAAATTTTAGTCTATTTTTATTAATTATCCTCTAGAAAAAAGGTGCAAAAATTGATTTACGTTTCTGTTGGCCATAATATCATAATGTCCCTCCTGAGTAACATATTGGAAATGGCTCATATAATGATCATTTTAAATGATTTAATTAGTTTGCAGTATTAATAATGACTACCATATAAAGAGAGAGAAAATACGCCCGTCGAGCTCATTGCAAGCAGTAAGGTAAGGTGCCCTATTTTCGTCCCCCAGTCACTTTTAGGCCCTCAGTGTTGTAATTTTCAGTGAAAACCTACAAAATTTCGATTTTACATAGACCAACTACCCACGCACATAGAAACATAGGCAAATAACGTGCAAAAAAATTTTAACAATGCGAAAATTGGTTTTATCAAATATATGGCAATTTTATCTATATGTGGCAAAAGAAAAAAAATGGTCCCGATTTCATCCCCCTCAAAAAATCCAATACGCCGAAGCTTAACTTATAACTAAATCAAAATTTATTTCTAAACGAGTAAGTAATTTAATTTACATTAAATTAAGGCACAAAGAAATGTACTAAGTATCAGTGGAAGAATAACATAACGAAACATTAGCCATCCAAACATGAGGAAAAAATTGAAAAAATTGTCATGGAAAAGCATTCCTAATTTCGTCCCCGGGACGAAAATAAGAACTGCAAGGGGGACGAAATTGGGAGCACGCTACTTTCCAATAGGGCAGAGCTTCAGTTCCCGTAAGATGAACCGAGCGTCCTAAAACTCATTGTATGCTACTGTCAGCATCTTACCTATGTAAAATACATGCAATGAATAAAAAATATTTACAGTACAGTAAATAACGTTCTACAAACGACGTAATAAGAACTCAGGTGTTCTAAAAAGAGGGAATTCGGCGTCCTTAATATATGTATGCGTCTTGGCGAATGAAATTTTCACTACTGATCTATTTTACCTTCCGTTCCCTGTGCCTTGCGTGATAAGTGGCGTCACTTTCTCACGAAATTAGGAAAAGGGACGAAATATGGGCACTTTACCCTATCAACAAAAGAGGTTATAACCTCCCCGCGATAAGAAATCAGAACAAAAACAGACCTTCACAACCTTAAATGCCTGTCATCACGCGTCAGTAACACATAATAGTTCGCCAAAAGCCCCATAGGCAGCGCCCAATAGCAAAAAAAGATCATGTAACCCCTGAGTTATACTATGCATTTAAGGGTTAACTTTTAAAGTAATAAAATATTTTTTTAAGATTTAAATCTTTAACAAAATATTTTATACTTTGATATTATATACTAGGTGTTAAACAAAAACTTTTTGATACATTTTATTTATTTATTTAGCAAACTACAAGAGTACAACTCGAGGTTTATAGGTATAAACAACTTTTTATGTGTGTATCACGCATACACATCCAATAAATGAACATAAATAAATAAAAAGTTTAAAATAAAATAAAATAAAAATTAACGAGAGAAGTAAACAGAGAAAAGAAAATTAAGGCAAATTTAAAACATTTGATTTAGAGTGCAGATTTCGAAATCAAATACCCCAAATAACTTTTAATATTCAGGTTGAATATTGTTGCTGTTATAAATTTTCAACAGATTGCTAGGGGCACCTAATTACAACAGCGCCTCCAATCAAATGAATCTCTGATTCGGGCCCCTTCAAATTCATTCAAACCTTAAAAAAAAAAAAAAAAAAAAAAAAAAAAAAGAGAATCTCTGATTTGTTCTAAATAAGAATGTTTTAGTTCCACCTTTCACCATGAGGGGCGCATTCCGTTCTAAACAAACGTCTTTCTGAACGAACCTCCGGCACGAGCTCGCGTTGCCTACCGTGCCGTTTACCAGGTATACTGCGAACGCACTGGGAAGTTTCTTAGACCCCCTTTCCCTGGGGCGCATTCATTTCCAAACAAAGTTCTCTTCGAACAAACCTCCGACATGGGTACCGCTGCCTACAGCACCGTATGGCAGACGTGCTGCGCACAGGCCAGAAAATCTTTTAATTTCACTTTCCATGCCAGGGGGCGCAATCTATTCCAAACATTCTACTCTCACTGAGCTCCACATACAACAGGAGGTCGTACTCTCCGGTCAGCCGTCTGCTAGCCGAATTACACCCCGAAGAAGCAAAATAGGCAGAAGAGAAAAAATAGCCCGCGTTTTCAATGTTAGATATAGCAGAAATCTCTTTATTATTATCCTAATTTATTCGTCTCTTATTAGGTAATTTATAAAAACAATGAGAGTGAGTGGTCTATAAGAACAGGAAATATCCAATTAGTATTTATTTAACCGGAATATTTTTAATTAAATTGTTTATAAATCCCTTCTTTCATGTCCATTTAAAATCGGTTGATAGCGTTGTTTTGAAATTGTCATTTAATTTTCTAGCTTTTTTAACACCTAAATATGTCTTTTTCTCTTATCTTATCTGAATGAAAGACAAATATCTTAATTGGTTTTATCAATACATTTATAGTTTTAAAGAAAAATTTACAAATAGAGTGAAAAAAATATGTTTTTTTTAATTTATTTAAATCGGATTTTTATGATTTTTTCCACAGCATTCAAATACTGAATTGCTACCAAGAGTTTTAGGTTTCCAAAACAATTAAACCATTAATTGCTAACATAATGTATGTTTTTACACTTTAATTAATAAAATTATAATTATTTGTTAGTAATTATAGACATTATAAAAAATGCAAATTAGTAGTTTCATTATAATTAGTATCATACAATAATGTTATCTATATTAATATTGTAATAATTACGTAAAACTTCATTAACTACTAGTGATATTTAATATTTATTAAAATTATTAATAACTGCATTTAATATTAAATAGTTAACACTATTTCAAATTAATAATTATTAAACATTTATTTATTAAAATTATAATTAATAATGTAATTCATTTTAGAAAGAAAAAAGGGCAGAATGCTAGTTCAAAAAAAAGGCACTATTTCATGAGAAAATATATTAGTAATGCGTTTAGTAATGATATAAGAAAAAAAAAAGAAGAATTTTTAGCATGATAAATAAAGTGTCCTTAATTTTTAATAATTTTATGAATCACAAATTGAAAAATACAATTATATAACAACATGTTTTAATAATATCCTTTTTTTTTTTATAAAGAAATAAAGCTCTATTATTTTTGCAAGATCTTGGGCACATGAATTTAGGAATACTGTTAAATGAGGAAGTGATTTACAAGAAATTTCTGGCACAACTACAAGTGAATTTAACTATTTTTTTTTGTTTGTTTGTTTGGCAGGGTGCATTTTGCTAATTTCAAAAGAGGCACGGTGCGACATCCTTAAAAAAATAAAGAGTAGGTAGAAGAAAGAGTAAGTAATTACAGAATTAATAAAAAATGTTATCAAGTAATTTAATTAGTAATAGCACAAATAGCAAAACTAACAAATATTATTTGCAGCTCGTTTTGCATTTGTACTTAGAAAAATTACTCTTTATCACCAAAATCTAAACTTACACACATGTTATGTTAACCAAAAAAAAAAAATTATGAAAATGAGTTAAACACATACAGAATTAAATATAAGGATAGCCAGTTATATCTGAAATCTTGAAAATATTTAAATATCTGTAATCCTGAAAATATTTAAATAACAGCATTATTACATCTCAGTAAGGATTATTAGCTTTCAATGGTTCATTTTTTTAAGAAAAGTTTTGGTGCCTTTTCAATCTCTAATTATTTTTTTTATTTAGTATGTATGAGTTACAAAGTTTAAAAAAAAAATTAATTCAACCTATACCGAAAAGCTCTTGCCGTGCTTAACATTTTTATGCCAATTAGCTCTTTTTCTCTTATTCATTTACAATTTAGCTGTTGAGCAAAGGTCACTTTTTTATTCTTCTTTAACTCGAGATTGCTATTAATTTATTATTACAAAGTAGAACGAGAAACAAAGACACTGACTATTTATTCTTTTATTTGCAGAAATTTATTACATTTGCTATGTTTATTTTATATAAACTAATACTGCATAAACTAATTACATAAAGGAAATTCTGACATTACAAATTATATTAGATTTAAATATCATTTTTAAACGAAACTGTTCTATGTTGGATAAAAACAATGCTTTTTACAAACTTAACTGTTTTTAATTTTTTAAAGCAGGGAATTAAGCTTAGAAACAATTATTTAGAGCTCTTTTTTGTTTATTCAAAAGTCAAAATACATGTAGAA
The DNA here is from genome assembly GCA_963932465.1 of Maratus speciosus. Lineage (NCBI taxonomy): Eukaryota > Metazoa > Arthropoda > Arachnida > Araneae > Salticidae > Maratus > Maratus speciosus. The sequence continues at coordinate 610,098,984 of OZ010790.1, forward strand.
ACTTTCAAATTATGTTCATATTAGAATTTAATACTTTTTTTTTGACATTTTGAACATTTAGAAAAAATTTTATTTTAATCAATGATTTTTTTTTTTTTAAATCGTTTGATTAAAATCACGATTTAATCGCTGATGTAAATCGTGAAAAACCGAGATTTTCTGCCCGTTGATTTTCTGCCGCATTAATCTCAAAATACTTTCCAATAAGTATTTTAGTAATCCTTGTAGTAAACACGAGCAGAAAAATGATACTTGAAATTAAATACGAAAAAATTATCATTCACAAAGCAATATTATACACGTATGGCTGTTAAACATATGAGAGGGGGGGAAAGGCAATTTACTTGTGAAATTGTATATTTCCCTCTTTATTCCAACGGTTTTTACAACCATATGCAGAACAACTACCCACCATGATATATGATTAGTTATCAAAATCATAAGCTTGAAAGAAATTTGAAAAAAAATTCAAATACCAGCATAATAGGCAATGGGAGAAAGAGCGTTTGCTGCCTAGTATGCGAACCAAAACCAAGCTAAAACTGCCGTCACTGTATTCTTCCGCACTGACCGCCGGGAATAATGTTGGGGAATAGGAAGACAGATCTCCTGTTATATGTCGAGCTCAGTGGCTACTCTCCCAGAAAACTTCCAGCACGGGTCCCTGCTGCCTACTGCACCGTACGGCAGGCGTACTGCGCACGCGCTGGAAAATCTTTTACTTTCACTTTCCACCGCCAGGTGGCGCATTCGGGAATAAACCTCTTCCCGAAACAACCAACGGAACTCAAGTTGAATGAACCACCAATATCCGTTGAAATAGGACCCGTAGAACCCGAGTAAAGAATGCAATGTTATTGTTCGAAAATGGTGATAACTAAAATCTATATTTGTACATACCTATGTAAAATAATTATTCACTTATGTAAAATATTTTCTACTCGTTCTTACCAATTATCAAATTTATTTCTTAACCCCTTAACGGTCACTTAATATTTGGAAAAAACTTCAAAAAAGTACCTATTTTTTATTACAGAAATTGAATAATTATAAGGTTTCTATATAAAATATGGAACTAGTTTTTCTTTAACGCGAAAAAAAAAATATGTTATAGAACAAATTCACATTTGTGAAAAAGCCATCATGCGAGAATTCTGTGTTTTAATGTTTGTTTTACACCATACAAATGAATGCGAATAAGACCTTTATTTTTCACATCTTACAAGGAGAGGGCCAATCTTGTTCATCATAGATTTTGATTATTTTAATATATGTTGTAGGGTAGAGACCCCTTAGTCTCAGGTTCAACGGATTTTATCCAACGCTTCTTAGTTCTTGAGAAAACGGGGGGGGGGTCTAATAGTAGTACACAACTTAAATAATTACTTTGTAACGAAAATGATAGGTTGGTCGTAGCTCAGTTGGTACGGCGTTTGCTTGCTGATCTGCGGGTCCAGGTTCGGAACCCGAGCGTGCAACATTTGTTGTTCTCATTTTTTTGTTTTATAGATATACTTGTAATTATAATTTAATAATTTAAATTAAAAATTTTAATATCATACATTAATTATAATGTTAACAAACTTAAATTTATCATTTTTTATTTTTAAATTATTATTTCTCTTCCTTTAAAGAGGTTTAAAAAGAAATTGGATCTACTATTGAATGATAAAAATTCCAAAATCGTGACAAAATCTGTTGTGGTGCCATCTAGTTATGATAAAATAAAAGAATATTGAAATAAAATAAAAATAAAAGCAGAAATAAGATAAAGGGGAAAGCAAAATAATTGAAAAAGCAAGCATACGTATTACAAATTTAAAAATGTTTAATATGCAAAAAATCGGTTGTAATTTAATTCTGATGCTAATTTTTAATATAATTATGCTTGTTATTTTAAAAACAGAATAATAGTATTATCGCATTGACTTCCATTGTTAAAGCAATGCGTAAATGATGTTTCTTTAAAATCACGAATTGACACATTTGCTCAATATCATTGCATCGATAAAGAATATATGAAATACATTTTAAAAGTGATTAAAAAAAATTAACAGTTTTAAGATGTTTTATACAACTATTTAGTTAAAAGTAAAAAATTAAATAGGTTAAAATTATAATTGGTATACAATATTATAAATTTTAATTGACAATGAGATTATTAAGTTATACTTACAAGTATATTTATAAAACAAAAAGTGAGAAAAACAAATGTAGCGCGTTCAGGTATCGAACCCGGGGATCAGCCGGCATACGCCACACCAACTGAGCTACGACCAACCTATAGCTTCGGTTGCAAAGTAGGTATTTAAGTTGTGTACTACTATTAGACCCCCCGTTTTCTCAAGAACTAAGGAGCGTTGGATAAAATCCGTTGAACCTGAGACTAAGAGGTCTCTACCCTACAACATATATTAAAATAATCAAAATCTGTGATGAATAAGGTTGGCCCTCTCCTTGTTAGATCTTTATTTATCATCATCAAACACATTTTTACAAATAATATTTGAAGTAATATAACATACAATTAATTTTGTTTATTAATAATATTTTTGAGTGTGATATATTTCAAAACATGCAATACAAAATCCAACATTACAATCAGCGCCAAAAACCAAACCCAAACGTTAACCATTTGCGCTCGGCGTCTCTTACACAAATTTTATTCGATCGGCACCACATTTTTAATGGAAGTTTCATTCAAGTACACAATTTCAAAAATACTCTGATTAAATAAGGTACATTTTATTTTCCTTTATTACTGGTGCCAAAAACAAATTTTGCAATGAAAGATTATGTCATCGCAGTGGAGCCCTCGAGTGCATAGAGTTATATTCAGAGACTTCACACTGAAATGGCAGTTAAATTTTTCTGGTTTCAGAAGTTTTTTCCAGCAATAAATCTCCAGCCCGGAAATAGGATGGGCACGAGAAATAATGAACGACACCTCAGCTTGTGATATTGACGGGAGCGATGATTAAGGGGTTAATTAGATTTCGGAAGAATGCGCCGATATTGTGGCGACGGCCCTCTCCCACACAAATTTCCAACTCGCACCTTCTTTAAAGTTTGCATAAGTTATAAAAAAATATGTATCCATGGGTTGCATAAAAAACCTTACTTAAAAAGCACATTTAAAGCAGAAAATATACAACGATTTTAATAATTTGCTGGCGCCTCAAGAAAACTTTAAAACTCATCCTCTTTAAAATTTGTATATATTTTAAAATTACATATACCCGAGGGCTGAACACAAAAATCTGATTTTAAATAATTATATTTAGTTCAGAAAAAGCAACAATTTAAAAAATTTGCTGCCCTACCCTCTTTCGAAATTCCAATCCCCCGTCTTTAAAATTTTTACGTTATAAATAATGTGTATTCGAGGAGTGCATAAAAAATCTGACTTAGAAAAAGGACAATTAGTACATAAAACGAAACGATTTTAATAATTTGCTCGCACCCAAACGTTTTAAAATTCAAATCCGTATCTTAATTGGTTATTTTAATTAGTTATCTTAATTGTTCCTAAGTGGTAAAAAATTATACAATGTATTTTTTACGCAAAAAAAGGGAAATTTTTTTTCGGTTTTAATTCCATCCATTGTTAATTTGCTTCTCTTCGGAAAGTAGGGTCACCGAAACTGCCTGGCTCGTTCTTTGAAATGTTGTGATGTAACGACATTCTTTTGAGTGTCTCTGCACACTTCATTTTGAATGCCATAATAGACCCCAATATCATATATCAATTTCATAGCAATCTGGCGACGTTGACCCGAATTAGAGTACGGACAGGCAAACCCAATTCATAAACACTTTTCAACTAATGTTGGAAACTGTTAAAAAGGAAAGAAATAGAACATTTCATTTTTGATACATCTCTATAATAATAGTCTAAGTCATGTGACTGTCAACAACAGTTCCGGGTTGACCACTTCGCTTTTTATATTCCAGGCGGCCATTTTGGTGTTTGGTGCAGGGTCCATGAGTGTTTTTATGTAAAAAATGTAAGAAAAGGTATTATAGAAATATTGTTTACATTTTTCCTGGCTTTTCTACGCCCACTTCCGGTATTTGTCTCAGTGCTTCCTGCTTATTAAATTAGCCGTAACTCCTCTTCAAATAACCATACACTGTAAAAAAAAAAAAAAAAAAAAAAAAAAAAAAGGAGATTCTACTGGCAATCTAGACGCCAGTACTATTTCCGTTTTTTTACGGACATTTTTCCCCATAATTTACAGAAAAAATTCCGTTTTTAATCAGAAAAACGGAAATTATTCTGTAATTTATGGGGGGAAATGTCCGTGTAAAAACGGAAATAGTACTGGAATGTAGATTGCCAGTAGAATCTCCGTTTTTTAATCTTTTTTTTTTTTAAATTGTTTAGTAATATAATTAAAGCAGATTTCGAATTGTAAAAGATTGCTTTTCTAAATAAAACAAAAACTTTCATGAAAACCTTCATTTTAACGTAACCCTTAACTCCCTAGTATGCATAATTAAACAACAACGAAAAATCATGAGTACGGCATAGATTATGAAACACTTTCCAACACATTCAGAATACTATAACAAATCTTCACAGTTTACTAAGGTGATAAAGGACGTCTAAATGAACAATTTGGAAAACGCATAAGAGGCATTCTAAAAAAAAATTAACTTTCAGGACTAAAAATCTCATGAAATTAAATTTAATAAAATAACATTTTAAACTCATAGAAGAATGCCTTAATGATTCAAAATAAAGAAAAAATGATCAGCAGCGAAATTTTTTTATTTAACAGAGGTTTAAGTTAAATCTTTTTAAGACTAAGTGATAGCCACAATGTTCATGGATTTTTAGAAACAGTTATTTAAATTGGATTAAATTAAAAAAAAAATATTTACCTCGGAAAGTGCAGGAATAAACCTTGCGGACGGTCAGGCTACCCATAAAGCCACAATGTTTGAAATTGATATTTAAATGCTCATTTAAATTCTGTAGTAAATTTCCCGTAGAAGAATTTTAGCTATTCTTTCTCTAGCATACTTCTGCATGAGAAAAAAAATTGAAAAAGAAAAAAAATCTTTTGCTGCATCAGAAGTGATTTCCTGTATAATTTTAGCAAGAGTGACGGCAAGGAATCTAAAACCCAGGGGCAGAGTTAAAAAAATAATAACAACCGTAAAAATGAGTGCAGCCGTAAAATTTTTTACTACCTATTTATATAAAACAATAGTCCCAGTTTCGGAAAAAAATGACAATGAATGACTTTTATGGAAACAATTTTATACAGACAGCTCCAAACTTTAAAATCAGCATCGGGGACACAGGACGGTATATGAATTTCGAGATCTATGTGAACCCCCCAACATCGTCCAAAACTTATTTATCTCGTTATTATTGTTATGCGATGGGATATTTTCCAGTATAAGAAATTAAAAAAATATATATACAGGGATATGTACTAAAATGAAAATTAATATTCATGGGCTAAAAAATATATAAAAGTCAAAAATATGTGAGAATGCCTCATAACGCATTTGAAAATACAATACAAAAACAGATGTCACTCAAGAAATTCTTTAAAAAATATCGGCTATTTAATGATTAATAGGCCTTCATTTGTTTGTAATATAGACAATTAAATTAAATATAGTTTATAGTAGCTCCCTCTTTTATCAGAAATCATTCATTTATATTTTTTCAAAATAGCACGTATTTTAATTACACTTTTTTTCCCAGTAGCTATGGGAAAATGGCAACCAAAAGATATAATTACTATTTTCCAACTATTTTTTCTTTACTTTCTACAGAAATGGAGTACTTGAGTATCCAAAATAAAACAAATAGCACAAAAAACGACAAAAAAAAATTAATATCTCAAAAATAACGTAAAGAGATGATGTTTTCAAACCAATTACATTAAAAAGTACTTTTTTTTCTCTCAATACGATGGTATAAAAATCGAAAATGTGCGCTGCTTAGAAGTTAAAAAAAATTACAGTAGAGTATTTAATAGCACAATAATACATCTGCTTTGTTTTACGGCTGGCTTATACAACGGAACGTTATTTTTTGGAGACGAGATTTTATATGCTGGGAGAAAGAAATAGCGTATCGCGGGGTAAAAAGCAAAATTTCATTTTTAATAAATTAGCTTAAGAGGTGATAAAATTATTCGTTCCATTAATCACACACACAAAAAAAGGGAAACATGATAGGAATGTAAATATATTATGACACACTGCAAAAAAGTTGTTTGAAATTGGCGAATATTTCTAACAACCGTGTTTGATGAGAGAGGTGAAGAAAAGCTCAACAAACGTACCAGGGTGTAAAAGCGACTCAAGGGCGATACAGATTGGTTCGGAATGCAAAGAGCATTTTGCTATTGACTGATATGCATAGGAATAAAATGAAAACAGATTTGGTATTGTAAAAGATTGTCTTTCAAGTAAAACATCAAAAAAGTTTCGAAAATTTTCACGAAAACTGTCATTTTAATGTAAGCAGATACTTTAAATTCTTTAGTATGCATACTTAAAGATAACATGTGATTTATCTCCGATAGCAAATAATTGCCAACAGCCGATGAAGAAAAAAATGAAAAACAAAATTTTATTTTTTAATAAATTAGCTTAAGAGGTGATAAAATTTTTCGTTTCATTTATCATATGTGGTCAAGCGAAAGACATTTTTATTATTATTCGATCGTTTTCATCCGCAGACGATACTTCAAAAGAATTGAAACAACTCTTCTCTGACGTTTTTATCGATGCTAGAACCTGTCATTCGAATTTAATAATGTTGTCGCTACCATGAAGATTTAATGTTCTGTGTTTTCTGCTTTATAAATAATTTATTTTTTAAATTTTAAATTAAAGAATATTATAATTTTCTAATCAAGTCCCAGCGTTTTCTTCTGCTTCACACACACAAAAAAGAGAAACATGCTAGGAATGAAAATATATTATGACACATTGCAAAAAAGTTGTTTGAAATTTGCAAATTTTTCTAACTGCCGTGTTTGATGAGAGAGGTGAAGAAAGGCTCAATAAACGTACCAGGGTGTAAAAGCGACTCAAGGGCGATTCGAATTTGCTCTGAATGCAAAGAGCATTTTGCTATTGACTGATATGCATATTTATTGGATTCTGCTTCCAACTATTTTCTTTACAAAGCATTATTTAAGCTGAAAATGTTGTTTATTTTGTTTTAATCTTTGACAGAGTTTGATATACGGGTTTGGGAGTTCAAATGCAAATGTAGATTAATGATTCATTAAATGATTTATTTTATTAGAACCATTTGATGGGCTGATAAGGCATGGTTTATTATTATAGAGGTGGATTTCACACTAGTTGTTTCCCTTTTCAGTTCTTTAATGTTTTGAACACCGGAAGTTAATAACTATAAAAATAAATAAATAAATCTATATTAATAAAAGAAAGTTTATCTCTGTCTCTGTGTGTGTGTGTGTATGTGTTCGACGGCTAGTAAAATCCACGGCACGTACGAGGCTGAAAATTTTTGAGAGGCTAGCGTCAAGTGTCTCCTGATGGACATGAGACTCGGAATTTTAAAATTCTAATAATTAGTTGAGCTATTAATTAAAAATCGCAACTCATTCTTTAAAAACTGATCGCGGTGCTAGCGAGAGGGGTCTTATTTACGCGTCGGTTGAAAATGGAGGTCGAAAATAAGAAATTTCGGAGGCGGGGGTATTTTTTCCTTATTTATTAACTTACATCATCGAAACTGCTAAGTAAAGTTAAAAACGGAAGAGATATTATGAAAGGTCGTACTCTAACGACTCTAATGCCGCAATAAATTAAAAAGAAAATCCAGTTAACCCTTTGAGAAAAAGTTTTAAAAAGGGTCGTTTTTCCGAAAAACGTTTTTCTCCCTTATTCCAACGCCCCTTCAGGGGGCAATTTTAGAGGTACCGACAAACCAAAAAAAAAAAAAAATTTTTTAACTGAAACCTTTTTCTAATCGATGGTGTAATCGATTCTAATAAAATATGAGTTTCAACCCTTTCAAATACACCGTCGAACTCAGATCACTTTGCACATGACCGAAACGATATTTTTTCTACGCTAAAAGTAACTGATCGTCCGTATTTTAACACAATCTTTTTGGAGCATCTATAAAGCTATCAGCTATTTTGGGCAACTTCTATGAAAAGTCCAGTCAAATATTGTGAAAACTCAGAAAAATATAGTGAGCTGATTGAAAAGTTGTGGAAAATCCCTTATAATAAAGCTATTTTTAGAAAGCAACTCATTATATCGCCTCTATCCTTACAAATTTCCGCGATATTTGACTGGACTTTTTAATTAAGTTGTCCTAAATAGCTGATTACCAAATTATGAAATAAAAATTTTGAAATCTTCCACACATGCGCAGTTAAAAATTATTTCACACAAGTGCCCATATCTTATTAAATATTTAATATATTCATGTTTTAATTGAAATGCGCTGTTGCTACTGTTCTTTGTCAGGTTTTCGGAAAGTTGTGTTAAATTGGGTTGAAAACTCTGTGTGCTATAAACAAAAAACTTTTGAATTTTTCACAAACACAATAACATCTTCACGAATATGAGTGCTATGCTTACACAAATGCACACAAACGTTGAACATGAGCCAAAGAGTCATTTAACACAGTGACAAACCATTTCCAGCATTTTCTGTTACATAGGTGATCGCAAATATTATTTTATTATTAACTTTATTATTAGCCCCCTAATTGTCCGCCAGACTAAATCTTCACCAAGAAATATGAAATCAAACATATTCTTGACATCCCAGAAGTTCAAGAACAATTCGCCAATAATGTTGGTAGATATTCGACAAACCGTATACAATCGAAAGCATCCAGTCCCTGTACCTTAACTTTTGGAGGCCAATGCATTTACAGTCGGTAAGAAATCTTATTTTTGTATATGGGCAAAGTGACCATTTTAGTTTCTTCCGCTGCATAGTGCCCCCGCCATGCTGGAACTGCACGAAACAGTCGTCACAGATGCTGGTAGTATTGTCTGCGATTTTGAAACGAAAGGCTACATTTTTTTAGTTTTTAACTCTTTGTTTTTTCTCATTTTTGATTTTAGCAAGTGGCATAATTTCTTGATTATGGCTCAATAATATGCACTGATATAATTACTTTTATGCTGTTTGATCAGTATTATCAACCTTATAAATGATGCGTGTTTGAAAACGCTAAGCCATGTCGCTTATACATGCTAGGCCACAGTTTTTGTAATGGCGTCATTTCGGGTAAAGTGGGCAGAAAGAGATCGGGCAAAATGGCCAGATGGCTACTTTGCCCGGAAACGATTTTTTATTCGTTGTTTATAGCAAAATACAATTCCAAAGTATTTTCTTTGAAGGAAAGAAGATAGGTCGGGGCAATACCTTTTTCAGATAAAGGCTTACTCTCGACATTTGTAGTCTGCACAGGTCTGCTGGGGGGAATTTGTTCCCCTCCATTCAACCTATTGATACTCATTACTGTTTACTTTATTTTGTAACGATTTAATACTTAAAATATTAAAAACATAATATTTATTCTTAACGTGTGTTAACTTTAGCTTGTATTGATTCAATATACATCCTGAATCAATGCGATTTGTTTATTTACCTATGCTGGCCATTTTGCCCAACCTAGTCGGATAAAGTGGCCATTTGTAATTTTTCTTTTAAAGTATGTGTACATCAGATTAATTTTAACACAATTATTCTAATTGATAAATAAATCATATCAGATGCAAATTTCCAACTGGGAGAAAAATGTCAGGACCAGGATTCGAACCCGGGTCTCTTGGCTGAAGCCGCCAATGCTCTACCATCTGAGCTAAACCGGACGAATCTGGTGGAACTTTTTCAACCAACTAACCTTATTGACCAATTAACCTTATGGTCCGGACATTTTTCGAACAGTTGAAAATGTACATCTGATAATGTGTACATCTTAATTTTTTGTTGTTGTTGTTTTAAAGTAAAATAGCAATTAAAACTACAGTTACTATAGTTACTAGTGGTATTTATTTCTAGAACTTTACTAGATAAAAAGGTATCCTAAAAATTCATCGAACCTTAGAGTGGCTACCACTTTATCCTTCCTTCCCCTACACATTTGTTTATTTAGAAACTAGAAAAAATGTTTCATCCACGCAAACCTTTTTGTTATCAGCATAATACAATAACAACTCCTAGAATACATTTTGGTGCTGTATCTAAAATACCGAAACCAATACTTTTAAATATGTTGTGTAGAGACGCGTATGTAGAAATATCCAATACAGAAACGAAAGAAAAGTATGCGACAACTTTTGTCGTGATTTCTATCCCTCACTTAAAACCTAAAGTTTTCGAGCACTCACTTATAAAATTTAAATAATACTTTGTCCGCGAATTACATAAAGAAACGAAATCGGCATTTTAGTCGATGAATGTTCAGAGGTTTACATAGAGAGTTGTATGCAGATTTTCAGATTCTCACCTATTCCGACAGCGATCGATTGGAAATATCGGAGAAAGGAAACTCACGAAATCACTCGATCGAATTTTTACATCACGCATTCAGTGCAGAAGACAGAGTAATCGTCTTTAAAATTAAGTGGCGTGAGCTATGGGAGGAGTGGCAATAGGTTTTTATAAAAAAATGATTTGGGTAGATAATGTTTACTCGGATGTCTTGATTATGTAGCTAAAAAAAAAACAGTCTGAAATGCAAGTCAGTTTAAGGTGAGATTAGCCGAAAACTTCCAAATAATCAGTTTTCTGCATTTTGCATTTTTTGAATGCTTAAAGTGACTGAAAATAGCGGAAAGGGTGACACATTTGAACTGGGGGCGGTTTTGAACAGTGACTATATACATTTTTTTTTAATCTGAAAATGCAATATTCCTATTTTTTAGAAGTAATGTTAGCAATGCTAACTTACGTATGTGTCACATGCTTTTTACCACATTGTAGTTATAGTTCAGTCATGAATTGTGATCATGTGATTTTACATCTTATAATTAAACTTTTGAGTTTCTGTTTGTAAGCTTCTGAAGCCTGTGTTGTTGTCTTCTGCTGTTCATCTTTAGTGACATAATAGTTAGTAAATTTATGCTTTTCTTATCATTAGAACTAACCTTGATCAAATCTGTTTATAACATAATAAGCCTACTTTTCCAATATGATGGCAATAAGAGACAGATTTGAACAGATCTAGTGGGGTAGTTTTGAACATTTTCAAAACTGCCTGCTCTTGTTTAAATTAAAGCGACTTTCAAAATTAATATGTATTTATGGAATATATTTACGATCATTTATATAATTTTAAATGTTAGAACTTATGATTCAGTTCATTTCACTTTTACTTTAATTTCAATAATTTTGCCAACAATGCTACTATATATAAGGCTAATTAATTCTATTAAATCTATAGGTTATTCATCAAAAGTTTTCATCGATTTATTTTTAAACATGAAAAGGGATAATACAGTATTTTAAACTAATTGAAACTTATACTTCATATTTATTTGTTTTTTATCTATGGAATTTACAGCATAAATGTGCGTGCCCCAAAACTTTCAAGTTGATAACCATGAAATTTACTGTATTCTTGAGGCTACTCTATTACTGAGAGAATGGCATTGTTTTGTGCACATTTCCACCTCACTGTACACATAGACTGCAGCCGTTAAATGTATATCAGTACTCGGTCCTTTCGAAACAAAACTTGCTCAAAAGTAGAATAGATGGTTACTTAGTAATCCTGGTAAAACACTTTTAGTATATAATCTCCCAGGTATGATTCATGAAGCATTGATCTGTCATTTACTCGAATGAATATTATTGCAGGCTTTGCAAAAACAGGTATATTGCCTTTTGATACTACTGTTTTCAATGATGATGAGTTTGAATCCCCTGCAGTAACTGGCAAGACAATATTAGATAATACACTTTATGTTTCAGATCCTTCTTATGCTGCTGCGGGTGATTGTTTAGACCTGCATCTGATACAAATGTAAAACCAAAAGCAGATACTTCTAAAGTTAAAAATTATATATTATCTTTTTTTAGTCTGTCCTCTATTTTTATGAGAATACAAAGTTATTATTAAAATCTTTGAATGATTATAAAATTATTTAATACCCTTTTGCTACTACTCTAACACCCGAATTGGTCCAACCTTACCCGAATCTTTATGCTATCTAAAGTACTTTCCTTCGTAATTTAAATGTGCCTTTCTTTTCGCTAATCTTTGTATAAATTTTATGATATAAATTAAACATCTGTCAGTAAATATATACGTTGACGGATGGCAGATGAAAATTATAATTTGGAGCAGGTTTAAATAAATAACTTAAAAGATTTAATGCTCATTTCTTTAATCATATAAAAACATTTTTCATCCGTGATCCATCGCCAGTTTGATGTTGTTAGATTTTAAATTTGTACATGTAGTAAGGCTAACGAATTTTTGATTTAACGTATTTTCGTGGTTCGACAGAATTTTTTTCTCGTGCTAGGGGGATCACATCACTCTATCTTGTTAGCTTCGAATAAAAGAACTTCCATGGATTTTAAGTGTCATCAATCTGTCTTTATCATCAGTATTTTACTATTGCCTCATTAAGGGCTGTGAATATATAACGTTATAATTTTAGGAGGGAGTGGAGGGGGGTCGTCTGTCACATGATATCGTAAGATATCGCTAGGGGAAAGGGGGGGTTGTCTTTTGATATCATTATCATTTTTCACGCAACCAAAATTTTCTTTTTTTATTTGTTACTAGGTCTTTACATCAAAATTATATGTTATCTTTTTTTAGTCTGTCCTCTATTTTTATGAGAATACAAAGTTATTATTGAAATCTTTGAATGATTATAAAATTATTTAATTCCAAAATATGTAATATCCCCAACGTTTGGCATTCCTATTCTTCTGTCACACGTGTACGCAGCTATAATCCGCTGTTCGAGAAATCATATGCGAAGTACGTTTGAAATGATACTTTGTGTTTACTAATAAATAAAAGAGAAATAATTTTGTCCGTCTGCTTTGTTGATAAGAAGTTCTGTTTGCTCCCCCCCCCCCCCTCCTCCCGTGCGGGGTCAAGTGCAAGAAGACATTATTACTGATGAACGCATTATGTAAAAAAAGCTATTATTAAGTTATTTTAAATAGTAACTATTTCTTTTAAGTGTTAATTTAATAATTGTTATTTCATGTATAAAATGATATTTTATTGACTTCTCTTCATTTCGAATCAATAAAGTATGCAAAAAATAAATGTAACCATATTTGTATATCACTAAAAAATTCAAAAGAATTTTTAGACATTGATAACGATATCATTGCCGGGGGGGGGGGGGGTCGAGGGACGATAAAGTATGATATCGTAAGGGGGGGAGGGGTCCAACATTACCAAAAAGTTGATAACGTTATATAAGTACAGCCCCTTACAGATCAACGGCCTTAACTTAATCTAACCAACAGATGCCTTTAAATAAATACAGATACAAATTATTGACGCCATAATAAGTATAAAAATATTTAAAATGTTTGGTCGTATCTGTTTAAGGAAAAATACGTTTATATATTTTGTTTAAGTCTATCTTACGTTGAAATGATTATTTGTTCAAAAGTGCCTCAATCTTGTTCAAATGTGGTCCATGAAGTGGTACATTTGAACCAAAATAACCATATTTGAAAGAAAGTTTTTACAGAAAATGCCATTAAAGTTTAGCGCGTGCTGTGTGCTGCCACTTAACGATAAGAAACGTTGAACCGAATTTTCGGTTATAGTGCATCCAATGTAGAATTCTCTTTTCCAGTCATTTTTATTTGAAACAAAAACTCGATAAAAACTCTTGCTTTCTCCAGTTTTTTGGTTAAAAGTTAAACCTTTACTTTTAGCAGTGTGGAATTTTGTAGAAAAAAATCTCTAATGAGATCTTCTCATTAAAATGTTTTAAAAAGAAGTGTTCCTACTTGTGAGAAAAATTCTAACTACTGTGCTGTATGCTTTCTTACAAAACGCAGAATATTTTCCTCGGCTCAGTAGCTATACATGTAATTCTTATTTAACATTATAAATGTTAAGCGATCCCTTGACATATTTACTTTATTTTGCGAGATGCCATTATTGTTATAAAAAGAAAAATAAAAGTAAATTTTTTAGCTTCTGTAAAATTACTATTAGAGTGTCGTGTATGGCATTGCTTGGTACGACTAAACAGAAAAAAAAAGTTTCATCACTTTTACTATTAAAGTTACATAAAATATTCAAAGGTATTAGGGTGATTACATTTAGATTAGTAATGCACTGAACATGCATAATTTTGTCGGCATGCTGAAACATATGACACAAATGACAACTTTCATATCATTATTATTTAACAGACAGAAATGAAGTCAGGTATATTATGCAGATGAGGGTTGCTGGATGACACGAGGTTGCGTGCCAGATGTAAATGATGGTCTATCATCAATGCAATCACCCTGAATCGGTAAACATTCTAGCTTAAATTTAGCCGCGAACATAAAAATGAGTTTTTCTAGTAAATGTCAACAAATTTAAAAAAAAAAAACAACAACCCTCGAACTAAATAAAAACCATATCATTCAGACACTATTACATGCTTTCCCATTAATACTATTAATTTAAATAAAACATCAGAATGAAACTTTGAAATTATTCTTTCCGAAATAGCATATTGCAAACAACTAAATCGGAAAAAAATGCCAAAAAAACAAACTTTTTACAAGCATTTTATGATGTTTCATGTTCAAAAACATACATCGTGTTATCATTTTGAGTTGAAATTGCTTTTAAAACTTGTTTTGTATGTAATTCAGTTTCATGATTATGGGATGTTCACCGTACAAGTTTAAAAGACAATCAAGAACAACATAAAACCCGACTGGTTATTGAAGACACGTATAATCATGATAATCGATCATTATGTGCTTATATCATATTGATTCAAGAAGTGCATATGGGAAGGAAATTTTATCATTGCGGAGTATTTATTATGATTTAATTTCTTATAAAGTATTTATTATGGTGCAATGGAAGTTTATTTTTTTAAGGGGACAACTTACATCAAAATTGATCAAAATAACGCTCTTTTAAAAAGTTAAATGAAAGTCTGTTTAATTGTGAATATTTTGACACCTCATTTTTACCCATACGGTAATTATATCGCGAGATATTGTAAATTTTGTTAGTACTAGGGGGCTCGGCCCCCTACGAGCTACGCTCGCCAACCCCCGTCCAGACACCGTAGACTCTAAATGCACGCTAATTTGATCGGCTTTAAAAAGATTTCGAAAGATTGAATTATAATTTAAAAAACAGTGGCGATCTCTCTATAAACGGATTTCTATTCATTTCTCTTTGATTGGGGAATTTTAACGCCAAATCCGTTGCGGTACTACTTGATTATCCCGTCGACAAATTTCGCCAAATTATATAAATCGCCAAATCACTCTCCAAATTATACAAATTGACATAATTTTTATTTTAAATAACGAAAAAACAAATAAATTAGTACAACATTAATTAAAATACAAATAAAACATCGAAATAAAAATAACTTGATTACGTAGACACGTGTAACAACATTTCAAAATAAGCTAATATAAAAGGAATTAAGTAAACAGAGTCTTTGTCTCCTGGCATTTTTTAACAAAGTGAAAAGAAAGTTCTTATAAATGAGACATTTTAAATTAATCGTTTTTAATCTGACGTAATTTTGACCAAACTATTCTTTCTCTTTTTAATATTCACGTGAAAATACTTGTGTTAGAAATGAAATATTATTTGCGCTTTCCTAACAAAAATAGTTGAAAAGTATCCTCTTAAAATATCAAATAAATGTCTAGCGCAATTTCTAAATTTAAACCGTTTTGCAATATTATTTTGTGTTCATTTTATGTAATAACTGTAATGTGACGTAAATATGACGTAATTTCTCCTATTTAAGACTTCTAACGCATGTTAATAAATTTATTGTTTTACAAATTCCTTTCTCTCTTAAAATTCACGCGTAATTATAGTTTTTATGACGTAATTTTTAATAAGTTCCTGCTTTTTGTACATAATTATTTAATTCTAATTCCAAATGTTTTTTTCTGTTTATAATAGTCACGTGTAAATAAATTTTTAATTTATTTACGCGTATAAATATTTTTTTTTTTTTTTGAAGCAAACATTATTGTTTCCGCTGTTTATACAGTTGGCAACAGTTTAAGTTAATATCACTTTCTAAAATCAGTTAAAAATATCTCTAGAAATGCTGAAAATCTGAATTTAAAATAGAAATAAAACTTCAAAAAAATAGTCAAAATAAAATAATTAATACAATCTGCACTCCGGCAAATTCTAACGCATAAAATGATCTAAAAATGATTAAATTCCTATGAACAGTTTTTGCTCCTATAAAACTTTTTTAGTGGAACGATTTTGTCCAACTTTAGCATTAAATATCTCTTAAAATAATTCTTCGATCTGAAAACTGTCTGCATCAGCGTGTTTGTCAAACATTTTTGTATAATACTACCGATTTTCACATTTTTGTATGCATTATTTTTCTTAATATTAACGAAGAAAGACCTCCGGTCACAAAAATTCAAAACCGGCGGCGGCGGTGACAGCGGTAGTTACTTTTTTTTAGAATAGAGAGATACCCAGCGTAATGACCCTCACAAATTAAAACTTTAAATGGCTTTTTCTCCATGTTCCTATTTTCTTCATTTTCATCTTTTAAAAATGCTACGGCTTAGCTTGTATTTGAGATTTAAACTTTTTTGTACACTAGGGGGCTCGCCCCCCTACGAGCTACGCTCGCCAACCCCCGTCCAGACACCGCAGGCTCTAAATGCACGCTAATTTGATCGGCTTTAAAAAGATTTCGAAAGATTGAATTATAATTTAAAAAACAGTGGCGATCTCCCTATAAACGAATTTCTATTCATTTCTCTTTGATTGGGGAATTTTAACGCCAAATCCGCTGCGGTACTACTTGATTATCCTGTCGACCAATTTCGCCAAATTATATAAATCGCCAAATTATACAAATTGATATAATTTTTATTTTAAATAACGAAAGAACAAATAAATTCGTACAACATTAATATAAACACAAATAAAACGTCGAAATAAAAATAACTTGATGACGTATACACGTGTAACAACATTTCAAAATAAGCTAATATAAAAGGAATTAAGTAAAGAGAGTCTTTGTCTCCTGGTATTTTTTAACAAAGCGAAAAGAAAGTTCTTTTAAATGAGATATTTTAAATTAATTCTCAAAATATCAAATAAATGTCTAGCGCAATTTCTAAATTTAAACTTTTTTGCAATATTATTTTGTGTTCATTTTATGTAATAACTATAATGTGACGTAAATATGACGTCATTTCTCCTAAGACTTCTAACGCATGTTAATGAATTTATTATTTTACGATATCCTTTCCCTTTTAAAATTGACGTGTATACTTTTTATGACGTAATTTTTAATAAGTTCCTGCTTTTTATACGTAATTATTTAATTCTAATTTGAAAGATTTTTTCCTGTTTATAATAGTCACGTGTAAATAAATTTTTAATTTGAAGCAAACATTATTGCTTGCGCTTTTTATACAGTTGGCAACAGTTTAAATTAGTACAATTTTCTGAAATCTGTAAAAAATATCTCTAGAAATGCTGAAAATTTGAATTTAAAATAGAAATAAAACCTGAAAAAATGAGTCAAAATAAAAAAATTAATGCTATCTGCACTCCGGCAAATTCTAACGAATAAAATGATCTAAAAATGATTACACTGCCATGTATAGTTTTTGCTGCTATAAAACTTTTTTAGTGGAACGATTTTGTCCAACTTTAGCATTAAATAACTCTTAAAATAATTCTTCGATTTGAAAACTGTCTGCATCAGCGTGTTTATCAAACATATCTGTATAAAACCACCGATTTTCATATTTTTGTATGCATTATTTTTGTTAATATTAACGAAGAAAGGCTTCCGGTCACAAAAAAATCAAAACCGGCGGCGGCGGCGGTGACAGCGGTAGTTACTTTTTTTTAGAATAGAGAGATGTTCGTCATTATAGATGTGATAAATCTGCGCATATAATGAGCTTTCAGGTTTGTTTTTTTTTTTTTTTTTAAATAAAAGTATATGAAGATGTGTTAGATTTTATCGTTTTACACTATATATCAGAAAAAAAAATTACATTAAATGCAATATGAGATGTATCTAAAAATCCATGCGCTGTCTTGTGTGATGCACATTTAAAATTTTTAAAGAAATTGGGCAAAAATATCAATATTTAAAAAAATAGTAGAAATTTTAAAAAAATTTAAATTTTGTTAAACGTTTTAAAAATTTTAATTAAATATGCAGTTAAATTTATTTTTTCAAAATGTACTTTTAGTTGAACATTGAAATGAAGTGACTTCGCCATTTAAACCATATTTTTAAAAAAAAGTGTTGAAAAGGTAGACTGTCCCCTTACAAGTATTGTTTAAAATGCAGTAAGTTGTATTTTTAACCTCTTGATTATGGAGTTGAGACACCGTATGTCCCAGAAACTATTTTTTTATTCTATTTGCACCACTTTTTTGAAAATAATTCCCTGCGATATATTTATACTAGGATATTTTCAAGAGATACCTACGACAAAGAATTTTTTTTTTTTAATTACACTGGACAACAAGTATAAACTTATGCTCTGTTACTGAACTGACATTAAATGTTTCTTATTCAGTTTTTTGTGCTGATTCCGAATCTAATTTTTGATTTTCACCAACAGGTAGACTTTTTGTGATATTTGCATATTTCGATTTATGCAAATGTTGGAATGTTTGTACAATTATATGCAAATTTAAAGCATAAAGCAATATCAGACTGATTTTTTTTTATTTTAAGTTATAATTACTGTCCAGTTTGCTTTGCAAAAATGACGTGTTCGAGATTATACTGAGATGTGACAGTGAAATAGTGTATCTAATTTACATATTTTTCACGTTTTTCTAGTACCCTTTTTTGACGTCCAAATATTTCTGTCATATGAGTACGGTAATAGTTTCTAAATCGATTTCCACATTCTTGTCCATATTCTCGTACACAAAAAGAATACTGGAATATCGCTTACACAATGGAGCTTTACATTCAATAAGATATGGATATAAATTAGCTAGTTCCAATCTTCCAGAGAAGAAAAATATTTCTCTAATACAAGTACATAGAAAGTGATATAGATAAATACAATAGACAATGGCGCCAATTTATATGGGCCCATGGGGCGAGAGCTCACCCAATAATAGGATCTCTTCGCACCCAATTTCAATTAATTTAATTCGTAATCTATTTCTTTATTTATTTAATCGCTGAAATGAAATTTGGTTTTAATGTTCTCAAAATAATTTTGCTTGAAAAATAGAAACGGATATAAATCAGACTTACAGGAGCAGTCATCCTTTAACGAATGTATAATTAAATTTCTCACATAAACAAAATTCCTGTCTATTTTGCCATCTTTTTTGGTGTCTTGAATGGATAAAGCACTCAAGTGACTAAAATGTATGCTTTTCTTGACATTTGGTTTTTTGCTCTTTCAATAGTCAGCAATTCCAATGCTATTAAAAATAAGTATAAAAGTATTTATAAGGAAGAACTTATAAGAATATAATTTAATAAAATTACTTATAAAATTATAATAATTTAAAAAGTTGCTTAGAAAAAACATAATTTACCTTCGAATTATCATCTTTGACCATTTCCTCTCCCCCCCCTTCTCTTTCTGCAGATACATACACACTAAGGGGGAATATATATATATATATATATGTATATATATATGTACATGGTGTGTTCAAAAAGTTTCAAGACTGGTCTGATAATACAAAATTTATTAAACAATTTTGTATAGCGAATTAAAATTCTTCGAAATATGACCCTTGGGCATCAACACACCGCTGTCAACGTTTTTTCCATTGTTCATAGGCTCCCTGGAAGCCTTCGCATGCAAGGCTGTTAACGGACCTCGTCGAGCTGCCTGGATCGCTTGAATTGTGACGAATAGCTTCCCTGTCAAGTATTTCTTGATCCGGGGAAACAAACCAAAGGCGCTGGGAGCGAGGTCGGGGCTGTAGGGGGCTTGGAAGAGTATTGCCACGTTAAACTTAGCCAAAACTTCGGCGGCAGCAAGCGACGTGTGAGAGGGCGCATTGTCGTGTTGAACAATCCAATCTTCTTTGATGTCCGGGCGGACGCGCCGGGTTAGGTCAGTTTTACGCTAGAGTGCTCCTCCATTCGAAGGATCGAGCCCCGAACAGCCCAAACCTCGCTCCCAGCGACCTTTTTTTGCCCCCCGGATCAAGAAAGCCTGAAAGGGAAGCGATTCGACACGATTCCAGCTATTCAGGCAACTTCGACGAGGTATCTTAACAGCCTTGCGCACGAAGGGTTCCAGGGATCCTATGAACTATGGAAAAACGCTGGCAGCAGTGTATTGATGCCCAAGGGTCATATTTCGAAGAATGTTAGTTCGCTGTACAAAAATGATTAATAAATTTTGTATTCTCAGACCAGTCTTGAAACTTTGTGTGTGTGTTGAGTAAAATAACACCATGTATGTGTGTTATTTTACTCAAAAATTTTTGTGCCCACTCAATATTTTTGAAAAGTTGGCGCGACTGACAATAGATACAATAAATAAAACTGGTGGGATGTGGCAATCCCAAAACTTTCTTCTATCTCATGCATGTTAATATTTCCTGAAAAATTCTCTAACTGAATCTGAAGTTTGATGAAAATCCGGGCATTCGTTTTTGAGATAGAGCTATTGCGGAAACCGCTAAAAATTCTGCATAGCAGCGCCACCTGTTGGGCGATTTAAATCAAAAACTAATCAGAACCCATTTATGTCAGGGACTAACTGAATCTAAAGTTTGGTGAAAATTAGTTCTTGATATACAGCTATTGCGGGAATCGTGAAAAATGCAGCATAGCAGCTATTGGACGATTTACACCCAAAACTAAAAAGCATTAAATTATATCAGGGACTCACTGAATCTGAGGTTTGATGAAAATTCGTTCATTAGTTCATGAGATAGAGCTATTGCGATAACAATGAATAATACAGCATAGCAGCGCCACCTGTTGGGCGATTTACACCAAAAAGTAATCAGCACCCATTTATATCACGGAGTAGCTGAATCTAAAGTTTTATTAAATTCCATTCAATAGTTCTTTTGATAGAGGGCCCACAAAATTTGTATCACATTCATACAGACAGTCACAGACTCACAGACTGACGTGGTGTAAAAACATGTTTTTCGGGATCTCTGACCCCTAAAACGTGCCAATCCGTCGAAAACCGGAATTCGAAAATTTTCACGAATCAAATACTTTCTTCTTGTAAAGATAGAAGAAAGTATAAAATATTATTAATTTACAGCAATCTTAATTAGTCACATGCTCATTAATGCAGGAAACTTCTACTTTTCTTTAAGAGGCCGCTGCACTGAAACTCTCAGAACTCGAAATTCCATGTTACCGTATGGGAAAACTTTCAAGCGCAATGACTCATTACATAATATAATTATCAGAATACCGTTTTTACAATCAGAAAATAGACGTCAGATGCAGACAATGTGCGTTTTTAAAAATTGTCTCCGTAAATTTTAAGTATTTTTAAGAAGATGATAAAATTTAATCAGATGGAAATTTCATAGTTTATAGGGATTTTTTATGTACTTAAAATCTACGTAGATAATTTTTAAAACCGCACATCATCGGCATCTGACGTCTATTTTCTGATGGTAAAAACGGTATTTTAATAATTATATTCGGTAATGAGTCATCGCGCTTGAAAGTTTTCCCATAGGTTAACATGGGATTTCGTGATCGGGGAGTTTCAGTGCAGCGGAGCCTTAACGTTTTAAATGTGAAATGCTTCCTTAATGTATTTACTTTATTTTGAGGGATGTCATTATAGTTATAAAAGAAAAATCAATGTTTAATTTTTGTAAAATTGCCATAAGAGTGTCGTGTATGGCATGTGCTTGGTACGATTAAAGAAAAAAAGATATTGCAAAAAAAAAACGAGACGAGTTTCATCACTTTTACGATTAAAGTTACATAAAATATTCAAAGATATTTAGGGTGATTACACCTAGATTAACAATGCACCGAACATAAGTAATTTTGTCGGCATACTGAAACACAAAACACAAATGACAACTTTCAAATCATGATTATTTAACAGACAGAAATGAAGTCAGGTATATTATGCAGATGAGGGTTGCTGGATGACACGAGGTTGCGTGCCAGATGTAAATGATGTTCGATGCCATCATCCATGCAATCACCCTGAATCGGTAAACATTCCAGTTTAAATTTTGGCGACGGACATTAAAATGAGTTTTTGTAGTAAATGTCAACAAATTTAAAAAAAAACAACAACCCTCGAACTAAATAAAACCTATGACATTCAGACGCTGTTTTCCCATTAATGCTATTAATTTAAATAAAACATCAGAACGAAACTTTGAAATTATTCTTTTCGAAATAGCATATTACAAACAACTAAATAGGAAAAAAAAATGCCAAAAGACGAACTATTTACAAGCGTTTGAACGATGTTTCAGTTCAAAAACGTCCATCGTGTTATCATTTTGAGTCGAAATTGCTTTTAAAAACTTTTTTTGTATATAATTCAGTTTTATGATTATAGGATGTTCACTGTAGAAGTTTAAAAGACAATTAAGTACAGCATAAAACCCAATAGGTTACTGAAGACACGTATAATCATGATAATCGATCAATATGTGCTTATATCATATTGATTCAGGAAGTGCATATGGGAAGGAAATTTTATCGTTATGGAGTATTTATTATGATTTAATTTATTATAAAGTATTTATTATGGTGCAATAGAAGTTTACCTCTTTAAGCAGACAGTTTACCTCAAAATTGATAAAAAAAATCGACTTAAAAAAAAATAAATGATAACCTGTTTAATTGTGAATATTTTGGACATCTCATTTTTACCCGTATGGTAATTATATCGCGAGATAATGTAAATTTTGTGAATACAACCAGCGCAATGACCCCCACAAATTAAAACTTTAAATGGCTTTTTTCTCCATGTTCCTATTTTCTTCACTTTCATGTTTTAAAAATGCTAAGGCCTTTTTTGAATTTGAGATAGTGATTTACACTTTTTTGTTCTTCTTCTTTATTATATAGGTGATAAATCTGCGCGTGGAATTAGCCTTCAGGATTTTTTTTTTATAAAAGTATACGAAGATGTGTTAGATTTCATCATTTTACACTATATCTCTAATAATTTTTTATATCCTATGTTAGGTGTATCTTTCTTTAGATCTCTTGGATTTTTATCATCTATTTTCTGTTATTTTGCGTTATCAGGAGCTAAATTTTGTCATTTTAGGTTTAATGCCGACAAAATTGGATGAAATAACGCATCTTCACTATGAATGAACCTACAAGCTCCTCTGATGATTCTGTGAGTTATTCATAGTTTCTTATTTTACATACTGGTTTCCTATGTTTGTGTCTTGTTCATCTTTGGAGTTTTGCCAATTTGTTCAAATATTTGTGATTTCACCTATATTATATATATATATATATATTATATGGTCATTAATCACCGGACACTTTCAATTTTAGACATTTTGTCGAATATTTAAATATAGACTTGTCTTTTTTTTTTTTTTTTTTTTTTTTTTTTACTTCAGGATTATGAAGAATATGTTTGACTTCATGTTTATCAACATCGATTTGATCAGCAAGATAATCTGGGGATCAGCAAAAAATCACAGAAAAATAATAATACTTAGGTTCACCCTGTAAAATAAAATGCACGAAATGATTTGTCGCTATAGCTTTTGAATACGTGGATATTGTACAATTTGTGTATTCATTTGTGTATGAATAGGACGTATATTCATGGAGATATATCTATTTTTTTTTTTTTTTAGTTCAAAAAATTCTTGCATATATTTTTTTTATCATTCAGAGTTTTCTATCAAATTTAACGCCAGTTTCTGAAAATTTGACAAAACATAGTACAAATAATATAGTTCAATTGGAATGTTCGTATATTAAACATTTGTTGAAATATGAGCATGTTTTATCTGCGCATGCGCGCACGATAACAAATATTTATTTTTTTTTTTTTTCACGACTCCATAGTCAACTCTAAGGAACAACTCATAAAAAAACAAATATCATGAAAATGCAGAAAGTTATCGGCAATTGAGTGAGATGATTATTAGCTGTTCTCTAAAAACAGCTAAATGATAAGGAGTTTTCCATAAATTGTAATTTTTAATTTTTATTTATTTTTAATTTTCATTTTTTATGGATGCTTTAGTTCTCCTTGGAAAACCACCAGAACGAACCTAATCCAAGAAAAAAAGAAGTATCAAAATCTACGCATTTCTTGTAAATCTACTCGTTGACATTCATTAAATACAAACACCTTAGCTGAAAGCCAGTTAATAAGAAAAATGACAATTTGTGGAAAATCCCTTATCATTCAGCAGCTTTTAGAAAGCAACTAAAAATCGGTTCACTCTATTGCTGATATCTTTCTGAATTTTCACTATATTTGATTGGCCTTTTTTTTTATGAGTTACTCCATAGAGTTCACTATTAAATGAAGAAAAAAAAATATTCTTTATCGTGCGCGCATGCGCAGATAAAAAAATATTTCATGCAATTGCCCATATTTCATCAAATATTTAATATATTTACATTCCAATTGCACTATATTATTTTTACTACAGTTTGTCAAATTTTCCGAAACTGGCGTTAAATTTGATAGAAAATCCTGCATGATAAGCAAAAAACATGCCAGAATTTTTTGACAATCAATCTATACTAATATTATAAGGAGGTAAAAATTGTTTATTTGTAGGAGGAAAGCTCTGGAACTACCGAACTGATTCAAAAAGTAATGGTATCAAAATGATGGTGTTAGTCCATCTTAGAACATAGGCTATATTTTATGTCGGTGCCACTACGTCAAAGGGGGTGCAGGAGTAAAAAACGTTCTAAAAATGCGATTTTTACGTTACTGAAGGGCCTAGAAATATGAAATTTGGAATACTAGTTACTTATAAGATATAAAGGATTTCTAAGAACAGTTCTTAAACAATTCGAAATTTAATAGGGGTGAAAATGCACAAAAAGCGTTCTAAAAGACGTTCTAAATGGTAGTTTCTACACAATCTCAGGAAATACCAAACCGATTAAAAAAAATATTGGTGTCAAAATGATGGTGATAACGCTTGCTCTAAGATAGGCTATGTTTTATGTCGGTGCCACTACCCCAAACGGGGTGCAGGAGCAAAAGATGTTCTAAAAATGCGATTTATGTGTTACTGAAGGGCCTAGAAATATGAAATTTGAAATATTAACTACTTATTAGATATAAAGGATTTCTAAGAACAGTTCTTAAACAATTCGAAATTTAAAAGGGGTGAAAATGCGCGAAAAGCGTTCTACAAAACGTTCTACATGGTGGTTTCTACACAATCTCAGGAAATACCAAACCGATCTAAAAAATAATGGCGTCAAAATGATGGTGACAACCCTTGCTCCAACATAGGCTATGTTTTATGTCGGTGCCACTACCCCAAAGAGGGGGGGGGGTGCAGAGAAAAACGTTCTAAATTGCGGTTTTTGCGTTACGGAAGGGCCCAGAATCGTGAAATTTGGAATGGTAGTTAGTTATAAGATATCAATGATCTCTAAGGACATTTCCTAAAAAAAATTGAAATTTAAAAAGAGGTCAAAATGCGCAAAAAGCGTTGTAAAAAACGTTCTAAATTGCGATTTCTATGCAATCTCAGGAAGCACCGAACCGATTTCAAATATAATGGTGTAAAAATGATGGTGACAGATCTTGCTCCAATATAGGCTATATTTTATATCTGTTTCCACTACCCCAGAGGAGATGCAGGAGCAAAATGCACGAAAAGCGTTCTAAAAACGTTCTAAATGCCGAGTTGTCAGCAATATCTCAGGAAGAATCAAACTGATTTCAAACGTAATGGTAGGAAATTGATGCTTACAGCCTCTGCTCTAACATCGACGCTATTTTATGTCGGTATCACTATCACCTAGACGTTTTAGGAGCAAAAAAGCGTTCTAAATTTCGATTTTTGTGATCGGTAGGGGCTAGCAACTTAAAATTAGGCAAGGTACATATTTATTAGATATAAATTATCTTTAAGACCAGTTTCGAAAATTTGGAAATTTAAAAAGGGGTGAAAATACGCGAAAAGCGTTCTAAAAACTTTCTAAATTGCGATTTATACTCAATCTCAGGAAATACCAAAACTATTTCAAAAGTAATGGTTGCAAATCAATGATGACAGTCCCTGCTATAACATAGGTTATATTTT
The DNA here is from genome assembly GCA_963932465.1 of Maratus speciosus. Taxonomy (NCBI): domain Eukaryota; kingdom Metazoa; phylum Arthropoda; class Arachnida; order Araneae; family Salticidae; genus Maratus; species Maratus speciosus. The sequence goes on from OZ010790.1 coordinate 610,125,416, forward strand.
ATGTTGCTGTCACTACCATCTGAGGGTTGCAAAAGTTGCAAAAAACATGTTCTAATTTTCCTTTTTTTGCACAACTATGGGGTCTAACACTTTGAAGTATAGCATGGTATTTACTTACAAGATGCAACTTCTTTCTAAGAACATTCGAAAGAAAATTCCAAATTTAAAAAGATGAAATGAGCGAAAAGCGTTATAAATTACAATTTTTAAGCAAACTTATAAAATACCAAACCGATTAAAAAAATAATGATGACAAATTGTTAATGATAGAACCTGCTCAAACATAAGCTATATATTATGCTCAAACATAAGCTATATTTGTCTGTGCCACTACCACCAGAGGGTTCCAGGAACTAAAAACTTTCTAAATTGCGATTTCTGTATACTGAAAAGTCTAGAAACTTTAAATATGGCATGATAGTTACTTATAAAATATAAATGCCCTCGAGGACTTTCGAAAATAAATTCTAATTAAAAAGGGTGAAGCGAAGGGGAGGTGCGAAAAGCATTCTAAAAAAGTCCTAAATTACGTTTTCTATGCAATTTCAGGGAATATAAACCGATTATAAAAGTAATAGGTGCGAATCAATGGTAACAGTTTCTGATCCTACACAGGCTATATTTTATGCCGATGATTCTACCACCTGGGGTTCACAGGAACAACAAACTTTCTAAAAAAGGCCTTTAAAAGTTTTCTAAAATACGCTTCTGTGGAATATTAGGAAATAACAAACCGATTTCAAAATTAATGTTAGCAAATTAATGGTGACGTTTCCTATTTCAACATAGCCATTTATGTTGAGAGAGGTGGTAGGACTTGGAATTTGACATGATGGTTAATTTTAAGATGTAAGAAGATGGTTTCTAAAAAATTCAAAACTTCAAATGAATACTGAAATGAGCGTATTAATTGAGCATAAAAGTTTCATAATATTTTCTAAATTATCATTTATTTAGTTTTATTTCGTTTTATTAATTTAAGTCTCATTTTTGCCTAATGCAGTGTAATAATGATATTTAATCAAACTCTGTTTTAAATAGTAATTTTTAAATTATTCCTAAAAGTAATAAATACCTTTTAATAAAAAAAAAAAAAACTCTTTTAATAAAATAAAATATTACCTTTTAACAAAATAAAAATTTAGTTAGTACATTTTAATAAAAATTAGACATATAATAATTAAATATCACTTGGTATATTTCAAATATTACGCGAGCAAAACCGCGGGGTTTGCTAGTATAATTATAATAGTATAAATTGTTTACTTAAATAGAAGTTTTGTTGTAGTATTCTGGGAGTGTTGGAAAGTATTTTACGATGTATGCATGATTTTTGCTCTTCAATTTCCAAATATAGCTCTTGCTATATAAGCTTAGGAAAAATCCTATTTTGTGACAATTCATATTCTCGTGCTTCAAAAATAAAACGCAAAATAATTCCATTGATTTTTCAGTAGAAACGTATAAGGCCCAGTTCTTTTTTTCCCAACAAAGATGTTTTAAGTAACCGAAAATCCAATACAAGGACTCCTCCCCTGATCGTTTCACCGATTTTTATGAAGCAATTACAAAACGTGGCACGCTTTACTGAAGGGAGAAAAAAACATTCCCAGGTGTCGTCTGAAAAGTAAATGTTTTAACTGTTTTCTTTCAAAATATTGCTTACCTTTTGAATAATCAATGTTGTTAATCTTAAAAAAGAAACACGCATCTCTTTTTTCCTCTATTCGTAACGATTTGTGAAGAATAATCCAAGTTTACTTTGAATATCCGAAAGTAAACAAAAGATCATAGTATATTTCAACATTCATATTGACAAGCATCATTCAAAGGGCAAAGCAACAAACAAAATTAAAAAAACAGGATTGATTTTAATATTTTCTGAGAAACAGACATATGAACTAACTACATTCAGGAAAAGATAAAATAAAATGTGAAATGCTAAAAAATGCAATATGGAGGGCTAAAAAAGTATATTTGAAAAGATAAATACTTTTGTAGTCGTGTTTAACATTTTTCTTTCAAAATAATAACTTACCTTTGTATAATCAGTGTTTTAATCTTAAATACTCGGCACGCATGTATTTTTTTATTTTATTGTTTTAATCTTTTGCCTATGGTCTATTATAAGAGTAACCAAAGTTTACTTTGAATATTCTAAGGTAGACACAAACGTTTAACTTCGCGTTTATATTGACAAAGCTGCAAACAAAATTATAAAACAAGACAGGTTTTTTCTCTTTTTCTTTTCATTTTCATTTTCCCTTCTTTTTTTTTTTTTTTTTTTTTTTTTGAAAAATATATCCATGAATTATGTTCAGGTAAACAAGTTAACTTGTACGTGAAATGTAGCCAATGATGTGCGTTCGTACCAGACGACGACTATAGATTACGTATTTATAGAATTACGAACGCACCTAAAAAAAAAAAAAAAAAAAAAAAATCAATGGATATTTTTCAAATCTCTGAATAAAAAGTTTGTATAGCAATAAAGAATACATAAGGTGTCTATCTCATCTGAGGAATTTATATTTTAACAAATTCCATACTTTCACAGATTGAAGCTAAATAAAGAGCAAAGTTTGACTTTATTCATTACTATGTATTCAGCAAAATTTACAGCTGCAAGATTAAAAACAGTTGTAGTTGAATTATTTTTTCTTTAATAGATGCTAAATAGAGATAATTAAATAGTAAGTATTCTATAGTAAGTAATAGTAAATAACTCTATTTTGAAATTGATTTTGATACTTATTACAAAATAAATATTACAGAAATTATTCAACAAAAGACACAAAATTACGAAATTAAATGTTTTTAGCTGTCTGGGAATACAGAAGAAAGTGAAGGAAAATAAAATGTCCCATACCTCCTTCTTTTTCCAGTGCCCCATTCTTGCTTTCAGGTGGTATGTGGGGCATTCTCACAATCTTTTGACTTTTGGGGGAAAAAATCTGGCGAAATTAAACTTGCTAAAATAACATTTTAATCTGATAGACGAATGCCTTGATGATTCAAAATAAAGAAAAAAATGGTCAGCAGCGAAAATTGTTTTATTTAACTGAGGTTTAAGTTAAACTTGCAAGTTTAATTTTCTTACCATTTTACCACTATAACTTTTTATATTCTTCTAAATTTTTACTTATAATGAATTTGCATAGTACCCACACGACATTCAAATAAGAAATAATAAAAATTTAGTACTTTTAATACAGAATTTTTGTATAACATTGTTTTAAAGGGATATTAAAGAAGGGACGGTAGGTAAAAAAAGGGTACGGTATAGAAAAAAGGGACGAAATGGGACAAAAAGGGACGGACGGTAAGGATGGAACGGTACGGAAAATTATCACCTATTTTTAGGCAATCATGTTAAGACTAAGTGATATCCTCAAGTTCGTTGATTTTTAGAAACAGTTGTAAACACTGGATTAAATTAAAAAAAAATAATTTACCTCAAAAAGTGCAGGAATAAACATTGGGGATGGTAAGACTACCCATAAAGCCACGATCTTGAAATTGATATTTAAATGCTGATTTAAATTCTGCAGTAAATTTCCTGTCAAAGAATTTTAGGCATTCTTTCTCTAGCATACACTAAACTTGAAAAAACTTGAAAAAAATTTTGTGGCTGCATCTGAAGTGATTTTCTATATAAGTTTAGCAAGAGGGACGGTAAGGATGAAAAACCCAGGTACAGAGTTAAAAAAAAATAATATCAGCAATAAAAATGTGTGCAGATTAATTTTTTGCTACCTATTTATATAAAACAATTATCCCAGTTTCGTGAAAAAATGACATCGAATTACTTTTATTGACACAATTTTATACAGACAGCTCCAAACTTAAAAGTCCTTCCGATCAGTTCCGGGAGGAAGAGGTAACTTTCCTATTCCTTATTTTTTAAAAGCCAGCTTATATTATTCAAACACACGGAGCTCAAATTAGTGGAACCCAATTATAGAAGATTAAATACTAATTTTTGCCAATATTGAATATGAATGAGAATTTCGCAAAATTAGTCAGCGTTATCAAAGCTGGTTTTATTAAAGTGATTTATATTTGTCGCCAAATTCGGTGATATCCCGAATTATATTAGTAATTATATTAACCCGAATTATCGGTGATAAGCCCGCCATTTTAAAACAACATAATGGGTGCAACAAAGCTCACCCATGAACTTGGTCGAGACCTTAGTAATTTCTGTGCACATGCTTACTCATATCTAAATCGGTTAATATATACGAGTGCTGTTGCAGGCAAAAAATCAGATTTTTCAAAATGTCACACACATTCGAAATTCAAACTGCTATATCTCGGACTTTTTTTTTAGATAAAGGCAAAACAAAAAATGATCCGGAATCTTTGTAACAAGCTGAAACACATAAAAAAAAAAATCTTTTTCAATTTCTAATTTTTTTGTATCTCATTTAAAATTAGATAAAAAAAAAAAAATAATTTTTAAATGGCCGCCATTTTGAAACAAGATGGCGGATGAAGTTAGCAAACGAACTTGGCCGGGAGATTGCTATGTACTATGCACATGCCTTATCACATCCTAACCGGTTCATAAATACGCGTGTTATCGCATGACAAAAATCAGATCGTTTCAAAATGTCAGCCATGCTAGAAATTCAAAGTGCTATAACTCAGCCATTTTTTAAGATATAGACGAAACGAAAAATGCTCCAGAATCTTTGTATCAAGGTCAAATACATAATAGAAAAATCTTTTTCAATTTCTAATTTTTTTGTACCTTATTTTAAATTAAAATAGAAAAAAAATTAATGGCCGCCATTTTGAAACAAGATGGCGGATGATGTTGGCCAACGTACTTGGTCGAGACATTGGTATGTACTATGTACACACCAAGTTATATCCAAATCAGTTCATAAATACGCGTGTTATCGCGTGACGAAAATCAGATCGTTTCAAAATGTCAGCCACACTAGAATTTCAAAGTGCTATAACTCAACCGTTTTTTAAGATATAGACGAAACAAATGCTCGGGAATCTTCGTATCAAGCTCAAACATATAAGAAAAAAATCTTTTTCGATTTATAATTTTTTTGTACTTCATTTTAAATTTAAATTTTTTTTAAATTTTAAATGGCCGACATTTTAAAACAAGATGGCGTATGAAGCTGGCAAACGAACTCGGTCGAGACATTGCTATGTACTATGCACATGCCTTGTCACATACAAATCAGTTCATAAAATCGCATATTCGCGTGACAAAAATCAGATCGTTTCAAAATGTCAGCCATGCTAGAAATTCAAAGTGCTACAACTCAGCCATTTTTTAAGACATAGACGAAACAAAAAATGCTCCGGAATCTTTGTATCAAGCTCAAACACATAAGAAAAAAATCTTTTTCAATTTTTAATTATTTTGTACCTCACTTTTTAAATTAATTTTTTTTTAAATGGCCGCCATTTTGAAACAAGATGACGGATGAGGTTGGCCAACGAACTCAGTCGAGACATTGCTATGTACTGTGCACATTCCTTGTCACATCCAAATCGGTTCCTAAATACGTGTATTATCGCGTGACAAAAATCAGATCGTTTCAAAATGTCAGCCATGCTAGAAAAAGAGTGCTATAACTCAGCCATTTTTTAAGATATAGACGAAACAAAAAATGATCCAGAATCTTTGTATCAAGCCCAAACACATGAGAAAAAAAATCTTTTTCAATGTCTAATTTTTTTGTGCCTTATTTTAATTTTAAATTTTTTTAAATGGCCGCCATTTTGAAACAAAATGGCGGATGAAGCTGGCCAACGAACTCGGTCGAGACATTGGTATGTAATATGTATACACGAAATTTTAATCAAATCGGTTCTTAAATACGAGAGTTACAGTATGACAAAGATCAGATATATATATATATACAGTCGGATCTCATTATCCCGACACCCGGTTTTCACGTCTCTCCGCTTTTCACGTAAGTTTTTCAATGTCCCGATATTCTGTATATGATTTTAATGTAAATAAACTCAGGATTTTACGTCGTTGGATAATTTTCAACTCCGGATATCACGACGGTTTAGGAAAGTTGTTCATTTTTCATAATCCATCTTATAAAAACGGAAATTAAGCGATAAGAAGTGTATCGCCCAAACTTTTCACAAAAGTGTCTAAAATTCCCATTGAAATAAATGAGAAGTTTTATTTCAATTATTTATCTGAATAAATAAACCCACATATCACTCTGCTCGCAGTTATTTTGTTCTGGTCAGGTGGCACTTTCTTGTGGTTACACGACGTTTTTCATCCGACTAAAACCGAAGCATTGAGTTGTATTGAAACTATCAGAAATTATCTAACATCCATTTTTGAAACAACGAATATCGATTATAATTCATTGTATAATACTGAAAAAAAGAATTGTAGGAATCACATCTAGGGATAGGCATAGAATTCATTAATATTTCATGTAACAATAAAAAAACAAATCATAAATCTGATTTTTATTCTTTTCAATTTTTTTTGTGTTTATTTTGTTTAATAATAATGTTTTATTGTTTAAAAGTGCAAGAACAGATATGAATTTAAAATTGTTTTAAAATAATTGAAAATACAACTTTTTATAAACATATTTTTCTCCAACTCCGGTTACCGCGACACTCCGCTTATGACGATACTTTTTTCTAGCCATTAGAGTGTCGGGATAACGAGGTTCGACTGTATATGGATATATATAAATAAATAAATAAATATATATATATATATATATCAATTTTGAACGGAGGGGTGGTTTCGGGGTCTAGGGGTCATGATCGGTGAAAATATACCAAAATTTTTCGGAATCGTTTTCCTCCGAACGGCTGCAATAGGTAGCTTTTTGTAATGAAAGCTACCTAAAAATCAGCATCAGGGACACGTGACGGTATAGGAGTTTTCCTGGTATTTGGACCCCGAACATCGTCTAAAACTTATTTATCTCGTTAATATTGTTGTGCAATCATGCAATGGGATGTTCCTCAGTATATGAAATAAAAAAAAAAAAAAAAACACAAAAAAGTGTATTAAAATAAAAATTATTATTTAGGGACATGAAAGTCAAAAGATTGTGAGAATGCCCCATATATGGCTTACCACTTTAATCATGCTGCATTTTGGCTGAACTTAATTGATTTATAAACATAGTATACAGTAGTACACCGACTTACGTCCCCTCGACTTACGCCACTTCGCATTTACGTCGTCTGGCCAGAAAAAGAAATTTCCTTAATTAAAGACGCACTTTAAACTTTTTTGAAGACTTTTAGTACTATGAAGAGATAATTTCCCGCGACAGTCAAGTGATAGTGACAAGCAAATAAAAAAAGTCTCTGGAAAAAGCTTAGAAAACTCTCTGCTGTTAAAAAAAAGCTAAGAGAAAAAAGAAAAAATTATCTGTTCACACTTCATTGCAAAATTTTTTCACATCCACAAATTCTCGAACGGGCAGGTAACAAGTTAACAACTAATTGATTTATTCCAAACTCTTGTATTGCAAACACATTTTTTTGCAAAATGTTAAATATATGTAACATAATCCTTAAATATAATAGAATAAGTTCATTAGGTTTTGCGGAAATTCTATTACTTATCCTTTTTGGCTTATCTTTAAATGTACCTCGACTTACGACGTTTTTGACCTACGTCGCTAGTCTTAGAAGGAATTGACGACGTAAGTCGAGGTATTACTGTCTATGAAACAAGGGTAACAATTCATTTTTTTTTTTTTTTTACATATTGCATAAGTTCCCAACACAATTTCAATATAGAATTTAACATTTACTTTTGGTAAAAAAAGAGGTTTTCAGCTGGAAACAATTTAAAGTGTGTCGCAGTAAAATCTATAACATATTTAAATAAGTTTATACAGGGTGTCCATGATTAAACGACCCTATTTTAAAGTTGTCTGCAGACAAAACTATTGTTCATAAAGTTGTGAAATTTTGTGAAAGACATAATAAAGAGGTGGGAATTTGTTTAAGCTAAAAGAAATGTCAATAAAAGTAGTTCAAAATTTCACCACCAGAGGGCGTTTTTAATAAATTACACATTTAGCATTACGATTGTTTAGAAATTTTATTTATCAACTTAACCTTGCTCTAAAAACAGCACACGACATTTTATTGGCTTTTCCCTGAACATACTGCGGTTGCCAGATGGTATCTGAAAATGATGAAAATCTTGCAGAACATGTCTGGCTATAACAAAATTTGTTAAACTATCGTAAATGTATGCTAAATGTGTAATTCGTTAAAAAACGGCCTCCTAATTCATTTTTTTTCCACTGGGGCACTATAGTCGTCTATAATCGTCATTTTACACTGGGGACGGTACGCTAAAGGCTACCGAAACTAGTCTGCTCAAAGTTTTCCTATTCTGGCTTTTTTTAACGTTGCTTTTAAATTCATATCATTCTGCGCCAAGTAGCATCTTAATAATTATTTAAGTTTATCGGTACTTCATCTGATGTAGAAACTGAAAAAAATATATATAGCGTTTCAAAATGAGTGTTGTCCTATTTCTTCCTGTCAGTTCTCATCTAGCGATTTTTATCATTTCTGCAAGGGAGTCCCAATCTGCAACCGCATACACTATAAAATAAGTGTGTTCTAATCTACGAAAATATAATATAACCACGAACGAAACTACACAATGATTTCTTCGAGTAACCCATGAATCCGAAAAACGCTCTTTAATTTTGAAAAATCCCAGAAACCAATCTATTTTCGAGATTTAAAGAATCACTTCTAAAAACAAAGTTTCTTTTGCTGTCACTGATTTTCGGAAGCGTTTCTCAGTTTTCTCAATCAAGAATATCAGTTTTTAGAATGTTTTAAAATCTCAATGGACCCTTTTCAGCTGCAGAATCAAATTCATACGCAAGAGTAACGAAATAATATTCATTTTAATGTAAATGTCATTGCTGTTAATTCCTCATGTTTGTCTACAAAACGTTTTTGGAACATGAAAACGTTTACTTGAGAGTGAATAATATCGGAAAACCTATATTCCAGTTTGAAAAAGCGGGTGAATATACACTCTAAAAGCGACTAGGAAACGCTTCTGAAAATCAGTTGCATACAAAGGTACTTTGTTTGTATAAGTATAAATGATTCTTTAAATTTCGAAAATAGATTGGTTTCTGGGGTTTTTTAAATATAAATAACGCTTTTCGGAACCATTAGTAATTCGGAAAAGTTATTGTACATTTTCGTTCGTTGTTCTATAATTTTTCTGGTTTGAAACACATATAAGGGGAGAGATCACCTTAAAACTTTTTAAAAACTTTTTTTTACATCAGTAAATAAATAAATAGAAATGCTTCATTCATCTTTAAAAGTTAAAGTTGAACTTACACTATGTGCAAAATTACTTAAAAGATGACACAGTTTAAAAATGTTAAATTATTTTAATACCTTAGAACTTTCAACTATAAAAACATAGTCTTCTTCAGAGGAATATAAGAAATACAACAGTTATTGACGCCTAATTTTCAAAATCCACGTAGATGGCGAAGAAAGGAGTGAAAGTGGAAGTTAATTCATAGATCCGGAAACATTGCGAAAATAAAACATGGATATAGGGAAGTGGAAAAGTACACGTTTTATCATTCTTTAAGTAAACTGAGCCAAATTCTGGGTATGTTGTAGGATAAAACGTCATTACAAACAGTATTTTCTTTACTAATAATTTCTATTGATTCGCGGATAATTAAATCAGGATAATTCTTTGAGGGATATATAATTTTTGCGCATTCGAAATTAAGTTGTATAATCTGCTTCTGGTTAAGTCTTGATAGGGCTGTTGTAGGTTGGTTATACTTTAAATCTCTCAAGTGTTCTTAACCGATCAGATGTTTTTAACTGAACAGGAAGTATTCGACATAATTTTTGAAAACTTGACAGCCTGTGCCACTTTTTACATGAAAATTTAAACACCTCAAATAAAAACATAACACACATGTAGGAAAAATTATTGCGCTTTACGAGTTTATTGTTCGATGGCTTGTAAAATTTCAGCAGTCAGTCAGTCGTGATTGCTTCTGGAAGTGATGGGGAAGGGCGAAACAGTGATAGGGTGCGGCTCATTAGAAATTAAAGTGATTCAGTAGTTGGCAGTGATAGGCTATCTATTTGACAGACAGACCACGATATAGTAATACTCGAAAACTGTGATTACCGCCATCTAGTGATTGAAAATTTCGTCTATTCTATCACGATAAGTATAATTAAATGTATTAAGGGATGGGTAGTCACCCTATGTTGCTAAGCTGTGATATCAATATCTTGTCTTCCAGTAATTGATTTCGTGAATATGCATAATGATCGGGCTGGTGCTTTTCCTTTTCTACTGAAGGGCTATTACGCTATGAAAACTTTCAATTATCTGGTTCATACACTATATCTGAATTGCAAGCCGATACAAGGGGTTGGATGATATAAACATAGAGAGTCTAATTTGTTAGAAAACATTTTTCCTGCTTAGAACTGAACGATGAAAAACATAAAAAAAAGCTTATAGACCGGTAGGCGGTAGCACAGACAATCCCTCATCGAGTTCACGACTGAAATTCCAGAATAAGTTAAAACTCGATTCGCATATTAAAATGCAATCGGTCTGCCAAGTACTATCTTGCCGCTGGCCAACAATTTCCTCTTTGCTGGGCTATTTCTTTCAGGTAAGAATTAAAGTTTAGTCACTAAAAAATAACGTTACGTTAATAAGCCAGCCGTGAAACGAAGCAGATGTATCATTCATTGTATGGTAAAATACTGATAATCTCTACTGCAATATTTTAAACTTCTAAGCATCGTACATTTTCTATTTTTATACTTTCGCATAAATTTTTAAAAATGGTACTTTTAACTGCAATTTGTTTGAAAACTGCATCTCAATTTATTTTTGAGATATTCATTTTTTTGTTGTTTTTAATTAATCCGTGTGTCATAACATTTTCCGAATTTTGAAAGAATATAAATATATTATTTCTGATACAACATGGAGCTATTAGAAGCTGTATTCAATTTTCAGTATCCATAGTAATGTTATAAACAAATAAAGGCCTGTGCATCATTAGATACCCGAATTTTTGTCGATGTTCTTAAATGACGACATCGCTTTTTGCCGGATTTGTGTGTCCGAGATAGTGACGTTCTCTGCATACTTTTCTATAGATATTGTTTAAGACTGGATTGTCCATGTGGAATTCTTCAGTAGATGCAAATGACGTCTTTATATAAAATAAAAGAGTGTATTTTAAGTCTTATAACTGAAATAAGTTTTGTACTAACTATCTACCTATATATATATATATATATATATATGAAAGGATAAAAAGCCTTTAAAACTCCAAAAATTTAAATTAAAATCCGAAGTCTCTTTCTTTTAACTTTAAATCTTATTCTAAAACCAGTTTTACCCCTTGTAACTTTGTTTCTCAGCAATACATATTATTACTTTCAGATATCATTTTAGACGATTCTTTAAGAGTGAAACTGCTAATCTAAGCGCTTTTTGCAGGCATCTGAGGGTAGGGCTGATACGTCACAGTCCCTGGGAATTGTGCGGGCCTTGACCACAGATCAATCAAAACTTAATGAACTAATTAAATTAAATGTTCCTCCCAAATTAACAATTCTGCCCTCTGCTGCAAAATATTAGAATCTTCAGCATATTACCCAGAATACGCGCGAAGAAAGAAGGAATTTGGCTATTTGAGAGGCTAGCTAAACTTACGGCCATGTAACCTCCCAAAATCTATGCTGTTGGCTCCGGGACCGGCGATCGACTCGCGAATCAGATGTATGATGAGCGCCTAATAAATGAGTTCGATTCGCATAAAGGTTCCCGAGTCAATTTCTCATCCCATCCCAGCTTAACCATCCTCTAGGACAATATCACCTGGAAATCTTAACGTTACTTTATTTATTACATATATATATATGTGTGTGTGTGTGTGTGTGGGTTTAAACGTGAATAATGTATTGCTTAATTGAAACTAATGTTCTCCAAACTGTGAATAGGTATAAACAGGTTTAATATATCAGCAAACATACAGCTTAACATTCAAAATAATATCGAACAATTCGCAAAAGCTTCCCTGATCTTTGCGTTAAAAATTATCAACCAATTCCATTGCTGAATATCTATAGAACCACAACATCTCGCTCTGCAATTTTGAGTTCACGTTTTATGAGTCTCGCTTGAGATATCGCGTTCATTTTACCATTGAGTCTTATCTTTCATTCCCACACATATATATATATATATACCGGGTGAGCCAAAAGTTCGTTAAAACTTTAAAAACTCATAAAAAGGAAGAAATTATGATAAAGGAATGCAGTTTGCAAGAAAGGGCTCACAAGGTAGTAGGATTTTTTTTTAGCAGCAAAAAAAAGTTAAAAAATTACATGCTGTGTACTTCATTTTTTTCTTTAGAGACACTTGACCTACACAGTCACCCTCGCTAGTTGACATGGAAATCACATCTGCTATCGCCTTATCTCGTTTTTCCCACTTCATTTCCGTTTTGAGACTTATCTCTTATCGTCCTGGATTGAGAGTTGAAACAATTCTAAAATGCAGTGTGAAAAACGGCGATCAATTGGAAAATCTACCACGCGTTACCATGGCAACACCCTTCCAAGCTGTGACAGTCAGTGAAAGTCAAGCGCCTCTCTTACTGAAAAAGAGTATAGCAATAGTCTGGTCACATGTTTCTGTCGTCAGTCAGTGCAGGCAAACGAATCGTTTGAGTAACAAATGTTTTTATGCAGTTCTTTACTGGATTTGGTTTTGTTTATGAATATGTCAGCTTGAATATTAGTATACAAATTTATTAGTTAATACTTCATCTTTAGAGTGATGGCAGTGTCAAGACCAGTTCAGACCAGGCAAAAGTTAGAATGCCCAATTTTTGGGTACCCCAAACAATTAAGTGATTTAAGTCTTCCAACTTATTGTGACATTATGAAATATTATCTTTATATTCGACATGAACTGAAACCATACAAAACATCAAAAGAACCAACGGTGAGTGAAATACTTGATATTCTTATTAAGAAAGTTGAATCTATTTGGTCGAAAGCATCTATTCCTGTAGTATATCGCACTCGCATGTTACAAATGGGAAAAACCTATCACGATAAACACAGAAGTATTTTAAGGTCAAAAGTTAGAAAAAAATATGATTTAATTGAAGCAAAGTTTTTAAATGAAAGTAAACGTCTTTTTGATGTAGCAGCCTGCAAGTTCAAAGAATTTTCTGTCTGTAAGTACGAAAAAAGAAAACAAGTACCTAAACTTGAACAAGATTTTTTACTTGACCAAAGAATAGTGATAAAAATGTGTAAAAGTGGAGTCGATAAAGTTACTTCCAAGATTTTAACACAAAGAGAAGAGAGGAAGCAACATGTAATACAACAACAGTTAAAGTACAAGTACAATAAGATATTAGTTGTTAAAGCTACTAGAGAAGTTGAAAATGATTCATTCAATCAGATCCTGAGCAAATATCTAAAGGAAACTTAACATACAATCCCAAAAATTCCTCTACTTCTTTTATGGATTCAACTACAAGCGAGCAAACGTGAGAAGAACTTCCAACAGTAGCAAGTGCCTGTGACCGAACTGGGGTTTCAGACAGAGTTGCTGCGACTATCGCAAGTGCTGTTCTTAAAGATGTTGAAATGATTACAGAGAAGAACAAAAGTAAGGTAATTGATAGGATGAAAATTCGCAGAGAGAGAGCCAAGAATCGAACAAAAGATATAGTAAGAAGCCTTAACCAAGTTGGAGAAAATATAGGTTTGTTTTTCGATGGAAGAAAAGTTAAAACAATTGTTCAAGATCAAAAAGGAAACAAATTTTCATCGAAGAACATATTTCTTTAGTAAAAGAACCCAATTCATCCTTTCTAAGGCATGTAACCCCTGCTCTTGGAACAGGCGAACCTATAAAAAATAGCAGAATAGCGTACTTTAATGGTAACAATCATTTGAACATATCAACTGTAACTGCTATAAATACCTACGCATACCATTTTTCTACCTTAAAAGTAACAACATGATTGTATTTTAACCCATTACTTTTTAGAGCATTTCAACAAGTCAGATTTACATCCCCCTAAAAAAAAATTTGAAACGTTCGTACGGGTAGAAATATTTTTTACAAAACTAGGGGGCTCTGCCCCCTACGAGCTACGCTCGCCAACCCCCGTTCAGGCACACCAAAATCCAAAAAACACGCTAATTTGATCGGCTTTAAAAATATTGAATTAAAATTAAAGCAGTAGCGATCTCTCTGTAAACGGGTTTCCATTCGTTTTTCTTAGATTGGAGATTTTTAAGAACAAATCTTCTGCTGTTAAGAGATACAATGGTTGTTTTCGTATTTAATTAAAAAAATTAGTTAATCATTTGAAAATAAGCTAATGTAAAATAAATTAGGTAAACAGTGTCATTGTCTCCCGGTATTTTTTAACAGTAAAAAAACAGTAAAAAAGATAGTTCTTTTAAATAATTCATTTTAAATGTATCGTTTCAAATCTGACGTAATTTACACCAAAGTTTTATTTCCCTTATTAATATTCACGTGAAAATACTTTTGTTGTTAGAAGGGAATATTATTTGCGCTGTCTTCGAATTCACGATAATAGTTGAAAAGTTTATCTCAAAATATCTCGCGCAAATATATTTTTCAATTCAAATTGTTTTGCCATATTTTTTGGCCATTTTTAACGCATAATAATGATTTTTTTATTTTAAGATATTGTTTCTCTTTTTAAATTCAAGCGTAAATATGGTTCTTATGACGTAATTTTCCTGCTTTTAACATGCAATCATTTCATTCTAATTTTAAAGTTTTTTTTTCAGTTTGTCACGTGTAAATAAATTTTTAATTTGAAGTAAACATTGTTTGCGCTGTTTATACAATTGGCAACAGTTTAAATTAATAACATTTTCTAAAATTTGTAAAAAATCTCTCGAAATGCTGAAAATTTGAATTTAAAATAGATATAAAACCTCAAAAAATGAGTCAAATAAGAAAAATAAATACAATCTGCACACCGGGAACTTATAACGTATAAAATGATCTAAAAATGATTAAATTATCATGTATAGTTTTTGCTCCAATAAAACTTTTTTAGTGGAACGATTTTGTCCAATTTTAGCATTAAATATATCTTAAAATAATTCTTCGATTTGAAAACTGTCTGCATCAGCGTGTTTATCAAGCATTTCTCTATAATACCACCGATTTTCATATTTTTGTATGCAACAGTTTTTTTAATATTAACGATGAAAGGCCATGCTTAAGCATTCAAACTGGATGCCGATCTACCCGGAATATCTACGCAGATTTTCATTGGTCCATTTTCAAATCAAAACATCAAAACTTTTTTTTATATATAGAAGGATAAAATGCGTGAAAATTTTAACGAAATCAGCAAAAACCTGAGTGTTTCTTCGCGGTTTCGCTCGCTTTCGTTACTCATAGACTCCAAAAATCAAATTACGCAGAAAATATAATACAAAATAGCATATATTTTCAATTCAAAAAAATCTCGCGATTTTTTTATTTAAAAATATAATTTCAGACAAAATGCCGTTAAAGATAAAAAATCATACAAATTTGAGGTTCATTTAAGGTTATTATCACGGGCCTGAGCAACGCCGGGCGAGTCAGCTAGTGTTGAGAATATGTTTTCTGAAGGTAAGTATTTTATTAAGGATAACCTTCAGGTATTTGGTACCATTTTTCTAAGGGAGGGCAGTATTGTTAAAGGTTATTCTAATAGGGTAGGAGGAAGCATTTAAAACGTAAGTAGCAGCGGTTTTTTATTCACTAATTTTAACACACCAAAGGTTGGACCAGTCCATGAACATAGTGCGTGCAGTGTCTCTGCCAGTTACTGTAGAAAAAAAAATATGGATGGTGCATTGAGGCATAAATAGTGGTATCGTCCGCATACGAACAAAGCAAATTAACACTCTACTAGGTATATCGTTGGTTGGTTAAAAAATAAGTTTAAAAGTATTGGTCCAAGAACCGAACCTGGAAAGATGACTGAAATGATAAATAGGAGTATAATAAGATATTATTAATGCGCATATATGACAACCTCCGGCTTTTTTTAAATAAAAAAAATATACCTCTATTATTAATAAACGAATGAAATTAAGAAGGTTTTAAGTTACTACTACATTTAATGCAAGACACATTTAATTAAGGCTGTTCTCAAATCCGAAAGGTCAACTTTCGGACATAAGTTTTAATTCATTTTTGTTCGGAAACGCATGAAACTAGAAGGTGTTGTTATTCAGAAACTATGTCATCGAACTGAACGCAATAGATATTTCAGAAAATGCTATCAAGGTTGTCATTTTTAACCGAACTTCCGAACGAAAGAAGAAAATCCAGTCAGTAAGGGGAAAAAAATGCCGTGTCACGTGATCCAAATCGTTTATAACTCAATAGGTAATTGATGGAACCAAAAATGGAAAACACAGTTCGATTCCAAATCACTTCCAGGGTCAGGTTTTCCAATTTTATATCTTTCCATTAAAAAATGAATTTGTAAATGCGTCAAAACGTTTTGCGCTTGTTGAGCAGAGCAGTTGAGAACAGCCTTAAACTAATTTTCTGGTTGAAAGTATATTTCTTTTATTTGGTAAAAGCCGGAGGTTGTTAAGTATGAATGCGAGTTTAAAAAGTATGATTGCCATAATAAGGATGTATGAAATGTGCAAGTACGGACGCGATATTGAGTCGAATTAATTTGTAAACGAGGTCCTCGTGTGAGACTTTGTGAAAGGCCCTAGCGATGTTCAGAATAGGGTGACAACTGTTTTTTAAGCCTTTAAGTTTTCTGTTAAGAAGTTCACAACACGAAGCAGCTGATGATGTGTAGAATGTTCAGCTCTGAAGACAAATTGTCCAGGTATCTCTCTCCTGTTGCTACTGCTACTAGTATTGATTTAAAAAGTTGAATAGAATTTGTGCGGTAAAATTGAACATTAGCTGAAAATATAATAAAATGTTTATAAATCAATAGGATAAGAATTTTTTAATTACGACGTGCTTATATGCTACCCCTTCATGGTCTTATTACAGGCATGTATACATTTTTTGCCCAGGACTTTTGCACTTTCTACAAAACGCCCTACTTTAAAAACAAGGATAATCCTGGCAGAATCATCATCAGACACATCAACAAGTTTCTTTTACCCTGTATACTTAATACCGTATAAGAATAACTTGTAACAAAAAAGTTTCATCTGTTTCTCGAAATGATATAGCAGCACTAAACCATTATGAATTACTTTCTGCATGATATTTTGGTACTTGCTAGTTATCCCGTCGACCCATTTTGCCAAATTATATAAATCGCCAAACCACTCGCCAAATTATACAAATTGACCTAATTTTTATTTTAAATAACGAAAGAACAAATAAATTAATATAACATTAATAAAAATACAAATAAAACGACGACATAAAAATCACTTGATGGCGTAAACAGGTGTTGTCAAGTAAATGTGACATTTACGATCAACCATTATTGGCATTTAATCTTACAATTTGGCCACAGTAATTTGGTTGACAGGATAACTAACAAATAGCGATATTTTCAGTATGAAGAAGATTTTTTAAAATTGTTAAATTTGGTAATCAGTTCTCGGTTTCATTTTTAGCAAAATACTTTTACCCAGACATTTTGGCCACATTGCAATAAGTTTTATCATTTCACAAAACCAACTGTTTTCTTAAGCCATATTTTTTACCAACTGTTAATTATCCAGTATTTATTGGATAAGATAAGATTATTGTTTATCACAAATAAACTCTTAACTTTACAAAACAATTTCATCGGAATTCACCAAAACCAATTACATAATAAATTTAAATTGATTCTGCTTCCTGAAACCATTTTAAACCTTATATTTGATAAATAAAATTACACATCACGGTATGCTGCAGCTATTTGAACATTTAAAACAAATGCATTCAGAGTTGAATGTTAAATAATGCATGAATCGAAAAAAACAACCGAGGTAAAACAATTAATAAAATTGCCGGTAAACATGTTTCAGCATTTTGTGTAAAGTAAACTATTTAATAGGTCACGCCTAATAAATATCAAAAGAAAATCCAAATTAAAAAGACTGGGCAAACAATGTATGCAAACAAATAAATTTATTGCATCATTACTTTACATTTGGGCTGTACAAAGGATAACGTAATAAAAGGGGGTTAGTACTATAAACAAGAGCCTTCTCCTTTTTGGCTATTCTGAAACATCTAAAATAAAACAGATTTAAGTTAAATTAAATACATCACTTTTATAAAAAGGCTGAAAGCTGTAATTATATTGTGTCTATGCTATGCTGTAAGTTAGAAGTTTCATTGTAGTGTTGATTCAAGAATTCTTTTGTCATTTTGAAAAAAAATCAGAAAGTATACATACGCGTAACAGAAGATTCTGTGAGGAAAAAAGCATGACTAAATGCAAATGAGAGTATTAAATTCTCAAACAGCGTTAGGTTAAACGAAGTTAACAAAACCAGATAGAAAAGATTTTAATCTGCAACTACGTTTCAGTGCAGTTATTCAACTTAATTTCATCACAGTATTCGAAGATAATTAATATAGCATTTAGAGTTTCAGTACTTAACTGTTATCCGTTCAAAAGATAGATCGCTAAAAATATTTTCCAATCACTCATCCTGTTTACGTGTTGGCTTCTGCTTCTAATTCAAAACCACTTTTCCGTTGCTCGATAATTATTAAACTCAATAGAAGATGTAACTAGATTTATATGAATGATTATGGAATGTATATGTCGTAGGCTAATTGAGAAATCCGGCTCTTTGCAAACAGCCTAGGCTCTTTACAAAGAGCCGGGCTAATTGGAGAACCCATCTCCCTTTTTCCAATTAGCCTGATATTTTTCAGGCTTATTGCAAAGAGCCTAGAAAGCGTTAGGCTAATTGAAAAATGACCACTTATTATCCGATCAGGGTGATATTTTTAGCTCACAGGCTATCAAAGCCTGAGAGCTTATGTGCCCGCCGATTCTGTATGTACGTGTGTACGTACGTAACTCGATAACTCTTGATAGAAATATCCGATTTGCTTCAAATTTTTTTTCTAGGTTCATTCTGATAAGGTGCTTCCCTGATTAGTTTTTGGGGTTCATTGGTTAAGTATAAAGGGGGAAAAGGGGGGCTAGTCCCCCCCTTAATTTATATAAATGGGATTTTCATGCAGAAATATTCGATTTGCTCCAAATTTGGTACACCGGTTTATTGTGTTAAGGAGCTTCCCTGATTAGATTTGGAAGCTCATTATTTAAGTATAAAGGGGGGGAAGGGGGGGCTACCCCCCTTAATTTAGATAAATCGGTTTTTCATGATGAATTATTCGATTTGCTCCAAATTTGGTATACCGGTTTATTAAGTCAAGGAGCTGCCTTGATTAGATTTGGAGGTTCATTAGTTACACATAAAGGGAGGAATGGGAGGGCTGTTTCCCCCCCCCCCCGTAATTTAGGTAAATGGGTTTTTCATGCAGAAATATGCTATTTGCAATAAATTTGGTATACCGGTTAATTATGTTAAGCAGCTTCCCTGATTACATTTGGAAGATCATTATTATGTATAAAGGGGGGAAAAAAGGGCAATTGCCTCTCCCCTTAATTTAGATAAATGCGTTTTTCATGTAGAATTATTCGATTAGCTAAAATTTGGTATACTGGTTTATTATGTTAAGGAGATGACTTGATTAGATTTCGAAGTTCATTAGTTAAGTATAAAGGGAGGAAAGGGAGGCTAGACTCCCCCCCCCCCCCTTAATTTAGATAAATGGGTTTTTCATGCAGAGTTATTCGATTTGCTCCAAATTTCGTATACCGGTTTATTATGTTAAGGAGCTGCCTTGATTAGATTTCGAGATTTATTGGTTAAGTATAAAGTAGGGACAGGGGCTAGTGTCCCCTTAATTTAAATAAATGGGTTTTTCATACAGAATTATTCGATTTTCTTCAAATTTGATATGGCTTCCTTCATTCGATTTGGAGGTTCATTGGTTAGGTATAAAACGCGGGCAATTGTCCCTCCCTTTAATTTAGATAAATGGGTTTTCATGCAGAATTATCTGATTTAGTTTAATTTGTTTTCAACCGGATCCAAACTTGAAGGTTCCATTTGAAGTCAACCCGAAAACCGACCACAACCAGGTTTCGGATTGAGTTCAATTAGAACTTTCAGGTTCGTATCGGGTTGCCAGTGGACGGAGATTATTTTGTCTGGGCAATCTGCTTGCATCGGGTGATAGTTCTTTGGAATATTTTTGTCGGTTAAGATTTGATTCGGGACGGGTTTCAGGTTGACTTCGAATGGAATTTTTAGGTTCTGGTAGCGTTGCGTGTCCAAAGAAACTAATTTGTCTTGTTCGGATCCGGTTATGGATCTTTGGAATATTTTTGTTGGTTATCAGATTTGGTTCGGGATTTCGGGTTTTTTCAAATGGAACTCTAAGGTTCGGGTCAGGTTGCATGTAGACTGAAATTATTTTGTCTTGCTCGGATCGGTGTACAGTCTGTTGTAATTTATTTTTCGGGTTTGGGTAGGGTTATGCGTTAAAAAACCTAATAAAAAGAAAATTGCCCAGTTAAACTGATGGCATTGAGCTCACAGGCTATTCACACTAATTGTATATTATACTCTTATTTCAAAGAATAATGCCCCTCGAAAAATAAATGAAGGTATTAGTCCCCGTTGCCCCCCTTTCTACTTAACCAAAGAACCTCCAAATCTAATCAGGGAAGCTACTTCACATAATAAACTGGTATACCAAATTTGAAGCAAATCAGATAATTCTGCATGAAAAAACCATTTCACTAAATTAAGGTGGGGGGTATTAGCTCCCCCATTTCTCCCTTTATGCTGAACCAATGAACTTTCAAATCTAATCTGAAAAGCTCCTTATTAGAATGAACCTAGAAAAAAAATTAAACTAAATTAGATAATTCTGCATGAAAACACATTTATCTAAATTAAGGGGAGGGGCAATTGCCCCCCTTTCCCCCCTTTTATACTTAACCAATGAACCTCTAAATCAAATAAAGGAAGCCATATCGTAACAAACTGGTATATCAAATTTGAAGCAAATCGAATAATTCTGTATGAAAAACCCATTTATCCAAATTAAGGGGACACTAGCCCCTGTACCTCCTTTATACTTAACCAATAAATCTCCAAATCTAATCAAGGCAGCTCCTTAACATAATAAACCTGTATACGAAATTTGGAGCAAATCGAATTACTCTGCATGAAAAACCCATTTATCTAAATTAAGGGTGGGGGGTCTAGCCCCCCTTTCCTCCCTTTATACTTAACTAATGAACCTCCAAATCTAATCAGGGAAGCTCCTTAACATAATAAACCGGTATACCAAATTTGGAGTAAATCGAATAATTTTGCATTAAAAACCCATTTACCTAAATTAAGGGGGGGGGCTACCCCCCTTTTCTCCCTTTATACTTAACTAATGAACCTCCAAATCTAATCAAGCCATCTCCTTAACATAATAAACCAGTATACCAAATTTGAGCTAATCGAATAATTCTACATGAAAAACGCATTTATCTAAATTAAGGGGAGATCCAATTGCCCCACTTTCCCCCCTTTATACATAATAATGATCTTCCAAATGTAATCAGGGAAGCTGCTTATCATAATTAACCGGTATACCAAATTTATAGCAAATTGCATATTTTTCATGAAAAACCCATTTATCTAAATTACGGGGGGGATAGCCCCCCCTTTCCTCCCTTTATATGTAACTAATAAACCTCCAAATCTAATCAAGGCAGCTCCTTAACTTAATAAACCGGTATACCAAATTTGGAGCAAATTGAATAATTCATCATGAAAAACCGATTTATCTAAATTAAGGGGGTAGCCCCCCTTTCCTCCTTTATACTTAAATAATGAGCTTCCAAATCTAATCAGGGAAGCTCCTTAACACAATAAACCGGTATACCAAATTTGGAGCAAATAGAATATTTCTGCATGAAAAACCCATTTATATAAATAAAGGGGGGGCGACTAGCCCCCTTTTCCCCTTTATCCTTAACCAATGAACCCCAAAAAATAATCAGGGAAGCACCTTATCAGAAGGAACCTAGAAAAAAAAATTGAAGCAAATCGGATATTTCTATCAAGAGTTATCGCATAACGTACATACGTACGTATACACGTACATACGTACGTACACACGTACATACAGAATCGGCGGGCACATAAGCTCTCAGGCTTTGATAGCCTGTGAGCTAAAAATATCACCCTGATCGGATAATAAGTGGTCATTTTTCAATTAGCCTAACGCTTTCTAGGCTCTTTGCAATAAGCCTGAAAAATATCAGGCTAATTGGAAAAAGGGAGATGGATTCTCCAATTAGCCTGGCTCTTTGCAAAGAGCCTATATAATACATTAGCCTATTTAATACAGCCCCTCCAAAACTTAATGGCATATCTAAAATTCGTAGGTGATTTGAATACTTTTTATAATTGGAAGTTTGTTTCTATCATCAGCAGCTTAGGAAAATTCGACGTAACATTTATTTTGAATCATCCGGTATTAACTGATTTTAAAAGACGGTCCCCTCAAAAAAGAAAATTTACTATTTATAACTAAAGTCATAGAACGTGACTGAAATGAACAAACACATAGATTAAACCTTATTTATAAAAAGCTATCATAAAAGCCTAGCGGTAACATACGGTACCGCAACATTTCTAACCAAAAATTTCTCCCCATATAATATGAAAGATTTCTTTTTAAACGTGGCCTATAGGAAGGGAATTCAAACGTAAATAATAATTCATATTTAATTAACTCATTTATAAATTTTAAATTTCCGTAAAATGTGCTCACTTTTGCCATTTTTTAAACCGTCTTCAACACGCAAAACTTTCGTAAGACTGGTTTTATTTGACTGATTATTTTACTTCATTAATAAGTCTAGAGACGCTACCTGTTAGCCGAAAATCATAATAAAATGTCTGTTAAACAGAAAAGAGGTATTTTCAAAGTAGTGATTGCCGGTACCAAACGGTACCGCTAGGATAATAAGGGTTAAAAAGCATTTATCTTAATTTATAAACTGAAATAGTTCTGGTTTAGTTCTTCCCATAATGACATCATAAGTTGTTGTGAATAAAAGAGAGAAAAGAAGTAAAAAAAAGTCCTTCCGGCCAGTGCCGGGAGGAAGAGGTAGCTTTCATAATCCTTATTTAAAAAAAGGCAACTTATATCATGCAAACACACGAAGCTCAATTTAGTGGAAACCGAATATAGGAGATTCAATACTAATTTTTATCAATATAATGAATGAGAATTTCGCGAAATTAGTCAGCTTTATCCAAGCTGCTTTTCTTTAAAGTAACTTATATTTGGCTGCCAAATTCGGCAATTTCTTAAAGTGCCTGTCATTTTAAGACAACATGGTGGATGAGGCTAAGCAGTGAACTTGGTCGAGACCTTAGTAATTGCTGTGCACATGCTCACTCACATCGGAATCGGTTAAAATATAGGAGTGCTGTCGCATGCAAAAAATCAGATTTTTCAAAATGTCACCCACAATAGAAATTGAAAGAGCTATATCTGAGCCATTTTTTAAGGTAAAGACAAACAAAAAATGCTCCTGAATCCTTATATCAAGATCAAATAAGAAAGAAACCTTTTTCAATTTCTAATTTTTTTGCACCTCACTTTAAATATATATATATTTTTTAATTTAATGGCCGCCATTTTGAAACAAGATGGCTGATGAATCTGGCCAGCGAACTTGGTCGAGGTGTTGATGTATACTATCCACATGCCTTCTTACATCGAAATAGGCGAATACGTGTGTTATCGCGTGACAAATACAAGATCGTTTCAAAATGTTAGCCATGCTAGAAATTCAAAGTGCTATAAATCAACCATTTTTTAAGATATCAACAAAAGAACAAATTTTCAGAAACAAAAACTGCTCCGGAATCTTTGTATCAAGGCCAAACACATAAAAATCTTTTTCATTTTCTAATTTTTTAATACCTCATTTTGAATTTTAAATTTAATTTTTTTTTAATGGCAACCCTTTTGAAACAAGATGGCGAATGAAGCTGGCCAACGAACTCGGTCGAGACATTGGTATGTACTATGTACAGACCAAGTTACATCAAAATAGTTTCATAAATACGCCTGTTATCGCGTGACAAAAATCAGGTCGTTTTAAAATGTCAGCCACAAGAGAAATTCAAAATGCTATTACTCAGCCATTTTTTTTTTAGATATAGACGAAAGAAAAACTGTTCCGGAATCTTTGTATTAAGGTCAAACACATACAAAAAAATCTTTTTCATTTTCCAATTTTTTGGTATCTCATTTAATTTTTTTTATTTGTTAATTTTTTTAAATGGCCGCCATTTTGAAACAAGATGGCGGATGAAGCTGGCCAACGAATTCGGTCGAGATATTTGTATGTACTATGTACACACCAAGGTACATCCAAGTCGGTTCATAAATACGCCTGTTATTACGTGAGAAAAATCAGGACGTTTCAAAATGTCCGCCACGCTAGAAATTCAAAATGCTATAACTCAGCCATTTCTTAAGATATAGACGAAACAAAAACTGCTCCCGAATCTTTTTATCAAGGCCAAACACATAAGAAGAAAATATTTTTTCAATTTTCAATTTTTGGTACCACATTTCAAATTTAAATTTTTCTTAAAAATTTAAATGGCCGCCATTTTTAAACAAGATGGCGGGTGAAGCTGGCCAACAAACCCGGTCGAGACATTGGTATGTACTATGTATAAACGAAGTTACATCCAAATCGGTTCATAAATACGCCTTTTATCGCGTGACAAAATTCAGGACGTTTCAAAATGTCAGCCACGCTAGAAATTCAAAATGGTATAACTCAGCCATTTTTTAAGATATAGACGAAATAAAAACTGCTCCGAAATCTTTGTATAAAGGTCAAAAATATAAGAAAAAAATATTTTTCCATTTTCAATTTTTTGGTACCACATTTCAAATTTTAAATTTTTAAAAAAATTTTAAATGGCCGCCATTTTGAAACAAAATGGCGGATGAAGCTGGCCAACGAACTCGGTCGAGACATTGGTATGTACTATGTACACACCGAATTACATCGAAATCGATTCATAAATACGCCTTTTATCGCGTGACAAAATTCAGGACGTTTCAAAATGTCAGCCACGCTAGAAATTCAAAATGCTATAACTCAGCCATTTTTTAAGATATAGACGAAACAAAAACTGCTCCGGAATCTTTGTATAAAGGTCAAATACATAAGAAAAAAATATTTTTCCATTTTTAATTTTTTGGTACCACATTTCAAATTTTAATTTTTTTTAAAAATTTTAAATGGCCGCCATTTTGAAAAAAAACGGCGGATGAAGCTGGCCAACGAACTCGGTCGAGACATTGGTATGTACTATGTACACACCGAATTACATCGAAATCGGTTCATAATTACGAGAGTTACAGTGTGACATAGGTCAGATATATATATATATATATATATATAGATATATATATATATATATATATATATATATATATCAATTTTGAACGGAGGGTGGTTTCGAGGTCTGGGGGTCATGATCGATGAAAATATACCAAAATTTTTTGAAATCGCTTTCCTCCGAACGGCTGCAATAGGTAGCTTTTTTGTAAAGAAAGCTACCTAAAAGTCCTTCCGGCCAGTGCCGGGAGGAAGAGGTAGCTTTCATAATCCTTATTTAAAAAAAGGCAACTTATATCATGCAAACACACGAAGCTCAATTTAGTGGAAACCGAATATAGGAGATTCAATACTAATTTTTATCAATATAATGAATGAGAATTTCGCGAAATTAGTCAGCTTTATCCAAGCTGCTTTTCTTTAAAGTAACTTATATTTGGCTGCCAAATTCGGCAATTTCTTAAAGTGCCTGTCATTTTAAGACAACATGGTGGATGAGGCTAAGCAGTGAACTTGGTCGAGACCTTAGTAATTGCTGTGCACATGCTCACTCACATCGGAATCGGTTAAAATATAGGAGTGCTGTCGCATGCAAAAAATCAGATTTTTCAAAATGTCACCCACAATAGAAATTGAAAGAGCTATATCTGAGCCATTTTTTAAGGTAAAGACAAACAAAAAATGCTCCTGAATCCTTATATCAAGATCAAATAAGAAAGAAACCTTTTTCAATTTCTAATTTTTTTGCACCTCACTTTAAATATATATATATTTTTTAATTTAATGGCCGCCATTTTGAAACAAGATGGCTGATGAATCTGGCCAGCGAACTTGGTCGAGGTGTTGATGTATACTATCCACATGCCTTCTTACATCGAAATAGGCGAATACGTGTGTTATCGCGTGACAAATACAAGATCGTTTCAAAATGTTAGCCATGCTAGAAATTCAAAGTGCTATAAATCAACCATTTTTTAAGATATCAACAAAAGAACAAATTTTCAGAAACAAAAACTGCTCCGGAATCTTTGTATCAAGGCCAAACACATAAAAATCTTTTTCATTTTCTAATTTTTTAATACCTCATTTTGAATTTTAAATTTAATTTTTTTTTAATGGCAACCCTTTTGAAACAAGATGGCGAATGAAGCTGGCCAACGAACTCGGTCGAGACATTGGTATGTACTATGTACAGACCAAGTTACATCAAAATAGTTTCATAAATACGCCTGTTATCGCGTGACAAAAATCAGGTCGTTTTAAAATGTCAGCCACAAGAGAAATTCAAAATGCTATTACTCAGCCATTTTTTTTTTAGATATAGACGAAAGAAAAACTGTTCCGGAATCTTTGTATTAAGGTCAAACACATACAAAAAAATCTTTTTCATTTTCCAATTTTTTGGTATCTCATTTAATTTTTTTTATTTGTTAATTTTTTTAAATGGCCGCCATTTTGAAACAAGATGGCGGATGAAGCTGGCCAACGAATTCGGTCGAGATATTTGTATGTACTATGTACACACCAAGGTACATCCAAGTCGGTTCATAAATACGCCTGTTATTACGTGAGAAAAATCAGGACGTTTCAAAATGTCCGCCACGCTAGAAATTCAAAATGCTATAACTCAGCCATTTCTTAAGATATAGACGAAACAAAAACTGCTCCCGAATCTTTTTATCAAGGCCAAACACATAAGAAGAAAATATTTTTTCAATTTTCAATTTTTGGTACCACATTTCAAATTTAAATTTTTCTTAAAAATTTAAATGGCCGCCATTTTTAAACAAGATGGCGGGTGAAGCTGGCCAACAAACCCGGTCGAGACATTGGTATGTACTATGTATAAACGAAGTTACATCCAAATCGGTTCATAAATACGCCTTTTATCGCGTGACAAAATTCAGGACGTTTCAAAATGTCAGCCACGCTAGAAATTCAAAATGGTATAACTCAGCCATTTTTTAAGATATAGACGAAATAAAAACTGCTCCGAAATCTTTGTATAAAGGTCAAAAATATAAGAAAAAAATATTTTTCCATTTTCAATTTTTTGGTACCACATTTCAAATTTTAAATTTTTAAAAAAATTTTAAATGGCCGCCATTTTGAAACAAAATGGCGGATGAAGCTGGCCAACGAACTCGGTCGAGACATTGGTATGTACTATGTACACACCGAATTACATCGAAATCGATTCATAAATACGCCTTTTATCGCGTGACAAAATTCAGGACGTTTCAAAATGTCAGCCACGCTAGAAATTCAAAATGCTATAACTCAGCCATTTTTTAAGATATAGACGAAACAAAAACTGCTCCGGAATCTTTGTATAAAGGTCAAATACATAAGAAAAAAATATTTTTCCATTTTTAATTTTTTGGTACCACATTTCAAATTTTAATTTTTTTTAAAAATTTTAAATGGCCGCCATTTTGAAAAAAAACGGCGGATGAAGCTGGCCAACGAACTCGGTCGAGACATTGGTATGTACTATGTACACACCGAATTACATCGAAATCGGTTCATAATTACGAGAGTTACAGTGTGACATAGGTCAGATATATATATATATATATATATAGATATATATATATATATATATATATATATATATATCAATTTTGAACGGAGGGTGGTTTCGGGGTCTGGGGGTCATGATCGATGAAAATATACCAAAATTTTTTGAAATCGCTTTCCTCCGAACGGCTGCAATAGGTAGCTTTTTTGTAAAGAAAGCTACCTAAAATGCTATAACTCAGCCATTTTTTAAGATATAGACGAAACAAAAACTGCTCCGGAATCTTTGTATAAAGGTCAAATACATAAGAAAAAAATATTTTTCCATTTTTAATTTTTTGGTACCACATTTCAAATTTTAATTTTTTTTAAAAATTTTAAATGGCCGCCATTTTGAAAAAAAACGGCGGATGAAGCTGGCCAACGAACTCGGTCGAGACATTGGTATGTACTATGTACACACCGAATTACATCGAAATCGGTTCATAATTACGAGAGTTACAGTGTGACATAGGTCAGATATATATATATATATATATATATAGATATATATATATATATATATATATATATATATCAATTTTGAACGGAGGGTGGTTTCGGGGTCTGGGGGTCATGATCGATGAAAATATACCAAAATTTTTTGAAATCGCTTTCCTCCGAACGGCTGCAATAGGTAGCTTTTTTGTAAAGAAAGCTACCTAAAAGTCCTTCCGGCCAGTGCCGGGAGGAAGAGGTAGCTTTCATAATCCTTATTTAAAAAAAGGCAACTTATATCATGCAAACACACGAAGCTCAATTTAGTGGAAACCGAATATAGGAGATTCAATACTAATTTTTATCAATATAATGAATGAGAATTTCGCGAAATTAGTCAGCTTTATCCAAGCTGCTTTTCTTTAAAGTAACTTATATTTGGCTGCCAAATTCGGCAATTTCTTAAAGTGCCTGTCATTTTAAGACAACATGGTGGGTGAGGCTAAGCAGTGAACTTGGTCGAGACCTTAGTAATTGCTGTGCACATGCTCACTCACATCGGAATCGGTTAAAATATAGGAGTGCTGTCGCATGCAAAAAATCAGATTTTTCAAAATGTCACCCACAATAGAAATTGAAAGAGCTATATCTGAGCCATTTTTTAAGGTAAAGACAAACAAAAAATGCTCCTGAATCCTTATATCAAGATCAAATAAGAAAGAAACCTTTTTCAATTTCTAATTTTTTTGCACCTCACTTTAAATATATATATATTTTTTAATTTAATGGCCGCCATTTTGAAACAAGATGGCTGATGAATCTGGCCAGCGAACTTGGTCGAGGTGTTGATGTATACTATCCACATGCCTTCTTACATCGAAATAGGCGAATACGTGTGTTATCGCGTGACAAATACAAGATCGTTTCAAAATGTTAGCCATGCTAGAAATTCAAAGTGCTATAAATCAACCATTTTTTAAGATATCAACAAAAGAACAAATTTTCAGAAACAAAAACTGCTCCGGAATCTTTGTATCAAGGCCAAACACATAAAAATCTTTTTCATTTTCTAATTTTTTAATACCTCATTTTGAATTTTAAATTTAATTTTTTTTTTAATGGCAACCCTTTTGAAACAAGATGGCGAATGAAGCTGGCCAACGAACTCGGTCGAGACATTGGTATGTACTATGTACAGACCAAGTTACATCAAAATAGTTTCATAAATACGCCTGTTATCGCGTGACAAAAATCAGGTCGTTTTAAAATGTCAGCCACAAGAGAAATTCAAAATGCTATTACTCAGCCATTTTTTTTTTAGATATAGACGAAAGAAAAACTGTTCCGGAATCTTTGTATTAAGGTCAAACACATACAAAAAAATCTTTTTCATTTTCCAATTTTTTGGTATCTCATTTAATTTTTTTTATTTGTTAATTTTTTTAAATGGCCGCCATTTTGAAACAAGATGGCGGATGAAGCTGGCCAACGAATTCGGTCGAGATATTTGTATGTACTATGTACACACCAAGGTACATCCAAGTCGGTTCATAAATACGCCTGTTATTACGTGAGAAAAATCAGGACGTTTCAAAATGTCCGCCACGCTAGAAATTCAAAATGCTATAACTCAGCCATTTCTTAAGATATAGACGAAACAAAAACTGCTCCCGAATCTTTTTATCAAGGCCAAACACATAAGAAGAAAATATTTTTTCAATTTTCAATTTTTGGTACCACATTTCAAATTTAAATTTTTCTTAAAAATTTAAATGGCCGCCATTTTTAAACAAGATGGCGGGTGAAGCTGGCCAACAAACCCGGTCGAGACATTGGTATGTACTATGTATAAACGAAGTTACATCCAAATCGGTTCATAAATACGCCTTTTATCGCGTGACAAAATTCAGGACGTTTCAAAATGTCAGCCACGCTAGAAATTCAAAATGGTATAACTCAGCCATTTTTTAAGATATAGACGAAATAAAAACTGCTCCGAAATCTTTGTATAAAGGTCAAAAATATAAGAAAAAAATATTTTTCCATTTTCAATTTTTTGGTACCACATTTCAAATTTTAAATTTTTAAAAAAATTTTAAATGGCCGCCATTTTGAAACAAAATGGCGGATGAAGCTGGCCAACGAACTCGGTCGAGACATTGGTATGTACTATGTACACACCGAATTACATCGAAATCGATTCATAAATACGCCTTTTATCGCGTGACAAAATTCAGGACGTTTCAAAATGTCAGCCACGCTAGAAATTCAAAATGCTATAACTCAGCCATTTTTTAAGATATAGACGAAACAAAAACTGCTCCGGAATCTTTGTATAAAGGTCAAATACATAAGAAAAAAATATTTTTCCATTTTTAATTTTTTGGTACCACATTTCAAATTTTAATTTTTTTTAAAAATTTTAAATGGCCGCCATTTTGAAAAAAAACGGCGGATGAAGCTGGCCAACGAACTCGGTCGAGACATTGGTATGTACTATGTACACACCGAATTACATCGAAATCGGTTCATAATTACGAGAGTTACAGTGTGACATAGGTCAGATATATATATATATATATATATAGATATATATATATATATATATATATATATATATCAATTTTGAACGGAGGGTGGTTTCGGGGTCTGGGGGTCATGATCGATGAAAATATACCAAAATTTTTTGAAATCGCTTTCCTCCGAACGGCTGCAATAGGTAGCTTTTTTGTAAAGAAAGCTACCTAATAGGGATTATTATTTTTTCTATGACATCAGTTTCTCATTAAAATTGAAAATGAAAAACTATTCTCTATTTGAACAGAATATGAAAACTATATTGTGATTAAATTACTTTTTTCAAGAAAATGTCGCGCAATAAAAACATATTTTCTCCTATTAAAGCCGCAGGAAGCAATTTATTTTAAAAAGCAAAATATTGTCTATCGAAACACTCAATTTGCATGAAAATGCCGGGCTGTCACAGGTGACTATTAGCCTCCGGTACGGTATGCTATTTCTTTCTCCCAGCTTATTTTGTGTCCAAAAAATAACGTTACCTTACAGAAGCTAGCCGTAAAACAAAGCATTACGATTAAATACTCTTTAGTATTTTTTAAAAACTTCTAAGCATCGCACATTTTCAATTTTTATACCGTCGTATTGGGAAAAAAAAGTTCGTTTAAATGCATTTTGTTTGAAAACTGTACCTCCATTTATTTTTGAAATATTAATTTTTTTGTAGTTTTTGGAGCCATTTGCTTAATATTGGCAACGGAAGTACTGCATTTCTGTAGAAAGAAAAGGAAAAATAGTTTAAAAATAGTAATTACATATTTTTGTTGCCATTTTCTCGTAACAACCGAAAGAAAATGTAATTAAAATACGTGCTATTTTGAAAAAAATATAAACGAATGATTTCTGTTAAAACAATGGAGCTATTATATACTATACTAGGGGGCTCTGCCCCCTACGAGCTACGCTGGCCAACCCCCGCTCAGACACCTCAGATTCTAAAAGCATGTTAATTTCATCGGCCTTAAAAAATTTGAATTATAATTTAAATAAACAGCGACGGTCTCCCTGTAAACGGGTTTTCATTCATTTTCCTTTGATTGGAGATTTTTAAGACGAAATCAGCCGCTGCTAAGAGATACAATGGCTGTTTTCTTCTTTGATTAAAAACAAGAAAGAAAAATCATGCATACGGCATAGATTATGAAACACTTTCCAACACTCCCTGAAAGCTTTAACAAAACTTCGTTATTTAGGGAAATATGGTAAATAAGATAACTAACTAAACATTTAAAAAACTGATTTCAGCAGTTACCATCCATAGCCAAATATTTATTCCAATTCTTCCGAACAGCCCTGTATTTGATCTGTAGGCTAATATATATACTAAATAATAGAAAATTTAGTTTAGCAAGAAAACGCATAACAGGTTGAAATTTCTCTTTCAGCAATTTATACTAATAGATGGAAACATACTTGAATACTTTTGTTCAGCCCTGTTGATTACCTAGTACCTTTATTACACGTCACTATTTAGCTAAACTTTAATTCAAACTAAATCACTCTTAAAACTACAGAAATCGCATTTCCAGAATTTATCATCTGTAGGCGGCCATGTATCCAATTCTTTGCGTGGCCCTGCATATCATTTTATCTATATTCTACAAACATTTCATAGAAAACTACACGAGTTCAGCATAACACATTATAAACCCACCTTTCAGCAATTTACGGTCATACTCAGTAACCTTTACGAATTCTTTTGCGTAGCCCTGTATATTAACTATAACATTTACACACACCATATAGTATGCATAAATATAGTGAAACTTAAAAGCGCATATCATAATTAAAAATGGATTCCCTGCCATCGCCGCTAATATACAGTACTTCGGATAGAAAATACTTGTCTGAAATGTTTTGTATGTTCCTGTAAATAAAATGCTATATGCTCTTCGTATTATGCATGAAATAACTTAAGTAAGCCTCACCGACGTACATCAATTTTATTATATATGAATTTGTATAATTAAAATACGCCGCAAACAATTTCCCACTATATCATTTGTAATGGAATTCTTTTGTGTAGCCCTGTAAATGAATAGTAACTATTCGTTGCACCACATATGCTACAGAATATTCTGCATATTTTAGTGCACTTCGTAAATGCATATTTTTTTATTATGTTTGAAAGGGTGTAACATCTTTAAAATTCATTTGAAATGATTTTTTCCCATTGGCCGTAATGTAACGGAATACTTTTGACTGTCCCTGTAAATGAACTAAACATGCTACAAACTTCATTTGATATAGAGTTCATGCTAGGCTAAACGTCAATAACCAAAAGTTTCAGTGCGATCCGAATATATTTACGAGAGTTAGAGCGCGAACAGACAAACCGAAATCAATAACACTTTTCAACTTTGTTGGAAAGTGTTAAAAATTAGTTAAAAATTTGAAAGTAAGCTAATGTAAAATGAATTAAGTACACAGAGTCTTTATCTCTCGGTAATTTTTAACAACGCTATGAGAAAGTTCGTTTAAATGTACCGTTTTAAATCTGACGTAATTTTCACCAAAGTTTCCTTTCTCTTTTTAATATTCACATGAAAAAACTTTTGTTGTTAGAAAGGAAATACTATTTGCGCTGTCTTAGAATTCACGATAATAGTTGAAAAGATTACCTCAAAATATGAAATAAATGTCTCGTGCAAATATATTTTTTAATTTAAGGTGTTTTGCCAACTTTTATTTATTTGACCTTTTTAAATATGACGTAATTTCCTTTATTTGTGACTTTTAACGCATAATAATGAATTTAGTATTTAAAAATTTTCTTTCCCTTTTAAAATTCACGTGTAACTGTAGTTTTTATGATGTAATTTTCAATATTATCCCGATTTTTAACACGTAATCACTTAATTCTAATTTGAAAGTTTTTTAATGTTTTTAATAGCCACGTGTAAATACTTTTTTTATTTGAAGGAAATATTATTCTTTGCGCTGTTTTTAAAATCGGCAACAGTTTAAAATAATTGCCCTTTTCTAAAATGTGTAAAAAATATCTCTCGAAATGCTGAAAATTTGAATTTAAAATGGAAATAAATCCTCAAAAAATGAGTCAAATTAAAAAGATAATTGCAGTCAGCACATCGGGAACTTTTAATGTATAAAATGATCTAAAAATGTTTAAATTCCTATGTATAGTTTTTCTCCTATCAAACTTTTTTAATGGAACGATTTTGACCATCTTTAACATTAAATATCTCTTAAAATAATTATTCGATTCAAAAACTGTCTGCATCAGTGTGTTTATCAAACATGTCTCTATAATACCACTGATTTTCATATTTTTGAATGAAACAGTTTTCTTAATATTAACGAAGAAAGATCCCCGGTCAGAAAAAATATGGATGCCGATCTAGTAGGAGTATACCTGGATGATCTACGCAGATTTTCATTGGTCCATTTCCAAATCAAAACTTTTTTTTATATATAGAAGGATTTAATTGTAAGTATCTATGAATCACTAGATAGCCGGTTTTTTTTTTTTTTTTTTTTTTCGATTTTCTTGAATGACGACATCTTTTTGCTGCATTTGTGCATTATTTCGAGATAGTGATGTGCTGTGCATGCTTTACTGTAGATGTTTAAGAGTAGATCGTAAATGTGGAATTCTTAAGCGGATGCGAATGACGTCATTTTACATAAAATAAAACGTGTGCTTTAAGTCTTAAAATTGAAATATGTTTTGTACTGCAGTAGAGTCCCGCTTAACCGTGTTATTTTCTTCTGATGGACTGGTGGCTTCTATTATTATGAAACAGCCATTATAAATGAAGTGTTAGGTCAAAATAAAAGAGCAGCCGTAAAAAAGGCCATTTTTTTCCCCGTTCTGACCAGAAAATCAGAATTGTAACTTTTTACGGCTGCTCTTTCATCTTCACCTAACACTTCATTTATAATGGCTGTTTCATAATAATAGAAGCCATCAGTCCGTCAGAAGAAAATGAAGTAATGGACATGCCGGGGGCGACACTAAATTCTGAAAAAGCAGAATTCCTGTTTTCTAATTGTATTCCTTCTGTAGCGATCATGAATTTTGTACATTTAATACAGGATTCCATTATAGACAAGATTCCACTTTCATAGGATTTACTCTAATTTTAGACTGAAAAAAAATACTGATTTTACAGTATAGTACTGGCAGCTGGGGTGCCAGTATATAACCGTAATATAAGCAGTAATATACCATCGTATGAATGAATAAAACCGTACATTACTGCATAACGATGCAATACTTGCTAATTTTGTGGTTTATTTTTTAATTCTATCTCGCACCACTTTTTCAAAGCAAAAATCTTTCATATACACTTTGCCAACAAGTGCAAAAGAAATATATTAGAAAATTTATTTTTTAAAAATAGTGGTGGGAATAGAATATAAAAATAGTCCCTACTGGCAGCCCTAAAGATGTCATCTCATGATCGGACAATTACAGCAAAGTCTGTAATGACAGCAATACTAGTGTCACTAGTGACAAGAGGGAGAAGCTAAAAAGCTTCTGAAATTTACCTATGTGTATAAAATCTATTTATGCTCTACGTTTTTAATACGGAATCTTTTCTCTTTGATGCAGACGATTCTTTTCAAATTGACCACCACTGATGCGTTGTTTAAGTTTCTTTTTAAACTACTTCATTCTTAAACTTTATAATATACTTATAACTACTTAAAAGGTGGCACAAACATATAAAAATATTATTTAATGCAACCCTGAGACCTTTCAAACACACACGCGTTCATTTTCAAAGGGAAAAAGATGACTGACTAAATAGAGATACATTAAAAAAAAAAAAAAAAAAAAAAAAAAAAAAATAGTACGCATGCGCAAGCGAAGTTCAGTCCATTTCTCTGCAGAGGGGTGAAAAGATCAGTTCATTTTATCAGGAGGTCTTGAAATATTTAGAATATTGTACCAAATTGCGGGAATATTATAGGAAAGGACATCGTTACAAACATTATCACTTCTAAGTAAAATTTCAATGGATTCACGAATTATTGACGAGAAATGGTTAGACGTTGAAATGATCATTTTAGCTTTTTCGAAGTATATTTTAATATTTTTTTTTGATGCAATCTGGATAAAGCTGTATTTGGTTTGTTAAAGTTAATATCAGAAATGTGCTCTTTTAATCTTTCCTTAAATTTTCGAGATGTCATACCAATATAAAATAAACTCTTATGCTGTTCTGTGCTGAATGGGATGATGTAAACTCCTGCTTTTTCATAATTGGGACACATTCCCTTACGGACACGTGTTTACTGTAGCTGATGATGAGCTGTTAATATTTTTAGCCCGAAACGCGTCCTATGTATTGTTTCTATTTTATGGTGATTTTTTACAAAGATTTATTATTTTAATTGTAAATTTTGCCAATAAATTTATTGTATTTATATTATCTTTAAGCTAGGAACAAACACTGCATTCATTTCTTAAAAAATAAACAAATTAAAATTAAATAACCCCCAAAAAGAAAATTACAAGTTAAAAATTACATTTGATCTTTGAGGTAAAGGACCTTGGTAAAGCTAATTAGTATAAGAAGCTGTTCAATTGCATCTTTACGCTACGCAGAAAATTCTGGGTTTTACTTGTTTACAATGATTAAAGCTAATTACGCATGTTCTGCTATGTGTGGCTACGAAACATTCCACGAAAAATACGAACACCCATTTACGTTCTTCTTTTTCGACTATACAATGTCTATATCGTTTTTTTGAATTCGGTATCAATGAGTAGAAGATTTAAAGGTAACATAAGGCACCAATAAGTGGAAAATGAAGCTTGAAGACGCTGTTGTATCGGGGTTAAACTCTTCGGACCAGAGCTTTTCTACTGTAACTACCTCATCCTTCTGAACCATAAATTGCAATCATGATTGTAGACTGAATGGGGAAAAAGGTGAATTACTTTGAAATCTCTTCTGCTTCTCGAATTTATGAGTTCTTCCTCGTGTGTTTTCCATTAAATAGCAACAATAGGCTAGTTGTCTCGAGATTTTGAGCGGATTCGTAGGATTATTTGTGGGGTGTTTTCCGCAAGAAGCAGATCTATTGAGTTCCAAGACAGGATTTAGGGTCAGGATTTCGATTTTCTATTTTTGATTCAGTATTTAAGCATGATTTCTTACCTCACTAGATTATATTTCTTTATTGCTTAGAATTCGAGTGACAGGCATTTGAATATTACTAATTTAAGAGAGACCCGTGACCCATTTTTGGCAAAGACTTGCTTTTTTTTTCTTTTAAAAAATGGTGCTATATTTATTGAAACACATTTTTTAAACCGAAACCGAATTTCGGTAATTTTCCTATTTTGGGCCGAAAATGAAAATGAAAACAAAGCTTCCAAAAAATTTTTTAAGTTACATACATAAGTATACATAATTATTAATTAATTATACGTTTATAGAAACTCATCTCTAACAAACAAACATATATATGCATGTAAGGTAAGCTGGACCCACGAGGTAACTGGGCCCTAGGCTGTTTTATAAAAAACTGTTGGTCTTTTAAGTTTTAGCTTTTGTAAACAATGCACTCCCATCTCTACTTCATAAAACAACGTGTGTCAACTCAATCATAACTCTGTCTTTGCTGTAATAGGTTGCTGAAAGTTTAGGTTCCTTTTTTTTTCTTTTTTTTCTTTTTTTTTCTTTTTAAAAAAAGGTGGATTTGGTTGAACTTCCTCGGCTTTTTATTAAAATACGGTAAATACTTTAATTATAAAATCCTTTTTTTTTTTTTTTTTTTTAGATTAGACACATAAACACACTAATATTACTAGATATTTATACATATTTACTTCATGTTTCGAAAGTAAAGCCGGTGTTCCAATTACCCCATATTTTTTTTAAGAATGGGGTAACTGGAGTATGTATCAGAGGTAACTGGAACATGTGGGATCCAGTTACCCCAACAGTTACAAATATTTCTTTGAGTTTCTCTTACTACGGGAAATTAATTTATCCATTGTTTTTTTGCTTTCATTAAAGAAAATTGCATAATACCTTATTAAAATTACATAATAAAAATTTTAAAAAAGCAGTTTGGGGGTATCAAACTAAATTTCTTAAGTATGATAGGTATAGCTCGACATTTTACGATACAGATCAAGAGGCGTACATAAAGCAAAGTGAGATTATTTAGAAAATTATCGAAACGAATAAAAAATAGCTCTGTTATATATAACTATATGGTTACATTCTCCACAGGTTTATTGGACATATCGAACTTTCACTGCGGCAAATAAAAAAGAGAATGAGATACTTATATACTTACGTAGCCGTTTGTTCATAGATTTACCTTGTTATTTTTTCCCTTAAAATACCCATGAAAAACTTTTATACTTATTACCTATACTAAAATACACAAGTACTTACTTAATTTTTACGTTTTTTGTATAAATAAATCTAATATTTTCACTTTTACTGCTTTTTTTAGACACATTGACAGCAAAAGTTTCGCTTACAACGCTCTTTAGTTGATATATTATTTACATGATCTGCTCCATTTTTATGGGGCAACTGGACCCATGAAGAAAGAAAGATGAAATATATATATATATATATATATTATTTTTAGGTATTAAAATGTAATTTTGAGCACTTCTGTCTGATAGAGGGAACCTAACTGAACGCATATATAAAAGTTCAGACTTTAATTCAAATGAACATTAGCTTTTTGAAGCTGAATTGCCAGAATCTCCAGAGTCACATTGTAAAATCATGGCCCAGTTGCCCCTGCATAACCCTATGTGTGTGTATAAGTCTCAAACAAAAATAAAACATAAATAATAATACAACCTTTGTACTTTATTCCTTTATGACAACCAATAAGCATAGGAATTTATCAATAATAAATTAACATTGCAGTTAAATAATAGAGAACGAATTCAATAACAAATGTTTAATTTTTAAATATACACATCTTTTCAGATATTTAACATTTTGCATTTAAATTAGTTGAAATGAACTACTTAAAAGTTTGCTTTTAGGAAATTAACATTGAATACATTTTAGTTTAAAAAAGTAACCATATTTCATAATTTATAATTATTATTTTAGTAGACAAATATAGTTAAGATATATCCTTAAATTTATATCTGCTTACTTCCTCCCAAAAAAACGTGTTATAGGAGTCTTGTTGAGATGGAAAAAATGACCATGGCAAGAGAAGGAAAATTTGCATACATATTTTCTGGCTAACTATTCACTGTTTGATACACACAATCATTTTTTTCAATATTTATGCAATTTATTTGACATATACAAGCCATTATCGCGGACATTATCAGAGAACATTTTTAATTTTTTTCGTTTTATATATTTATTCTTCTTAATAATATTTTTATATTTTTTTGTTTTGTTTTTTTTATTTTTTTTAATGATATTTTTATATTTTTTTATACATTTATATTTTTATCTATTTATATAAAATCCAAGTCTCTGTGTGTCCCTCACAATTCCGGTAAGACCGCCTCATTGTAATAAGTAATGGACTTTAGTCATATGACGTCAGTCGCGGATAAACAGAAGAAAAACGTGAAGAACATTTTAACACTGCTTGCTCTTCGTCCAATAAACAGTCTTTTTCGATGGGAATTTCCCGCAGAGGCGTGTCTGTTGCCATTCATGGGTAAAGTCCATTGTTGAAAATTACTAAGGCAGGGTTACCACAGTAGCGCCAAATGTTGACCAACTTGTCGAAATATCGCCAAATTTGGCGACAAAAATAACTTGTCATATATGAAGCCAACTTGGCAATAGCTGGCTACTTTGGCGAAATTCCCATTTAAAACCATTAATATCTCATAATCGAGGTCACCGGAATTTAATTTAAACTCCGCGCTTTTAAGGCTGTTCTTAAATCCAAAGGGTCAACTTTCTGACATAAGTTTAAATTGATTTTTGTTCAGAAACGCATAAAACTAGCAGGTGTTATTATTCAGAAACTGTGTCACCGAACTGTTCTTTCCGTTTTATTGTAAACGTAATAGATCTTTTAGAGAATGCTGTCAAACTTGACTTTTTGAACAGAATTTCTAGACGAGGGAAGAAAAAGATTCAGGAAGGGAGAAAAACGCCTCGCTCACGTGACCCATTTCGCTTATAACTCGATAGGTAATCTATGGATCAAAAAATGGAAAAAAACAGTTCGATTCCAAATCGCTTCCCTAGTCAGCACTGCCAATTTTGTACCTTTACCTTTATAAGTGAGTTAGTGAATGTGTAAAAACGTTTTGCGCTAGTTGACGAAAGCAGTTGAGAACAGCCTTGACGGTTTTTTTCAAAATCTGTGGCTCAGAATTTAAAGTGTAACATACGGAAATGTACGTCTTTACATCTTCATCCCGATGCTAGTAATAACAGAACAGTCAATAGACGGCGTTGTACTGTCTGAGCTCCCAACTGTCCGATTTTAATACGCTTTAGGTACTTTTCCAGTATAGGGGCCTTGGCGAGATAGAGAAAATGAAATTTGGCAACCTGTTTTCTAGCAACTTATTCACTGTTTCATATACACAAGTAATTTTTCAATATTTATACAATTTATTTAATACTAGAAAGATAGCTCGTCAAAAATGACGGAAAATGAGATATAAAGAATGTGCAAGAATATGAGTAGTTTTTCTCGCTTATTCCGCAGTGATAGATGAAAAGAAACACATTTTAAAATGTGGGAATATTTTGCGAGAAAATATGTTGCCAAATTTCCTTCTTCACAAAGGAAGTTTTCTTCATTTCGCCAAGGCAGTTTTCTCTACATTGCCAAGGGAGTTGTCTCTATTTCGCCAAGGCAATTTTCTCTTTATCGCCAAGGCAGTATTCCCTATTTCGCCAAGGCCCCTATACTGGAAAAGTACCGAGAATTTAATTTCTGTATCCGGTTATGTAAAGCACATTAAAATCGGGCAGTTAGGAGCTAAGAGAGTACAGCGTCGTCTAGTGGCGGTTATTCTATGAGTAGCATCGGGATGAAGATGTAAAGACTTACATTTTCATATATTACTCTTTAAATTCTGACCCATAGATTTTGAAAAACCCTTAAATGCGCGGTATTTAAATCAAATTGCGGTGTGCTCGATTATGAACGGTTAATGGGTTTGTTGGGGCGCTGCTTTTTATATAGCAGTTTAAACTATATTCTAATTTTCGGATATTATAAATATTACGATTAATTATACTTAAAATGATTAACAACTCCTACTTATTTATTTGTCGAACATCCTCGGCCCCCTACGAGCTACGCTCGCCAACCCCCGTCCAGACACCGCAGACTCTAAATGCACGCTAATTGGATCGGCTTTAAAACGATTTCGAAAGATTGAATTATAATTTTAAAAACAGTGGCGATCTCCCTATAAACGAATTTCTACTCATTTCTCTTTGATTGGGGAATTTTAACGCCAAATCCGCTGCGGTACTACTTGATTATCCCGTCGACCCATTTCGCCAAATTATATAAATAGCCAAACCACTCGCCAAATTATACAAATTGACATAATTTTTATTTTAAATAACGAAAGAACAAATAAATTAGTACAACATTAATAAAAATACAAATAAAACGTCGAAATAAAAATAACTTGATGACGTAGACACGTGTAACAACATTTCAAAATAAGCTAATATAAAAGGAATTAAGTAAATAGAGTCTTTGTCTCCAGGTATTTTTTAACAAAGCGAAAAGAAAGTTCTTTTAAATGAGACATTTTAAATTAATCGTTTATAATCTGACGTAATTTTTACCAAGCTATTCTTTCTCTTTTAAATATTCACGTGAAAATACTTTTGTTAGAAATGAAATATTATTTGCGCTTTCCTAACAAAAATAGTTGAAAAGTATCCTCTCAAAATATCACATAAATGTCTAGCGCAATTTCTAAATTTAAACTGTTTTGCAAAATTATTTTGTGTTCATTTTATGTAATAACTATAATGTGACGTAAATATGAAGTAATTTCTCCTATTTAAGACTTCTAACGCATGTTAATGAATTTATTATTTTACAATATCCTTTCTCTTTTAAAATCCACGTGTATACTTTTTATGACGTAATTTTTAATAAGTTCCTTCTTTTTGTACATAATTATTTAATTCTAATTCCAAATGATTTTTTCTGTTTATAATAGTCACGTGTAAATAAATTTTTAATTTGAAGCAAACATTATTGTTTGCGCTGTTTATAC
Source organism: Maratus speciosus (assembly GCA_963932465.1). Lineage (NCBI taxonomy): Eukaryota > Metazoa > Arthropoda > Arachnida > Araneae > Salticidae > Maratus > Maratus speciosus. The sequence continues at coordinate 610,167,734 of OZ010790.1, forward strand.
ATTTGGCAACAGTATAAATTAATACCATTTTCTAAAATAATGTAAAAAATATCTCTAGAAATGCTGAAAATTTGAATTTAAAATAGAAATAAAACCTCAAAAAATGAGTCAAAATGAAAAAATTAATGCAATCTGCACTCCGGCAAATTCTAACGCATAACATGATCTAAAAATGATTTCACTGCCATGTACATTTTTTGCTGCTATAAAACTTTTTTAATGGAACGATTTTGTACAACTTTAGCATTAAATATCTCTTAAAATAATTCTTCGATTTGAAAACTGTCTGCATCAGCGTATTTATCAAACATTTCTGTATAAAACCACCGATTTTCATATTTTCGTATGCATTATTTTTCTTAATATTAAAGAAGAAACACCTCCGGTCACAAAAAATTCAAAACCGGCGGCGGCGGCGGCGGCGGTGACAGCGGTAGTTACTTTTTTTTAGAATAGAGAGACAAAAAACAAACTTGAGCTGTTGCCAACTCAACAAAATTAAATAAATTTAAGCCACAACAGGTTTCAATGGGAATTTCGCCAAATTAGCCAGCTATCGCCAAGTTGGCTTCATATATGGCAACTTATTTTTATCGCTAAATTTGGCGCAATACCGCCAAACCAGGTGGCAAACCTTTTAATAGTATTTTTCAACAATTACTCATAGAGACTAGCGTCTCGGTGTAGCTCCGCTCCCTATGGTGATTTTTCTCCTACCTCTTGGCTGAGGAATTGGCGTTAGTTATTTTTGAGGTTGCAGTATTTCAGACGAAGCACAAGCGCTCGCTCGCGCTGTCGTTGAAAAGTCTGTTTAGATTAGATGTTGTTTTTTTAGCGAAGATGGCGATGGCGGATAATACAGCGATAATTTCATAATCACAAATTTTCACTACTACAATTCTACACATTCTACTATTTCTATACTAAAATTCTACTCTCATTATTTATTTATCAATCAGTTGATTGTGTTAAAAATAGTTAATGCTATAATTTAATCTTCTGTAATTGGGTAATCTTTTTAAAACAGGGCAAATTAGCATGTTTTTAGATAAACAGCAAAAACAATTGTATGCGGCATGATCTTTGTAGGTTGGAAGATAGGATTTTAATTTCTTCTGCATTATTAAACACTAGAAAAATTCTTTCCTAAAATTTTCTCAAAATATTTTGTGAGCCGTGGTACCTACAAATAAAAATTCAATAAAATCGCATATTTCTTCTATTAAGGTACTGTAAACACTTCTCAAAAGTGATACCATTTTCAGGCATGAAAGTGTTCCTCCTAAAGGTGGAATTCCACCTTTCTAAAAATAATTTTGGTCATTTTCTGGATTGATGCAAAAATGCAAAGAAAATATTAGAAGCATATAAGGTGGGGGAGGGGGGGATCTTAAAAATTTAATAATCAGACATTTTGTCTAACTAATATCCTTGGAGTTTTATTTTTCTTCTTTTTTTTTCTGAATTGCTGTGCAAAAGATCTATCAAATCAAAGGGAAGCTTATATTATAATCATATAAAAGTCGTGTAAATAAATTTGATTAAAGTATCTCTCCAGAGTGAAAGTTTTTTAGACGTTAAAAGAAAAAGGAAGTTTCATAATGTTCTTTTTGGAATAGAATATTTTCTTCTATTTATGCAACACTTTTGATTTAAAAGTTTAAATTTGTTTTTAATGCTTTCTAAGCTATGAAAAGAAAATAACAACGTACAATTATATTTCATTTTATCCCATATATAACTGTTAAAATGTGTTTAAAATTTAAAAGTTTGGCGCCATCATATGGACCAAAAAGATTTTCCTCCTTTTTTCCTATTCCCCACTTTCATGCCTGCATTTTAGGCTCTTGGATATCAACCCTCCCCCCCCCCCCCCAAAAAAAATGCAATTTTATTCTTTAGATTGACATTGATACCTGAATTTTGCAGGCAGGTACATTTTGAATAGTAATCCTGTTTAAGTGTTACTTTATTGAAAACTTTAAGAGAAGATAATCTAAAGCCCCTCCCTCCTTGATTAAAAAAAAAAGTTTTGGTGGTATGACTTCGAATAATCAAAGGTATTTTAAATTTTGTATGCAAGTAAATCCTTAATAGTATATATGCTAAGAAAATTTGAAGGGTCATAAACAAAAGTGTTACATTTTTTATCTGGGGAGGGGAGGGGGAAAACATTCTTTGCACCCTACTCATTAAAATTTCAATTGGAGTATTTTCGCTTCACTATTAAGGTTATATGTTCATTCAAAATTTCTAGTGTCTATGGCTGTTTTAATTCTGAAACAAAGGTATATATATATATTTTTTTAGAATTTTTCAAATTTAAGTATGATTCTATTCAGAATGTGTCTGCCTACAAAATGCAAGTATTTATGACAATTAGAAGACACATTATCAAAAATGTTATTTTTCCGTGAGGGGGGGGGGGGGGGCGAAACCCTTTGGAATCCACAAGTTGAAATTTCCGAAATCGGAATATATAATACACATCATCACTATTAATATTTTATCTGTGTTCAAAATTTCTAGTAAATTGTTTTCGATATAACATTTATGCTTCACGAAGCTAGCAACACTTCGCCAAACTAGCAATACTTCGCCAAATCTAGCTTCGACTGGACTTAGTTGAATCCAGTCACTACGATCTCCATAGGGAGCGGAGCTACACCGAGACGCTAGTCTCATAGAGTGTGTTCAAGTTGCATGCGCGCTACGCGCGCAAGCTCAGGAGACGGGAACATGGAGTGGGTCAATATCATGGATGCAATAACGCGTAGTGTGTTCAGGAACAGATCATGGATTTGATTAATTATGGTGCTAATTAAAAGGATATTTTGTTGCAAAAGGAACGTGTGCTAGATGGCTGAATGGATAAGGCAGTGAACTCGAGTCTAGGTATTCTGGGTTCGAATCCTTCCAGTCCCACACTGTATCATAATTTTTTTTTTTGTTGTTGTTTATTGGTTGTTTTATATTTTTCATAATGAATAAGATATTTTTGATGAAGGTATGTTTTTTATTTTTATTATACAGAGGCACGTGTATTTTTATTATAATAATAAAATACTTATTTAAATGTGAGAAAATGAGGTATTTCGAGATGAAAGTTTTACATCTGAACGCCTTTTAAATATTTAATGCTTCGTTTCTAAGTGATTATATATATAGTATGTATATGTATAATGATATAAACATTAAGCAAATCCAAATGAAAAAATAATATATATTGTGCGAAAATATCCTTTTGCGCGTAGGATAATTCCTTGATTTTCATTTTTTTTTTTTTTTTGAGTACTTTAGTAGTGAATTTTTATCGAGACTAGGCTGGAAATCATATTTTACTTTGAACATTATAAAAATAAAATGTAATAGTCGTAGATTATTTTAACTAAAAATATCTGTACATATATTCTTTCAAGAGATAATATATATAGGTTTGCTGTCTAGTTTTGTAGTGAATAAAGCATGATTAGAATGTTTATAAATTTTCTACTGAAAGTATAAGTAAGTATTTTGCTTATACTAATAGAATTTTGAATGCCATTTATTTCTCATGTTTTATGATGTATTTTGGTCTCTTATCCACACGGTATTAAAATATGCAATCATAAAATAAGAAATATATATATTAAAACCTTCTCTGAAAAATTGTCTAACTAACAGTGCAAATTCCATTGAAATCCATCCAGTATAGTAGATTACAAACAAATCTCATATGTTGATATCACAATCTTGGTTTACTAACAGCATTCTATTTATCACGGAAGATATAAATCAACTGATAAATTATTTTTAAATAAATAAAAAGAAAATTGTTAAAAAGTAAAAATTTTTAGATCACCAGTTGAATTTTTAAATTGTATCAATCAACCTACCAAACAACGCACAATCACGTGATCAAATCGCCCACACAATTTTTTGAGCAGCTTGGGCGGATTTTGTGTGCGGTTGGTTAACTAATTTTAAATTCTAAATGGGCTAAAGTAGATAAAGAAGGTCACGTGATGTTTTTCCCGACTTTTTTAGATTTTATCTGAGTGTACATAGGCATGTATTTCTGTTACGAAAATCATGTTTTGGAAGGATAAAGAAATATAGTCGTTGGTTTTACCTTTTTTGAACCATTAAAAATAATGAAATAATTGAATTATTTTAAAATTCCTTTCTTTGATAAGACCTACTCCATGGCATAAACTTCTGAGCGCGCGCGCGGCGCGAACTGCACTTCTGAACACACTCATTGTTGAAGCTGATACCGATTTCTCCATAGGAAGCCTAACATGGCCGCAATCAATGAAGTGGTCCAACCGGAATTGTGAGGGACACACAGAGACTTGGATTTTATATAAATAGAAGATAAAGAAGCCATTTAACTATTTTTGTATACAAATTGAAGTAAATTGTATATAAAAAAACAACAATAATATAGATATAAATAAAATGTTTATAGATTATATAAATGAATTTAAAAGTTCATTAATTTTGTTTTCATGGCTGTTTATATCATTTTTTAGCCAGCTTACTTTCCATAAGTAGACGCTACAATCTTTATCAATCGACTCATCACTTCAGAAAAGAAACGCCACTCTATGCTTTAGTACAAAGTAAGGTTTAATGAATCTCTGTACTACAAAACATATTGTTATTGACAGGAATACTGTACATATTTACAGCGCCAAAACTTAGAAGAAATCCGGTGATTGCAAAATATTTTATCATTTCCCGCCTCTCATTAAAAGCTCCGGGGGTAAAATAAAGCAAGCAGCTTGTATTTCGAACACCTCTACTTTCTGCGTCTCAAAAACAACCTCTCTGCGTAAAATCTAATCCGCAATGAATTATGGGAAAACCTATTTGGCAGCCCGCTAAACTGTCGTGTGCTGCCATCTAGCGTATCGATATTTAAATATTTGTTACAATTTGGCAAAAAATCTCAATTCTGAAGCCCAAATTATGACACACTTTAAAAAAGTACGCGAAAGTCCCTATACTGGAAAAGTACTGCGCTTTAAATAGTTGGATACAAAAGTTAAATTGTCGATATTTTCCACTTTAGAGGCCTTGGCGAAGAAGGAAAATTGACACCATTTTCTGGCAACCTATGCGCTGTTTCATTTCATATATACACGCTTTAATATATATATATATATATATATATATATATATATATATATATATATATATATATTTAGGCAATTTATTTAGCATAAAGAAACCATATATCAATTTTATAATATAGACATGACCTGTAATCCGCAAAAAGCCTCAAATCCGCACAACACTTGGAACCAAGCTGTGCGGATTAGTGGTCTTCTACTGTATTACAGTTTTTCATAAATGAGTTTCATTTTTAAAATCTGTTATTTTCATCTGTCACTGCGGAACAAGTAAGAAAAACTCATATTCTTGCGCATGTGTTGTATATATCTTTATATCTCATATTCCATCATTTTTGACGGGCTATCTTTCTAGTTAAAATATAATTCATAGCACAATATAAAAAAAAAGTCCTTTCGGCATGTGCCGGGAGGAAAAGGTAGCTTTCATGTTCCTTGTTTTTTTAAATACAGAATTTTTTTCTCAAACACACGATGCTAAAATTAGTAAAAATATTTTTAGTAAAAATATAAAATACAATTTGATGTGACGTATTTGTGTGAATGGAACAGCAATTAATTATAAAAATATTCTCTGACGATGACCACGAGAATTGGAGGCCGAAAGTACTAAGAATTTTTAAATAAAATGTATATTTTTAACTTGTAACATCTATTTTATTATTTTCGCCGCCTTTTAACCAAATGCCTGGCTTCCCATTTTTGGAATGCTTCAATTTTTAATGCATTTGTATAATCTTCTTCTTCTTTATAAAATAAAAATTGTATGAAATAATTATCTATAAATGTCTTTATCTGTTACCAACAGATGACAGCATAAGATGGATATTTATTTGCTTAAAATGAAGGGCTTTTTTCGGTTTTTATTAGGGATGTAACGAATATTCGGCCACTATTCGGTATTCGGCCTATTCGGCCCTTATGCCGAATATTCGGCATGGCCGAACATTGAACAGATATTCGGCCGAATACCTGTAGCCGAATATAATAAGATATTTTGCCGAATAGTTGCATATTTGGCCGAATATTCCGAGATATTTAGTTAAATCAGTTCCAGAAAATCAAACCTAAATGTGATTTTAAATATTTTCAAAAAACAATATTAAACAATTATATCTAAATATATTAATTATTATAAGAAAAAGAAATCCTAATACTTATTCAATTTTAAAGCTTCATGAAAATTTATAAATAACTGTATATAATGATATTAGATAAACTTCAGGATGCATCTCATTGTGAAATATGGGGTGGAGGAAGTATTATGATGGGCTTGTTAATTTTGAGAGAAAGAAAAGAGAAAAGTATATGTTAGTAGCAGAAAAGAATAATTATATTTTAATGGAATGAATAATTATATTTTAAGAAAACAACCTTTTTCTTTACATACAGAATGTAAATTTACTAAATTGGAGTTGAATGAGAAAGGATATAAAAAGACAGAGGGCACATGCAAGTTCTTATTTTTGGGAGTGAAATGATTTTACTAAAATAAAGTTTCATTTTTAGAGAGGTAATGAGTTTCTATTTTAGATAAAATATATATAAATTACTAGAACTATCTATGGATAAAATAAAAAATTATTAATTAAATTATTATTTACATTTTTGAAAGGCATATGTTATCTTATCGGCATCAGAGTATTTAAAATATTACAAAAAATACATTCAGCTGTTATGATTTTTGAACACTCAAACAAAAAATTAATTTCAGTTAGTCCTTAATTTAATTTTTGATTTTAAAACTGAAAAATAAAATAAAATAAACATTAAAATATTTTTTTTAAAGTCAGTATTCGGCCTAAAACTTGGCCGAATATTCGGTATTCAGCCAAATCACAATTCGTTACATCCCTAGTTTTTATAGATTTTTAATTTTTCAGGATGGCGAAATGTAAAAAGTGAGGTTATTTGTGTTTTTTCTACAAAGGATCCAAATAAATAAGTCATAATCTTAGCTTGTCGACTTTTGTGAAATACGTATTTTTTAAATTGTGAAATTATAGGTTCAAGCCTAATTTTTATTCATTTTTGTAACGAACAAAATGTCGGGCGTTAGGCACGAATGGGTATCTATTTTTATTAGCCATTTAGGGGACAGTTATTTATGTAAAGTCCTTTTCAATGTGATTATGAAACAAATTGTTTTTAAGCCTCAAATACGATTATTCTTAAATTATTATAATACTTATAATGTTATTAGTCTCTGTAAATAAATAAATATATTTTTTTAGTAATTCATAAAAATACTAATTAAAGTATGTAATATACAAATTAAAAGCTTATTTTATATGAATTTAGACAAAAAAAAATAATTTTGCATATTATAATACAGTGAAACCTCCCTGTGCGGCCACCTCCCTGTGCGATCATTTTTTCATGGAACTAAATTTATTCCCATAGGCTCAACACTCATTTTACCTTCATTCAGAGACCCTCCCAGTTGGACTCCCTCCATGAGCGAGCCATTTCTTTGAAGAAAATGAAACAAATACCGTTTTTTCCTGATCGCTTGAAGAAGGTTTTATTAGAAAAATAATTTCGGAGGACGCATTATTCATCATACTTCTAAAGTAAGTTTAGATTTTTTTTTTTTAATTCCGGTAACTTTTAAGTGTTTAAACCCCTCTGTGCCTTTTTAGGCAATGAATTTAACTCTGATGACGAATTAAGAATGACGTTCAATAAACTCCCCCGCCCTATTCTGTTAGGAAACTCTTTAAAAATAGATAAATTAATGAAATCGTCATTATGTTCCCCCCCCCCCGCCCCGCCCCCCCCCCCCCCCAAAAAAAAAAAAATTGCATTTATTTACTGAACTTTGAAAGGAGTTGGAAATAAAAGTTATGAAAGATAAAAATGTAAATTCAAATCAAACGTCAATATATTCGTTTTAAAATTTGCAATAATCAACTTATGTAATTAATTTTTGTTTTAACATTTAAATTTATATATTTTTTTCTAATGTGAAAAATAAATTTTAGTCACATTAATTGCTACCTTTTTTAACAATTAAAATGTAGATTTAAACATGACCACCATTAAGAGACCACCTCTCTAAGCGACCCATTTTTATTGGAATAGAACGTGGTCGCTTTAAGGAGATTTTACTGCATTACAAATATTATGCATATTCCCATATTTAGTAAGTTTACATTTTATCAAATAAATACAAAATTATTTTAGCGTAATTTTTTTAGTATTTTTACAGTTCATTTAACAGCATTTTAAAGTGATTTACCAACAAATTTGAGAAAACAAAAAGTCAGGCACAAATGGGTTAAGTAAAACGTGAACTTTTTAAAGTTAATATTGTGTATTTTGTGATTGAAAAGATCATTAAAAAGTTTTATGCTCTTTCAGAAATAAAACGAATTTGATTTAAAAAAAAAAAAAAAAAAAAAAAAAAAAAAAAACACCACTTTTAACAGCTTTGAAATCCAAATGTTGTCTACAAGATCCGAAAATAATTAGGTAAATCCCAATAAAATATCTAAAACTTCGGGAGTGGTAACGATTAACTGTGTTTATCAGATTTCGCTTTGAGCTACAACAAATTAACTAGAATGTAATAGATGCCGGAACACTTATTGCATCGATATAATTGGGCTGGAAAGAAATTGAAACTCATCTAATAGTTGTCGTTGTATCCCTCGGATTTGTAACAATGCACGATTTTCGATAATGATACAAAATATCAAAAAGTAATAACGGCGCTTAGCCGAGATAATCAATTAGCTTGGGAGTTAAGACCTTGGATGATAAGTTCAATCTTTGTTCTTTCACTTTTTTAAATTAGACTAAATGGTTTATGAAAGTTTTTCGGGTGTTTAATTCCGACTTATTACATTTCGTGTGAATATAATGGTGCTTTGTGTTTTTATATTATTTTCTTATCTTATTGTTCATTTAAATTGAAAGTTTAATTTCGTTTCAATTCTTGCCCTATGCTTGCTTATTTTCGATGATTTTTAAATATTTAAGGTCATATTAGTGCGAATGAAATAACGAAGTCCTTTTTTCGTTTGATTTAAAGTGCCAAGATCTGTCAAGTAAAACTTTCCCACGAGACAGAAGTTCAAATCTATCAAAAACTTTACAGAAAAAAAAAAAAACAAAAAAAACAAGCAGAATATTTAGTTCACTAGCGGCGTGGCAACCTGGTGTGTGGTATTTTAATAATTAGATATTTTGACTCTTTGGGTAAAAGAAATCCAATTTTAACATTCAGGATGTCCCAAAAATCCTTGACACATTTTAAAATTCAATATAAAGTATGGCCATTGTCGTACACTGTAGAAAATTTTTCTGTGAAATTACAGAGAATCTACTGGTAATCCATTATCTTATGTAAAATTACAGAGATTAGAAAAACAGCGATTCTATTAAATAACAGAGAAGTTATTCGGTAAATTTACATCTTTAAAAATACACAAGACTCTGTAAATCAATTTATTTTTAATGAAAAGACTTTAACATAGGTTTTGAAATTAGTGAATTTTAGAACTTCGAAGTATCAGAATTTTTCGAAATAATTTGAACTGCTGTACCATTTAATTTAATTTTTTACACAATTTGTTTCTAGCCGGCTTGAGGTTTGAACCCGAGACTCAGGAGAAAAACACCTTTACTGAGTGCGCCATAGGAGCTGTTACGTACAAAGGATGTCTTTTATAATGAAGCGGGGAAAAATCTATTGTATTTGTGCTTTTCAAAGATTTCGCTTCAAACATATTCGTTTGAAAATTTCTTAAATGGTTTATTTTAATTTTGTTTGGACCGATACATAATACTTATTATTTTTTTTAATCAAATTTAATTTTTTAATCCTCTATTTACGGAATTATTTATCAAGAAATTGCTTCGTCTCAATAATTATCTTCTTTAATATCTGAAGATATACTGGAATTTTTAAATAATAATAAATTTAGGTATAAATTTATTAATATAAATAAATTTAGGTATATTTTTTCATTAAAACTGGTTAAATATATCGGTAGTTAGAACTTTTTTTATAAAATATTTACAAAAATAATCAGATTAATTAACCAAAAATACTTTTATGGTTATATCACAATTCTTATAAAAGCAATGCATTTAAATGTATTATGTATTCTTTGTAAATGGAAAGGCTTTTGCAATTGAAAATGTTTCATGTAACCTTTTTTTAAAGCAAAATTATACCTATGAAAATGATTAAGAAAATTACCACTTTTTGAAAATATTTAGCTTCGACTATTTCTCTACTCTATCTAAATTTGATTGAAAGACATAGAAATCCCTACAGGGAATTAGATACAAGATAAGGGAAATGTCTGTAAAACGATGACCGAGAAACGCAATCGAATGCATTTAACCGAGAAGTAGTGTAAATTTACAGAGAGTCTTGACCGAGAAACTCAATCGAATGCATTTAACCGAGAACTGGTGTGAATTTACAGTGAGTCTTGACCAAGAAACTCAATCGAATGCATTTAACCGAGAACTAGTGTAAATTTTCAGCGAGTCTCTCTTTTTTTTTTTTTTTTTTTTTTTTTTTGTGTGTGTGTGTGTGTGTGTTTGTTTTTACAGAAAATTTAAACAGTGTACAGTACAGGAGTGCGGTTTGGACTAAAATGCTTCTCACGATGAAAAGTTTTCTTCAAGCGAATGAAAATAGTTAGCTCCAAACTTCGATCATAGATGGAGCCTCTTGTCTGTATGTTTGGTTTCAAACATGCGTTTTTACTGATTTTCAGATTAGTTTTGATGCTGTGACGCAGAAATGACGACTCCCATCGAAAAAAGACAAAGTGAATGCTTCTGCTGTGGCTGACATTGAAGTACTGAAGACGAAAATCGCTCATGTGATCCAAGTCAATTCTGCAATCAATGCTAGCGAACAAGAGGATTGAACTGGAGTTCTTTTTATACATGACTCGAGCTACAAAGGGTGCACACATGGAACTATGCTAGTGGATTCCACAAATTCTCGCTCTGTAACTGCTTTTGACAAATAAAATTATCTGTAATTGATTGTCTTGGGTTTTCGGAGCTTCTTTCTAACAATTTAAAGTACAGCACCATCTATGGGCGAAGTTTGGAACTAATTTTTTATTCGCTTGAAAAAAACTTTTTATCTTGAGAAGTATTTAGCCCAAACCCTACTTCTGTACGACAATTACTTTATTTTATATCGAATTTTAAAATGGGACTACTTCAGGGACTTTTAAGGCAGCCTGTATATTTAGAAAAACAAATATAATATTGATTTTTTTCATACACAATATTTTAAGTAATAAATCCTATTTACCGTTTAGTTTAAAAATTCTATTAATAAAAATGCCAATGCAAATGAAACTTCATTTATGGAAAACATTTCTTGGCTTCTAATTTCACAATTTCACAGCTATAACAAGGACATCAGTTTTTTTTCTCTGCCCCCTACAAGCTACGTTCGTCAACCCCCGTTCATACACCGCAGACTCTAAAAGCACGCTAATTTGATCGGCTTTAAAAAGATTTCGAAAGATTGAATTATAATTTAAAAAACAGTGACAATCTCCCTATAAACGGATTTCTATTCATTTCTCATTGATTGGGGAATTTTAAGGCCAAATCAGCTGCGGTAGTACTTTATTATCCCGTCTACCCATATCGCGAAATTATATAAATCGCCAAACCACTCGCCAAATTATACAAATTGACATAATTTTTATTTTAAATAACGAAAAAACAAATAAATTAGTATAACATTAACAAAAATACAAATAAAACGTCGAAATAAAAATCACTTGATGACGTAGACACGTGTAACTTACTTAAAGTCAAGTTAATGTGACATTTACGATCAACCATTATTGGCATTTAATCTTATAGTTTGGCGATAGATTTTTGGTCGACGGGATAACTAAGTAGTACCAAAGATACAAGGGCTGTTTGGTTAAATGAAATAAGTTAAACATTTCAAAATAAGCTAATATAAAATGAATTAATTAAAGTCTTTGTCTCCCGGTATTTTTTAACAAAGCGAAAAGAAACTTCTTTTAAATAAGACGTTTTAAATGTATCGTTTTTAATCTGACGTAATTTTCACCAAACTTTTCTTTCTCTTTTTAATATTCACGTAAAAATACTTTTGTTTGAAATAAAATAATATTTGCGCTGTCCTAACAAAAATAGTTGAAAAGATCATCTCAAAATATCAAATAAATGTCTCGCGCAATTTTTAAACTTAAACTGTTTTGCAATATTTTTTTTGTTCATTTTACGTAATAAGTATAGTGTGACGTAAATATGACGTAATTTCTCTTATTTAAAACTTCTAACGAATGTTAATGAATTTATTATTTTAAAATATCCTTTTTCTTTTAAAATCCACGTGTAAATATGGTTTTATGATGTAATTTTCAGTAAGTTCCTGCTTTTTATATGTGGTTTTTTTTTTGTTTATAATAATCACGTGCAAATAAATTTTTAATTTGAAGCAAACATTATTGTTTGCGCTGTTTATACAGTTGGCAACAGTTTAAATTAATACCATTTTCTAAAATATGTAAAAAATATCTCTCGAAATGCTGAAAATTTGAATTTAAAATAAAAATAAAACCTTAAAAATGAGTCAAATTAAAAAAATAAATGCTGTCTGCATACCGGGAATTACTAACGTAAAAAATGATCTAAAAATGATTAAATTCCCATGTATAGTTTTTGCTCCTATAAAACTTTTTTAATGGAAAGATTTTGTCCAAATTTAGCATTAAATATCTCTTAAAATAATTCTTCGGTTTGAAAACTGTCTGCATCAGCGTGTTTATCAAACATTTCTCTATAATACCACCGATTTTCATATTTTTGTATACAATATTTATCTTAATATTAAAGAAGGAAAACCTCCGGTCACAAAAAAATTCAAAACCACGGCGGCAGCAGGGACAGCGTTAGTTACTTTTTTTTAGAATAGAGAGATACAAAAGCAAACGTCATTTGTATGACCTTATTCAAAAATCTTTTAGGTTTATGGGTTAAAACAAATGCTTATAAAGTTTTCCTTTCACTCGTTAAATTATACCTCTTTTAGCACCTTTGTTTTTTAAAAGAAGATTTAATTATTATCTTTAAAAAATAATTAGTTGAAAATCTGTGGTTCTGGGGTTAAATGTACTTCTTTTAAATCGGAGCATTAATTCTCCAGTTAAATGCGAAGAGGTTAAATTTGCTTTTGTTCAATCTCCTTGGTTGAATGTGGGGAAAAAAAACTGCGATGGGCGCTATCATAGAACGCAATGGTAACGCGATGACGATCAAAACTGAATATATATTAAGCATAAAATGTCAATGCTGGAATCTGCCATAAATTGACACAGCTGCGCCATCTTGTGGATGGGATTGATAACGCAAAAATCCGGGTTTTTAGTATGACGTCATATATGGCAGAATATTTCCTATCTGCGTATCACTTGCGCATATATTCTGAATGTTTACTCACTTATGGAAGCGGAATCTTGTTTACCAGATTTATTACAAAATATTTTTGTTATAGTTTGTTTTGATAAAATTATGTACATTTAAAAAGAATAGCCACAATATCGTTTTAATTTCGGGGAAAAACACACTAATGCTACGAAAACATTGTCTTTTGTCCTGAAACTAAAAGGACATTCCGACTATTTTTTAAATACACATATTTTTATCAAAACAAACTATAACAAAAATATTTTGCAATAAATCCGGTAAACAAGATTCGTTTTCCATAAGTAAGAACCATTTGAAATTTGTGATTGAATTTTTAACAGGGATTCTCTAAATGGCTCTATCTGTTTCAAAAAGAAAAAAAATCTAATCTAGCGATTTTAGTATACTTATTGAATCTATTGTCTAGAACCGTAAAACACTTAAACAAATAAATGAACAATACTTGCTTGTTTAATAGTACAACATTTAACGCATGCATTTTAAATTTAAGTGATTCCGAATATAAAAGGAAATGAGTTTTAAATTAAATGAATGAACTATTTGTTAGTTAAATAACATGAGTGCAATACGTTCAAGAAAATATTGGGGATTTATCGTCTGCGCTCGATAAACTAAAAGAAGACTTAAAATTGAATATTTTGTTTATAATTAAGTTCTATGCATATTCTAAACATTCATTAACGTTATATTCTCATTCGGGAATACAACCGTGTATATAATTTTTTTATATAAATTTAGCACATAAGAATTGAGTAAAGAATGAGACTACAAAATTCTATCTTTATATATTAACTACTTACTAATTTTTTTGCATCATTTTTCATTACATAAAAAAAAAAATTAAAATCGATCGTTTAAATCAACAACAGTTGGTAATAGATATTAAATCATATTTTATCCCTTTTGTTTATAAATTAAAATAAAAAACGTAGCTAACTTCTTTTACTCTATGGAAAAGGACATTTTGCCATTTTAACAAATAATATTAGTTCTAAAAAGAACTGTTTTTATTTAAGTAATTATCTATAATAAATCTATTAATCACGAATAAAAATTAATAGAATATTCTATACTGTCAGAATATAAATACTACAAACAAATGAAAACACGGCGTTTTACGCTTGTGCAGTTGTTTCATAGATGTACAATTGGTTGCAAAAAAGCCGGCTAAAATTAAAAAAAGCCACGCCGGTGGCTTTTATTGGTTTTAACCGTTTTTTTTGGCCAAAATTGACCTTTTTGGCCAAAATTGGCTTTTATACAGTGAAGCATTTTAATTATAAATGACACATTTTTATGTGTTTTTTAATTAGTTTTAAAGACATTCAATTGAGGTAGAAATCTATGACTCAATTTTTCAATATTGAAGACATTAATATTGGAATAAAAGGTCATACCAATTGCTTTGTCTGGTTTACACTGACCTTAACAAACTATTTTTTTCATTTTTACTGCTTTATATAATTAAAAAGGACAATGGTTGGTTAGTTATATGTTTTATTAACTAATTTTAAGAGATATTAATATACAAGTCTTATTTTATTTCTGATAAACATTTATTTAAAATCACACATAAAGTCATTTAATAAAAACATTATTTCTCCCTATTAAAACAGTATTAAGAATAACATATGGATTACTTTATACATTAATATGCACTATTTTAAATAGCAACTAGCTTTTCAAAATTCTAATTCAACAAGTTTTATTTGGAGAATTTTTTTTAAATTGTTCTCTTTATTTTACGCACTTATATGTGCTAAAATTTCCTCAAATGTTATATCCTTCCCAATTTCTCTTTCAACATTGTTAATTCTACAATTTTAATCTGTCCGTATGGACATATCTGGAATAAGTTACAAAGCAGCTTAGTAGCAGAAAAACTTTTTACATATATCATTTTTATAAGTTAGAATATCAATTGCTTATTTCTGGGTGTTCTCAAGTATTATATAAGATAATTTCAGTTATTAGAATACATATATGCTATTTAGTTTTAATCAGTTTTAAAAGTAAATATCAGTATGTAAGAATGTTTCTATTTTGATGTGTGACATTTTCTTATTCTTTCATATAATCTTTAAAGTGCGTGGTATGTGTAGAGCTATAATAAAGAATTCCAAACCAATACTTTAGAGTCTAATTTAATGTATTCTTCTGAATATTTATATACAACCGAAGATCTTTATAACACAAACCTAAAAACGCAAGGTTGTGCGTTACATAGAATTTTGCGTTATATGGATCACATCATTAAATTCACCTTATAAACATGACCATGTCTGAAACATATCAAAATACATTAGAATACCTTTATACTGTTTCCTTATTATCAAGAGTTATCCAAATTATAAATTTTTGCATACGATACGTCAGACATTGTTAATTTTAATTTATAAACATGATTCAAATATAACTGACACAACCATCCAAGACATTTTCAAAAATGTTTATTGCAATAATAGCATTTTTTTCAGTAAAATGATCTTAAATTAGGAGATAAAGTTGAAATAATATATCAAATGTAGTCCTCTAGAGAATAGCAATATTTTACAATGGGAAAATGCAGGTGCTTTTTAACTGCAAAAATTATTCTTTACATCTGAAAAGCTGTGCATTATATGGAGAATTGCGTTATATAGTTATAAAGATCTTCTACTGTATTTTTTTTCCCTGACATAATGCCTTCACAGTTGCATTCTAGCAGTTATAAGGACTTATTTGACAAAATTTAATAGAAGCCTATATTTTTTTAGTTGAAATATTTATAAGTGTATTAAAAATAAATTAATCCAAATTTTATATCAATTATCTATAAACTACTTTTTTGAAAAATAAAAGCCGGCTTTTTTCAATTAAAGCTGGCTTTTTTAAAGCGGCTAAAACCAAAAAAAGCCGGCCAGCTTTTTTTGGCCTGGCTAAAAGCCGACAACCCTGCAGCCTGCCCGCCGGCATAGACTTTGAAGAGCCCAAAATGCAATGAGCAGATATCAGATGGTACTCGCATGAGCCAATGGGGTGCCGCTATGACACCAGCTGCCAGCCAAGAAAGAGTACACGCGTCATTCTCCCTGCGCCCCAAACACTATTGAAAATCAGGATCGAAACGGTAGGAACCCGTGTACTCCGCGTAGTTCGGCGATCACACCTCCGAGTCCCCCAGGAACCTTGGATGTACCGGACCGCGACCGTCGACGTCTCGAGGGTCGTGACTGGACGCTCATAGAAGTGCTGGACCTCGGGTTTCTCGGAAATGCTATTGCTTTACCAGTAGCGTCTGGAATTGAAAGTCTACAGAGACATATAAACAGGATATATCGGAATTTCTGAACGGATGGTCATAATTGTAAGGAGTGATAAAACATGCCAGGATAAATACAGGAAATCGGTGTCGCAATCCAGCTGATTAAGGCTGTTCACTGTTCAACAAGCGCAAAACTTTTGGACACAATGGCGTACACATTTTTAAATGTAAAAGTATTAGGCCTGGAGGCAACAGCACAGACCATCACCTCCTCGAGTTCACGGCTGAAATTCCAGAATGAGTTAAAACTCGATTCGCATATTAAAACGCAATCAGTCTGCCCAGTCCCATCTAGGTGGAAAACACCTGAAAACCCGATTTTAGCGTTGACTCGTAGGTTTACCATTGTGTTTTACTGCACCCAAAGGTATGGAATTTACCCATGTGACGTCAGCCGCGGGTAAGCAGAATAAAAACACCAATAGGGGTGAAGAACATTTTAACACTACTCCCCTTTCGTCCAATGAACAGTCTTTTTCGGAGAGTTTTTCCCCGAAGAGGCGTGGCTGTTGCCATTCGTGGGTAAAGTCCATAAAAACAGGGAGGACTGGGGGCAGGAAAACACAATGGTAAACTTACGAGTCACCCGCTAAAATCGGGTTTTCGGTGTTTTCCACACCCTAAGCCTGCCAAGATATAACTTGGCAGACCGATTGCGTTTTAATATGCGAATCGAGTTTTAGCTAATACCCTGTTCACACTAGAAACTTAAGATATCTTAGACCGCCAGTTTTGAAGTGGTACCCTCCCGGAATTGGATACCTGTTCACATCGAAAATCTTACCTTAAGATAATCTCAGTTGCGTCACTGTGTCTGTGATCTGAACAAAAGTAAAGTATGCGCATGCGCTTAAAATAACAACGGCCGCAACAGCCAATCAGTAAAAGCGAAGCTTCATAGCCAACGAGAGCGAGTGGTCGTTCCTGTATCTAGCCGAAGTAAGTCGAAACTCACTGAGAGAGTTTGTGGAACTCTCTCAGAGAGTTCGGCGGCCTAAGATATCTTAAGGTATCCAGTATGAACATAGTATAATTATGGAATTTCAGCAGTTAAGAGAGCAGTTTCTGCCGCCTACCGGTCTATATAAAATTGGCAGACCTGACCATGGAAGCAATTTGGAAGGAAAATGATTTTTCTCTTTTTTGATAAATAAATTACCTATCGGGTTATAGGCGTTTTTGATCTCGTGACAAGGCGATTTTCTACCTGTGTAGACTTCTTGTTGATTGTTTTCCGTCTTTCGTTAGAAAATTCTGTTCAAAAGGCCAACTTTGACAATATTTTCTGAAAGATCTGTTGTGTTTACAAAAAACAGAAAACGTCTTTCGATTACATAGTTTCTGAATAACAATACCTGCCAGTTTCACTTGTTTCCGAACAAAAATGAATTAAAAATTATCTCATAAAATTGTCATTTTTATTAACTGACTTCCAGAAAAAGATTAGTATTTAATGAATATCAACGAGTAGATTTGGAGCAAATGCTTCGATTCTGATACTTCCTTTTATCATGGAATAGGCTCGTTCTGGTCGTTATCCACGAAGAACTAAAACATCAATAAAAAATTAAAATTGAAAAAAAAATAATTAAAATTGACAATCTGTGGAAAATTTCTTATCATACTGCTGCTTTTAGAGAGCAACTAAAAATTAGCTCACTATCACCGATATCTTTCTGAATTTCCACTGAATTTTTTTATGAGTTGCACAACAGAGTCGACTCTTAAATTAAGTAAAAAAAATCTTCGTTATCGTTCGCGCATGAGCAGGTAAAATTTATTTCGTATAACTGCTCATATTGCTTAAAATTTTTAATATAAAATTTTTTATAAAATTTTTAATATTCCAATTGCACTAGAGTAAAGCATTGTTTATACGACGTTTATATTTATACGACGTTTTAATGTGGTCCCAATTCATTAGTATTCGTTTTAATGTAAAAATATATCCTTTATACGACGCACAAAATCGTTTATATGTCGTTTTTTCGATTTTGTACGCGTTTATTTTTGTTTATTTTTCTTGTTTATTTTAAGAACGGGCAGAATTTGTCACCTATGAATGAAACCAAAGAACGTGTTTCAATATACCCCACATGATAACAACCGTGGGTTAGTGTGGGATTAGTCCAGGGTTCTCGCTGCCGCTCGCCATTGTGCCAAATCACGACAAGATGTTTCATTTGACGTGTAAACGGATGATTAGACTTGCCGAATTGCGAGTGCTCAATTTTTTTCTCTCTTTTTTTTTTTTTTTTTTTTTTTTGTGTGTGTGTGTGTGTGTGTGTGTGTGTGTTTGCGCGTCAGTACAGGCAACACTCTGATTTACATTACTGAACGATTGATGCCACTTATTATGTTCAATCGTATTGTACAATTTACATTATTTTTAGAGATACTAACCCAACACCAATTCAATATCAGCCAAAGACACAGTAAGCAAAAATTTCATTTCAATATGTGTTAATGTGCCCAATAATCAAAAGTACTATTTTGAAATAGCCTTTGAAGCATGGGTTTCAATGTAAAGCCGAAGAATTCTAGAAAAATAAAGTTTTCGATACATTTTGTTCGTTATATTCTGAATTTTTCAGAATTCATTGAATGTAATATATTGAAATGCTGAGTTAACTGGGATTGGAAGTTTTATTTCATAACATTTTATTGAGTTAAATCAAATTAAAAAAAAAAAATTGTTTTGATTGCGCAATACATTTACAATTTTTTTTTTTTTTTAGTTTCTGTAGAGGATAATTAAATTTAGATGAATAACTGATCTACAAACAGTTGCAAAAACTTAAGTTATTTTAGAACATATTGAAAAAAAGGGGGTTATATTAAGGGGTGAAAGATCTAAATTTTCAATGCTTCACAATGAATTTATTACCCGACTGAAAAGAAAGGTTATGTGTTGCACACGTATCTGTGTATGTGGATTTCTTTATACCCTCGAAACATCCCAACGGCTGGATGGATTTTAATGAATGAGGTCTCTATCAATTCGTCTTAACGGCCCGATGGTTATAGGCTAGAGGTTTTTTTTTATAAATTCGAAATGGCGGCCGTAAAATACAAAATGACGCTAGAGACGAAAAAAAAATTTACGCACCCTATTGAGTGGCTTATCATTGGCTAGGTCTTTCAAAATGAAGACGATGTTTCATTGACTATTTTACAGTCAGAAGCTCCGTTAAAATACTATACAACCTGGAAGTTGTGTAGGTAGGATCTCTAGCTTTACTGCAACTCTAACCATCATAGACATCTATAGACCTCATCAAAACAGTGTTTATAGATAGGAACTAACAATTAAACACAACTTAAAAGTTATCTATACAAGTAAATAAAAAAATGGGTAAGTAATATAAACAAGTAATATATATATATAAAAAATAGGTAAGTAATATAAACAAGTAATATAAAAAAAAATATTTTAAGTCAATTCCTACTTAGGTCAATAAGAGAATTTTTTTTTCTCCCATTCTTCTTTCCTCTTGAATGGTGCTTAAAATGCCTTGATCAAGAAGAGGGCTGGCTCTCTGGGTCTTAAAATACCTTGATCAAGAAGAGGGCTCTCTCTATTATTGAAACTTAATTAATTAAATTTAATTAATTAATTAATATTTGAAAAAACTGGATTAACATCAAGTGATACACTACAAGTTTAAAAAAAATTTATTTAAGCTTGATTGGATGAATAATAAGTATTTTATTAACGATTGAAAATTTGAACACGATATATATAGCGAGAGTGTGAGCTAATAGTAGGAATTGAAAAATATAGTTTCACATTGATGAGAAATAATTAATTAGTTCGCTTTTTACGCAGTCGAGTTTTTACATTTTTTAAATTTAAATGTTTATTTTACTATTTTTTTTTTCATTTGGCGAATGTTTTTTTACTTCTGATTAGCCAAATTGCTAACGTTCGTAAACAGTCAGCGAGAACCCTGGATGAGTCGGAAAAACAGTTTACGCGTAACGGATTACGCTGGCAGGTATTGTTTTTGCGGGAATGGTCAGTTTTCCCGACCTGTTTTATTGTAACACAGCACAATCTTTGCTTATTAGTTCATTAACAGTACAGATCTTTTTTTTTTTTTCAATCTTCACTTTTCGTACTGTTTCGGCCACAGATCTTTTCAGAGATGTCTCGAAAATGTAAGTCCATCTTGGTAAAAGAAAAAAATTGAAATTTTGAATGAATTCGATAGTAAAAAGTTTTACCGGGAAGGTCAAAAGTTAACTTAAATGATGGCTAAAAGGATGTGTATCCCAGTTTCTACCTTAAAGACTATGATTCATGATCTACAAAAAATTGAGGAAAAGGCAAAATCCTGCGGATCTTCGGCATAAAAAAAATGCGAGTACAAGAGAGTAAATTTCCTGAAATGGAAAAAGTTTTACTGCAGTTTTTCAATCAGAGTCGTACGTTGAACATCCCCGTAAGTGGTTTGTATAATTTATAAATTTATCTAAATCAAAACGATAAACTTTAAAATTAAGTGAAAATCAATTATACGATGTTATCGTTTTTATACAACGTTTTTCAGTAGTCTCTTTGGCGTCGTATAAACGATGCTCCACTGTATATTATTTCTACTACATTTTGCAAATTTTCTTGAAACTGGCGTTAAATTTGGTTGAAAACCCTTAATGATATAAGCTAAAAACATACAAGAAATCTTTGAACCTTAAAAAAAATCGCTATATCGCCATGAGTATACGTGCTATTCTTACAGAAATCAATAAACGTGTTGTACAGTATTCACATATTTGTATTCTACAGCGATAGATCATTTCGTGCATTTTAATTTACGTGGTGATCCCAAATATTATTATTTTTCTTGGATTTTTTTTGTTGGTCCGCTAAATGTCCTTATTAAATCGACCTTGATAAATATGAGGTCAAACATATTCTTTATAACCCTGAAGTTCCAGAGGAATCCAACAAGTATATTTTTAAATATTCGACAAAATGTCTAAAATTGAAAGTGTCCGGTGATTAATGGCTATATAGTGTATATTAATCGAGAAGTTTAAGTATCAAATCTGACACAGAGTTGATGAGATTCCACAATCACTTCTCAGGCAACAACAGCAACTGATTATGGATAATTAGAAATCGCGATTTTTTGAAAGATATGTTGTGTTAAAAAGATTACGCGATTGTTACTGCAGTAAAATGGGGAGGGCGGACGCGTCGTATTTAAACGTAATTATAATAAGTTTATGAGAAATTTCAACATTTTTACTACAGATGGATAACGTACAGTCGTGGACAAAAAAGTAAACACCCCCTACTAACTCTGCAAAAAATTATCGTGGAAGAAAGTTACTGGTACCACATGATTGATAATAAAAAGTACTTTTAAATGATGTCTATAAAATTTGCTTAGGGGGCAATCTACCTATTAAAACGAACCATAACTTTGTTTTTTTCAATAGCAGTACACAATTATGACAGCATAAATGAACTCTATACCCTTCAATTAGCCTAAAAACAAATTTTTATGCAATTTGTACGACAAATTTCCGAGAAATTAATTATTTTAAAACGAGCTTATTTTAGGGGCTGTATCCAAATTGAAGTTCGGCACTCGATGGTTGACCCAGAGAGCCCCATTCTTGATCAAGGTATCTTAAGCGCCACTCAAGCAGTCATTGAAGACTGCTAGATTACAGAATAGCATAAGAAAATTCAAAATATCTAGTCACTTCTATCATAGACGGCCCCTTAAACCATCATTTTGCTGTTTATTAAGCGTCATTTGAAAACTACTCGGAAGAAAAATGTGAAATTTTGGATTTACATAAAGCAGGACTTAATAAATCTAAATCCATAAAAAAAAATTGCAGGTTGCAATTCATAATTTTTTCGAATGTTAATTTTATAATTCATATCATAAAATTATAAAAATTGCAAATTCAACGTATTTATGCTTGGGTATATTAGTATTATTGCTACACAAAAAATGAGCACATTAGGAGTATAATTTCAGGAGATATAAATAAAAATATGAAAATGTAATTTAACATTAGAAGCACTCAATTTTGAAAGTTTATAATTCAGAAACTTATCATTCAAATGACTTGAAATTGGGTGTCTAGGCATAGTTTGAACGGAAGATTAGAAATATTTTGTTAAAATTGGGTATCGCCATTGAAAAAAAACGAAGTTTGGGTTCGTTTTAATACCCCTAAGCAAATTTTATAGACATCATTTAAAAGTAGACTTTATTTCCAATCGTTCGGTACCAGTAACTTTCTTCTACGGTTTGTTGATGAGTTAAGTAGGGGTGTTTACTTTTTTTTCCACGACTGTACATAAATGAAACAATGATAGCTTGTTCTCCCCAATACAGCTATAGTTTATTTTCGTGATCAGAGCGCTTTTATTATAAATGATAAGACATTTCCTTTTTAATTGAAAAAAAAGGACCCTGTAGCTTAAAAATTTTAGCAAGGTAACTAGAAATAAAAATATTAATCAAACATTTGATTAAATAAAATAAAATATTAGTCAAACATTTGATTAAATAAAATAAAACATTAGTTCTCAATTTTGAAAGATTAGTACAGTTCATATTATTAACCCTTTAAAATAGCAGCAGAGAGAATAATACAACAAATAGGGCTGTATAAAACTAAAACACTCCAACAATCCAGAATAGCTTGTTGCATGCAATGAATACTTGAACTTACGCCTTAAACTGTTTTAGAAGGGCACTCATCATAAAATAAACACCTTAGTAAAAAATTGCAAATCGCAAGCATTTCCAGTCCAACTTCTGTCAATAATTGTTTTACAAGTAAAGGAAATGCGACTCCCATAATAGTTTCAAACGAGAGACAAATTGTTTTATTGCCGGTTTACAAATGCATTGCCTTTCACATTTCCATATCTTATAAAATGTTCGGAATGTTATAACGTAGCTCCCTCCCCCCTACCCCTCCTTCACATCATCTAAAACAACCCGTTACGATATCAAAAAACAATCCGCTACTCTACGTTATCACTGGCGCGCGAGGTCAAAACATTACGAGATATAAATCACTTCTAAAATTTGCCAATTCTGAAAGGTCTTTGTCCCGGGTCGACCTGTAAAGAGGTACAAGAAACACGCAAAAGGGCCCAAGAAGAAATAAAAGAAGATATTTTTTATTTGTATTATTCCTTCAACATCATGCGTTTTTTTGAGGAAGATATGAAAAACAGTATCGTCATTGTCTTTGGTCGCGGGGAGGTAGGTGCGGAGTATAGGATGTATATCATCTTTAGGGTTTTACTCGCATGAAGATGTTCTGTTGTTAGACTTCCGCCATCAATATATCATTCCGCTGGATCATTTTCGTTCGATGTTTCCTTATGACGAACGGCACGGATGGTAAAAAGGCAGTATTGTTAACGAAGAAATCTGCTCGTGTAAGCAGCTTGTAATGGATGTCGAGAAAATTTGCGAATGCTGTGGATAGCAGATATTCGAAACTGGACTTTCCTTTACATTTGTGCTTTGATATAAATCGACAAATTGTGTGTTAATGATAAATTAGATATGTTTCTCTTAAGGTTCCGTTGCCCTGAAACTCTCTGATCGCGAAATCCGATGTTCACCTATGGGAAAACTCTGAAGCGCGATTACACATTACCTAATATAATTATTAAAATACCATTTTCACCATCAGAAAGTAAACGTCAGATGCCGATGATGTGCGTTTTTAAAAATTATCTCTGTAAGTACATAAAAACTCCCTGTAAACTTTGAAATTTCTATTTGATGAAATTTTATGATCTTCTTAAAAATACTTCAAATTTACGTAGACAATTTTTAAAAGCGCACGTCATCGGCATCTGACGTCTATTTTCTGATAGTGAAAACGGTATTTTAATAATTATATTAGGTAATGAGTAATGTCGCTTCAGAGTTTTCCCAAGGTTAACATGGGATTTCGGAACCGTGGAGTTTGAGAGCAGCTACCTCTTAGGCCTTAGAATATATTGCTTAATTTCCAAACTACTAGGATCGACTGCATTTCCAGTCCAATACCTTTTAATCATTTCAGCAAATTCGTATGTTGTAACTAAATAAAATACCTAAAATATGAAATATCTATCGTTAAATAAAGGTGGCAATTTTACATTTCTACTGGAGTTTAGTAAATCTTGGTGTTTAGGAAAACATTCAGTACACAGAATAAATAAAATTATTTTAAAATTTGAACTTTGTTGAACTTCAGCCACGTTTAGTTATGCTCTCGTTATACTCAAGCATCAGAGCAATTTTATCTATGATCCAGAAAATGAAATGTTAAATAACAGAAAATAGTACAAGCTCTCATTCTCAGATTTCTTAGGACATGCGTCTGCTTACATCTACGCCAAAGGTTCTCGTGTTCCCAAAAGACAAACAAAAGCCTACGTATAGCTGAAAAAATTAGCTTAAAAGTCGTGATTTAAAACATCTGAAAAATGGAAAATTAAATTGTCAGAAATATATATATATTTTAAAGAGGATTTTTTTAAATACTAAAAATGCTTCATTATTTAAAAAATGGTTTATGAAATTCACAACAGTAATAATTGGTGTAACAAAATATTTTATTACTATCTTTTACTACTATAATCTTTTATTAGACTATTCTTTCTTTTTGAATTTATTTATTTGTTTTATGGAAATAAAAAATATTTATTAAATTATGAAAAAACAATAAAAACGTTTAAAATTGTACAGAATAATTGAATTCTTAACCATAGTAGACCAAGTCCATTGAAAAAAGTCCTTCCGGCCAGTGCCGGGAGGAAGAGGTAGCTTTCATAACCCTTATTTAAAAAAAGCCAACTTATATCATGCAAACACACGAAGCTCAGTTTAGTGGAAACCGAATATAGGAGATTCAATACTAATTTTTATCAATATAATGAATGAGAATTTCGCGAAATTAGTCAGCTTTATCCAAGCTGCTTTTCTTTAAAGTAACTTATATTTGGCTGCCAAATTTGGCAATTTCTTAAAGTGCCTGTCATTTTAAGACAACATGGTGGATGAGGCTAAGTAGTGAACTTGGTCGAGACCTTAGTAATTGCTGTGCACATGCTCACTCACATCGGAATCGGTTAATATATAGGAGTGCTGTCCATGCAAAAAATCAGATTTTTCAAAATGTCACCCACAATAGAAATTGAAACTGCTATATCTGAGCCATTTTTTAAGGTAAAGACAAACAAAAAATGCTCCTGAATCCTTATATCAAGATCAAATACTTAAGAAAGAAACCTTTTTCAATTTCTAATTTTTTTGCGCCTCACTTTAAATATATATATATTTTTTAATTTAATGAACGCCATTTTGAAACAAGATGGCTGATGAATCTGGCCAGCGAACTTGGTCGACGTGTTGATGTATACTATCCACATGCCTTCTTACATCGAAATAGGCGAATACGTGTGTTATCGCGTGACAAATACAAGATCGTTTCAAAATGTTAGCCATGCTAGAAATTCAAAGTGCTATAAATCAACCATTTTTTAAGATATCAACAAAAGAACAAATTTTCAGAAACAAAAACTGCTCCGGAATCTTTGTATCAAGGACAAACACATAAAAAAAATCTTTTTCAATTTCCAATTTTTTAATACCTCATTTTGAATTTTAAATTTAATTTTTTTTAATGGCAACCCTTTTGAAACAAGATGGCGAATGAAGCTGGCCAACGAACTCGGTCGAGACATTGGTATGTACTATGTACAGACCAAGTTACATCCAAATAGGTTCATAAATACGCCTGTTATCGCGTGACAAAAATCAGGTCGTTTTAAAATGTCAGCCACAAGAGAAATTCAAAATGCTATTACTCAGCCATTTTTTTTTTAGATATAGACGAAAGAAAAACTGTTTCGGAATCTTTGTATTAAGGTCAAACACATACAAAAGAAAATCTTTTTCATTTTCCAATTTTTTGGTATCTCATTTAAATTTTTTTATTTTTTAATTTTTTTAAATGGCCGCCATTTTGAAACAAGATGGCGGATGAAGCTGGCCAACGAACTCGGTCGAGATATTTGTATGTACTATGTACACACCAAGGTACATCCAAGTCGGTTCATAAATACGCCTGTTATTACGTGAGAAAAATCAGGACGTTTCAAAATGTCAGCCACGCTAGAAATTCAAAATGCTATAACTCAGCCATTTCTTAAGATATAGACGAAACAAAAACTGCTCCCGAATCTTTTTATCAAGGTCAAACACATAAGAAGAAAATATTTTTTCAATTTTCAATTTTTGGTACCACATTTCAAATTTAAATTTTTCTTAAAAATTTAAATGGCCGCCATTTTTAAACAAGATGGCGGGTGAAGCTGGCCAACGAACCCGGTCGAGACATTGGTATGTACTATGTATAAACGAAGTTACATCCAAATCGGTTCATAAATACGCCTTTTATCGCTTGACAAAATTCAGGACGTTTCAAAATGTCAGCCACGCTAGAAATTCAAAATGCTATACCTCAGCCATTTTTTAAGATATAGACGAAACAAAAACTGCTCCGAAATCTTTGTATAAAGGTCAAATACATAAGAAAAAAATATTTTTCCATTTTCAATTTTTTGAGACCACATTTCAAATTTTAAATTTTTTTAAAAAATTTAAATGGGCGCCATTTTGAAACAAAATGGCGGATGAAGCTGGCCAACGAACTCGGTCGAGAGATTGGTATGTACTATGTACACACCGAATTACATCCAAATCGGTTCATAAATACGCCTTTTATCGCGTGACAAAATTCAGGACGTTTCAAAATGTCAGCCACGCTAGAAATTCAAAATGCTATAACTCAGCCATTTTTTAAGATATAGACGAAACAAAAACTGCTCCGGAATCTTTGTATAAAGGTCAAATACATAACAAAAAAATATTTTTCCATTTTTAATTTTTTGGTACCACATTTCAAGTTTTAAATTTTTTTAAAAATTTTAAATGGCCGCCATTTTGAAACAAAACGACGGATGAAGCTGGCCAACGAACTCGGTCGAGACATTGGTATGTACTATGTACACACCGAATTACATCGAAATCGGTTCATAATTACGGGAGTTACAGTGTGACATAGGTCAGATATATATATATATATATATATATATATATATATATATATATATATATATATATATATATATATCAATTTTGAACGGAGGGTGGTTTCGGGGTCTGGGGGTCATGATCGATGAAAATATACCAAAAT
The DNA here is from genome assembly GCA_963932465.1 of Maratus speciosus. NCBI lineage: Eukaryota > Metazoa > Arthropoda > Arachnida > Araneae > Salticidae > Maratus > Maratus speciosus. The sequence continues at coordinate 610,195,853 of OZ010790.1, forward strand.
TTTTTGAAATCGCTTTCCTCCGAACGGCTGCAATAGGTAGCTTTTTTGTAAAGAAAGCTACCTAAAAAAAATGAGATAGCTCATTTAGAAAGTGCTTAAAATATGTTTTACCCACTCCCACAGTAGATCGAGTCGGCAAACAGATGGCATATATGAGAAAGCATGTGAAAACAGACTTGGTTCACTGTGGGAGTTTATAAAATAGATGTTATACACCTTCTAAATCGACTATCTCAATTTTTTTCAAAAATGGACTTGTCTACTACGGTTATGAACCCATCAATTAATCTTGTAAGGGTAATTTGGCCACAATTTTGAAATTCAGGTTCCACATTGTCGAGTAGCCATTTCTTCTTTATAATGCTTATCATATTGTCTCTCGATTATACTGAAAAGAAATCGTATAAAATTAAAAAAATATATATGAAAAAATTTAAAATCCATAAAAATTTATTATATTCTTTCCCTTCTAAAATTTGGTAAAATATGTTCTTTTCTTAGTTTTTCAGATATATAGTTTGCAGAGAATTTACTTTCTGTATTAAAAAAAAAAAAAAAAAAGATGTAAGTGCGTTAAATTGTCCAAAAGTTAATGTAGCAGAACCACGTAAACCTTTTGATTACGTCCCAAGACTGGCGACAATTATTTTCATTCACTCGTACGACAATTTATAAAAAAAAAAAATTTGTGATAGGTATCTCTTAAAAATATCTTAGTATAAGTGCATGGCAGATGTTATTTTTTCAAAAAATGGTACAAATAAAATAAAAAAATTGTCGCTGGAACTTACGGTGTCTCAACACCGTTGTCAAAAGTTTAAAAACAGTGTTTCCAGATAATTGAGTTTAGACTTTTCCTTCGAAGGTATCGCCAGTCTACGCGGCTCAATGTTTACATTTCGTATATGACCGGGACGCGTATTTCAGAAGTGCACATTCATAACGAGACCGGAAGAAATACTGTCTTCTGTTTGCTTTCACAGAGCAGTTCTGCCGCCTATAAATACGCTGTTATCTGAACTAAAAACAGGCTAAAAGATATTTACGATAGGATAGTTTTTTTTTAATTAAGGTATAAATTTTAATTGTTGTCAGAAGTTAGTTATTTACATGCCATATTTAATAATTCCATGTCAATTGCATGTCGCCGATGAGCAATGCTACTTTTAATCACAGAATATTGTTTTAAAAGTTTAAAATCAACTGTTCAAATGACTTTTTTAAACATAATTGTCCTGCAGTAACAGGTGATTTTGACAAATGAAATTCTTGATGAAGATAGAATTATTCAGTATATTAAAAGTATTTTAAGAGTTAAAAAAAAAGCATTGCTTTCGCTTAAAAAACTTCCATTACTTATTATCACGTGACTTTCACACCATAAGTTAAGGCATTTTCTTTTTTTAGCTCTTATTCAAATTGATTTGACTTACTTTTTGTTGAATGTCACTCACTTTATTAGTAAGTTTGGTTTCATATAGCATTTCTGCCATCTATTGAGTAATACCTTAACTAATAGCGCACTAGTTTTTTTTAAGATTAAAGCATATATTTTAATATGTTTAATTTGTAGTCAAAAATTAGTTATTTACATGCCACATATAAGAAATAATGCATGCCAATTACATGTCACAGATAAGCAATGCTGCTTTTAATCTCAAAATATTCTGAACAGATTCTCTTAGGAAAAAAAAAAAATACTTCCATTACTTATTATACAATCATGTATTTTTCACACCATTAGTTAAGGAATTCTTTCTACTTTTTTTTTCTTTTAGCTCTTATTCAAATTGATTTCACTTACTTTTTTATTGAATGTCACTTATTTTATTAGTTAATTTACTTTCTTTAGCAGTTCTGAAAGCTATTGAGTAATATCTTAACTAATAACATGCTAGTTTTTTTTTAATTAAGGTATAAAATTTAAAGTCTTTTTATGTGTTTAGTTTGTACTCAGAAATTAGCTGTTTAAATGCTATGGTTGCTTTTATGTCATCTATATATAAGTAATGCGGCATTACATATCATAAACTATTTTAAAAAATGCTCAGAATGTTAAATTTAAGCCTCTACATTAAACCTTTCACTTTAAATAACCTTTTTAAACATAATTGTACCAGATTAACATGATTTCAGGAAATGAAATTCTTGATGAAGATAGAATAGTTTAGTACATTAAATGTAGTTTATTATTATCTGTCTGCTGCAGAAAAATGGCCTTTCTCTTAAAAAGAAAAAATAAATAAAAAACTACACCCATTACTTACAGTCATGACAATATCACATTATCAGTTGTAAGCCTTTACTTTTTTCCACTTTTATTCAAATTGGCTCCAATTACTTTACTTTCAAGGAAATTAAATTCTTGATGAAGACAATGTCGAAATTAGGTGGCAAAAGATTTATTATATCACAGCCGAGATTTTTAAAATCATTTCTCATTTCTACCATAACGCAAACGTAAACAAAACACAATCGTTTGCCGGTAGTGATGAAATTCGTTCAACCAATCAGAGGTTAGTATTTCTGCCGGTCGCTCTGTGAATGTGCACTTCTGAAATACGCGACCGGGACCAACGACATACAATTCCAGTCGAGGCAAACGAAAAAGACAGGCTACCACGGTCCATTCCTCATATCTTTTTTACAGACCGTTAGAGTGACGTCATGCTCTTTCCGTACACCTACACTGTTAAAACACTATTCTTAAAATTAAGTAAATTGTACTAATTATTGAGCACTTCCCGATCTTAAAATAGCTCCGAATACTTAACTCTTAAATTTGAAAAACACATGTACTCCTTTTTTTTAGTACATACAGGGACTCGAAAATAAGTACGTATAGAAACACACATACACTATAAGAAAAAAAAGCGAAATTACAGAGAACCCACAAATCACCATTTTTAATTGCGGAGAACTACAATTTTTGGAGTAAAGAACAACGAATTTACTATTTTAATTCTTGAAATTTTGTGTATGAGCCGCCCCGTGATTTGAACCCGAGTCCTCTAGGTAAAAAATAAGTATTGTACTGACTGTGCTATAAGAGCAGTTACCAGCTGCGTCCAAATGACACCTTTTATAAATCAGCGACGGAAGATCGCTAACAGCAGAGATGAATTTTCCCTTTCTTAAGTATTCTAATTTCTAATAAAGCAATTTTTAAACTAAATTTTCTTCTTTAACATTTCTAATGAAATTGTAAATAAATTTGAAAAGTGTGTATTATAAACTAAAAATTATAACAAAGATAGACATATCTTTAAATAAAAGCTTGGAAATCCCTACTGTCAATTCGGTATAAGAAAAAGGTTTATCAGAAAACTCATATTTTTGAGCACATAGGATTTAAACATGAATATTAAGACTTTAAAATACAAAATATATGTATTCATTTCTGCATACATTTATAAATCAAGTATAAGTATACACAACTTCAAAATATCATGTACTCGTTTCTGAATTAATTGTACTTAAAAAAAATCGAGTAGAAAGTAATTTTCATTTTTAAGTAGATTAATGCTCCTTTTTGAAGCAATCGTACTTAAAAAATATGAGTACATAGAAATGCTCATTTTTAAGTAGATTATTTTTAACAATGTACTTGTTTTTGAAACAATTGTACTTAAAAAAAATACGAGTACATGGAAGTTCTCATTTTTAAGTAAATTATTTTTGAGAGTGTACATTGGTGAATTCGAGCATCACGTGACTCCAGCGGTCTGTAAAAAAAGATACACGTAAAGCACCTTTCTTTGTCGTTAGCTTCGATTCCAGTTCATAACGTTCAAAACGTCACACGGAGTAGATCATCGTTACATGATAATGGACTATGTTCCAAATCTGGGTTCGAGTCTGAAAAAAGTCACATGGTACCGGTAATTTACCCAAAGAACTTCTAACTAATAAGAAGGCAGGCTATTACTGCTTTCCGTATGAACTGTTTCTCTGGCTGACAGGGATTTACATTACGTCTACGGAGCCTTCTCTTCTTTATGCTAGATGTTTTTACCTTGACCACGTGATTATAACGTAGACGGAATATCCCCCATTGTAAAAATTCTTCTATGAAATAAAACAAAATTTTCTGTTCAAAAATATTGGCATCCAAAAGGCTGCAGACTTGTCAGGTTTGAAAATGTGGTCCTGAATTCTACATTATTATTTTCTGATAACCTCCATCAATGGACTATATTCCAAATCTGGGTTCGAGGCTGAAAAGGTCACGTGGTACAGGTCATTTACCCAAAGAATTTCTAACTGATAAGAAGAGAGGCTGCTACTGCTTTCCGCATGAACTGTTTCACTGGCTGGCGGAGATTTACATTACTTCTGCGGAGCCTTTCCTTCTTTACACTAGAAGTTTTTACCTTGACCACGTGATCATAACGTAGATGGAATATCCTCCATTGGTACAAAGCGACGCGGCTATCGTTTTGTGTCAATCGCTGTGCAAAGATGATCCACTTCGTGTGACGTTTTGAACGTCATGAATTGGCCTTGTATGTCGCTGGTTGCGATACGACTGTCATTTTAGGAATTTTCATATCGAATCAACTGTACGACAGTTTTAAACATTCAAATATTATAAGAATAATAATTTAAAAATGCATTCTTATGTTATTTCAAATCTTCCTGGCCATCGTAATGAAGATAATCTTCAATAGAGATATTTTTACGCAACGAGAATATTTGCAATGATTCAGTGTCCCTCGAAATAAATCAGCATTTTACGCAACGCGAATATTCGCAATGATTCAATGTCTCTTGAAATAAATAGCAGATTAATTTATCCATCAAGATTTTATTTACCATTCATTATCCGGGAATCAATATACGAATTTCTACACAACGAGAATATTTGCAATGATTCAGTGTCCCTTGATTTACCTAAAATTTGGAAAGAGATGCTATGCAATTTTAGTAACAATAGTAAAAATTAATCCATGCTCACAAATATCCAATTTCATTTTATTTTATGTTTGCACGTATTTTCATAATGCATGATGTCTCGTGACATTGTTTACCAAGTTATTGTTTTTAAATTTTGTGTAAATATTTCTATCATGAATGATTTTGAAAATGTCGCCGCTTATGCGAGGAAACATTCATGAATCTAAATAAAGATATTTTATCGCTTTTTATAGCATTATTTAGCTTAATCTGTTTTTAAGTGATTATTATACATATTGTTAGAAGATAATCTTGATAAATATGCTTCAAAAGTCATAGAGTTAAACAAAAACTAATCCGTTTTGTCCATAAATACATACTATAAATATTCAACGGCAAAAATCTTAAATGGAATGTTTATCATTATGAAGATTCACAACACACAGCATTATGTTTAACACGATAAGTTTAAAGCGTAACTAAACGAAAAAGAACTAATAAGAAGATTACATTTTTTACTTCAGACATTCAAATTTCAGAATAACTCAAAAGACATTGCCAATGTATCACGACTTGTCCATATAGAAAACGTGATTTTGGTTAAGGTTTTATCATTTTCCGTGAAAAGATTCAAAAGCTGGAAGCTCTTATAAACGATGATCCAATAAATATGAAATATAGCTTCTTCTGTTGTTAAACTAATATCGCTTCAAAGTTTGAAAATATTTTGTCAGACGCATTAACCTGTTAGTTGCTTACAGAAGTAACATTTTCGTGTCCGATAAATCACACGATCGTGGTTCTTTTATTACCACATTATAGTTTTAATACTTATTCAATTGTGTGGGGGAAACAGAGGTAGCTTTTATAATACGGGTCTCATTAATATGCTTGAAAAATCCTCACCTGTCGGAAAATGCAGTAAATAAAAAAATATAAAAAAAAATCCTCAGCGCAATTATTTTACAGCGTTTTGTAATACTATATCTTTTTATTTCCTTTCCATTGCTTGTTTTGTCAAAGATCTTTCTGTTTGATATCTGATTTAATTTACTTAAATCAAATCTGACCTATCACGTTTTACTGTGGTTGGTCATATGACCGACATAGCGTCTCAATAGCTTCTGTTATGATATTTGGGAATTTGAGATTTACGTTTATATTTAAGGTTTGAGGCTCATGGATTGATTCATTTGAATCAGGAAAAATGCATATTTTTTAAAAAAAGAAATGTTAAGGAAATTGTTTTAAATGTATTACTCTTTTGTGTTTTATTTGGCTAAATAAATAGATAACTAAGGCTTTAGTAACATTTATTCGTAACAATATACGGCGAAACTCATGCGACATGTTTTTAAAGATAAATAACAACTAGAAAATTACACTACAAATTTACATCACCAATAAAGGCCGGTAAATAATACGAAGTATCATTATGCAGATTTATTAGTTCATATCACATAAATTTTCGATCAGACCAACATAGAAGCATAAACAAAACATGCATGACTAACATAACAGCCAATAAAGTCTTCCATATGCTGCCTGAAAATGGTCCAACTCTGTTCAATATGACCATGTAGTACAGGAATAATGTATATCATGTTACAGCATGATCCACAATAGTACGTAACTTATCAGTAGGAATGTTAGGTTCCTCAAGAATAAAGGAAAAATTAGCAATAACCCAAATTAAAAGCAAAATGTAAAAGAAGTAATATAACTATTAATGTATATCGATTATGTTGAGTAAACTCAATTTAATCATATTATTATTTAAATCGCTTTAAGGAATTCAAAACCTTTTTTCCATTGGGTGAAGGCTCTAGTTTTATCTCCTTAAAAACATTAAAGTCTGAAACAGCCTTATAAACATTAAAATCCAAAACAAAGTTTTCAAAACATACGGATTTATTTGTACTTAAAATTGTATTAATTTTTCTATAATATTTTTAAACCGTAAAGGGTAAAATAGGGTGAACTCGATTTTAAATCGACCGCTGTTCCTCTCTCTTTTACTTCTTTTTGTTGGGCTTCGTCTTTCGTCCTTTCTTTGGCTTTTTGCAGCTTGTGCCATCTTTGCGATGTCAGGACGAAAGGCATTCTCTTGGATATCCTCTATTCTTTCCTTTCAGAATTTCATTCAAGGATTTCGTTTATCTAGAGTGGCCTTCAGCTGTGTAGAGGGAAGTGTCTGAATTTTCGGCTCTAGAAAACCCTCTTGGTGGGAAGTTTTCTGCTGAGCAAATCTCAGATTCACAATGATTTTTTTCGAAGTTATTACTGTTACTGGAGCTCATACTTGGTTTGGGTGATATGATGTCCACTCGGGCTTGTTAATCTTCTTCCACTGAGTCCATTGCCGTTTCCGTATGCCTGGTTTGAATGTTTGACTTTTTTTTCCAGAAGCTTATACAAACGGCTTAAAGATTACAATTCTTCACTTTGTGGTTGTTGAGTATTTCCGAATTTCTTCATTAAATTTCGGCCGACGACTTGATGGAGTCATCAATCGATAGATTTGGCTGAGCAGCGTTTGAAGCAGAATTAGAAGGGATACCAGTTGAAACATTGTTGATGATGTGATCCTTGCAATTCGAGTGTAGTCTACAGCGTTTGCATCGAACGGATTAAGTTCGGTTGACTCGAAACCATTTTTTTTCTTGTCATCATCATGCCGTTTCATACGCGATTTTCAGAATTAAGCGGTGTTTATTTTAGTTACAGCTTCACGTCGATGGTTCTTGCAGAAGCGAAGAAGGCGATTGCAAAGTTCGCTGATTTCACGCGAAAGGTGAGTTTTCAGCCAGACCATAAACGCAATTACTGGCAGTTGAACATCATTCTTTTCCTCAAAAAGAACAAAGACATTTAATATCCATTCATAAAAAGTTTGCCCAGTCGTCGAACATTTGTTGCTCCTGAGAATTTCCCATGGTCGAAGAAAATTGTGAATCACTTGTACAGGAATTCTTTTAAAACGGGTAGATGATGTTCCACTGTTTTTCAGAGACCGAAGCTGCAGACATGACACTTATAGGTCAACTTTGTCGTGGTCGATTTTATAGGCATCTTTGATGGCCTTCTCTGCTAAAGATCTGGATTTCTCATGAAAAATGTGGATGTTTGTCTCGCCAGCATTTAAGACTTTGTTTCAATCCATTAACCCATATTGGACCGCTGTCCTATAAATAGGACAGCTAATAAAACTTTTTAAATAAAATTGGTAAGGATTTTTTGGATGCATTTTGTTATGGCGTCTTTAAAATACATAAAAGTATAACATATATAAACAAAAAAAAAGTAACCAATTAAAATTTAATTGAAAAAAATATATTTAAAAAATTCTTTAAGAATTGTGACCTTGTAATCTAGAATTTTACCATTATTATTATCTTTTTATTGGAGAAATCATAGAGTATTTTTGTACAACGTAAACAGTATTTTTAAAGTAAAATAAAATATTTGCTCATAAATTTAGTTTATGTATGCATTTTATATGTCCTTACTATGTGTCCTACTAATATGTCCTGTTTATAGGACAACGAGTTACTTAAAAAATTAAAAACGTTTTTTCAAAATTTTGCTAGTATCTACTTAATTAACCCATATTAATGATATAATTAAAGTTTTAAAAATTTTCAAAAATATTTAATCGGTGTGGTCCAATATGGGTTAAGGCTTCAAAAACGTTTTCATTATTCAGTAATTCAATGATGTCCTGAAACTATTTAAGGATGTCTTTTCCGCGGACGTTTCCACTGGCTTTTTGTAAAGCTCTCCGGTACCTGCTAATATTAATATAGATATAACGTGTGAAAAATAATTAAATTAATATTGTCTTAAATTGTTTTTTATAACTCAATTAATTATACAGAAAAATAAATAAAACCTTCTATTTTTAGCGTATTTTGAGTTAATTGAGTTAGCGCTGACTAACTCAAGATTTAATACACCACAAATATAGCGCCATTCTTTTACAATGGCTACTTCTATTCATTGGCAGGTAAAACCTGTTTATTATTAGCATAAATTTTGCGAATTAATACGCCCAAAAAATTTTCCATAGGTTCAAGTCTAGACTTCGACTTGGCCATGGCGAAACATGATATTTTTCTTTTTTAAACCATTGTTGGTTTGGATTATTAGTTAAAACAATGTTTTTCTTCTGGACAATTCTCGAATAAGCGCAAAGAAAATAATAACAACATTTAAATCCTACTGATGACGGCCTTGCAATGGTTGAAAACGTTCTAGGTTTTTCTGATGTATTTTAAGATAATTTTATTTTATATTTTAAATATCTTTATATTATATATATGCACTTAAAAGTAATTTTTGCACAATGATTTGTGTTTTATATGTATTTTAATTATTTTAATTTTCTTCTTTTTCAAGATTTACGCTGCCTGGATACGATCCCCTGTCTAAAGCACCGGAAACAAATGTCATACCACTGAGCCTCCTTCTATTCAATCGAGAAAGCTTAGCGCTATATTTTAAATTTCCATCGCTCTCTGTAGACGCTTATTTCTTATGCTGAAGTCAGAGAGTAGCGGTGTAGAGGCTAGTCTGATACGGTGGTCAACTATGCTTTTTGTATACAAAAGAACCTCGCAAAAACAGAGAGTATAGAGTAACGGGATAAAAAACAAAAGGAATCGGCTAATATAAATTTATACTTATATAATTTGCTTCAAATATGAGTATAAATTGTACTCAATAACGTTACTTCAATTAATGACAACAAATACCAATAAAGTATAAAAAGTAAGTGTCAGCCATCACTGATGCCATGATGAAAAAGCTGGGCCCACAACAAGGAGTTGGCTTAATAAGCTCATTTTGATATAATACCAATATGTTAGCATGTTCCTTACACTTTATAGAAATCATTTCAACTTATATTTCTCTGCTTATCGTTCTTGAAACTTAAACATTTGTTTTATAAAATTTCGATGATCAAAGGTAAAAACTTGAGAAATGAATAAAATTCCCGAATGAAATGAAAATATATTTGATTTCTCTCAAATATTAAAATTTGTGCTTAAATGCGAACTAATTGAATATTAAAATGTAACATTGTCTATTAATTGAATAATTTCTATTAAAGTTTCAATAATGCATATTGACGCAATACGCACAGAACTAATTATCTCCTATTTTCACAAGAAAACACAACTTTTGAATACATCGGGAAAAATTTGAGGCCGACTGTTTAAATTGAAATTACTAATGAACTAAAAAGTAAAAAATATTGAATATAAATAGACTCAGAGGTGGAAAATTATATAAATCCACTCGTCAATGGCAAATAGATTTTTAGCTAGTCTGTTAAATACTGCAAACTATAATCTTTTCTATATTTTTTATTTTTATATTTTTTCACTTATATTTTTATATATTTTTATTATATATTTTTATTGTTGATCATATTTTGCGTTTTTCCAATTGCTGCGATGTAAAGACCTACAGTCAACTTCCCTCTGCTGCATATCTTCAATTTTAAACAAACGTTGATATGAAAATGCATTATAGTAATGCATTATTTTTGAAGCTGCGTCATTTTCCTTATAACCATTTTCAACTGCAGATTCTTGCTATATATTTAAAACACATGTTTGTCTGGTAATTTTTTTTTAAATGCCCCATCTCAATGGTTAACTGCCAAAATATGTTTAATCGCCAAAAGGTATAACACTCAAATAATTTTATATACTAATGTTTAATTTTATTTAATAATTTTTATTATTTAATTATTAAAATTATATAATAATTTTAATAATTATATATAATTTTGTTTATCTTTTAATGATACAAAATGATCTTTTAAAAAATAACTCCCGAAATGAGTCTATCAAACTGAAGTCTTTATACACTAAACATTGAAGAGCTTACTGGGGACTATGTTATGTGATATTTTCTTAAAAGTGGTTTTATTTTACGGATGGAAATGTTATGAGGTTTTGTATCATCGGACAAGGGATAAAATACTAACTTTCTAATTAGTACAAAAGATCGGAAACATTGTTTATAAATATTTAACAGTTTTTAAAATTTAAATAACATTAATATCTTTTACTACTTAGAAATTAATAGGTAATAACCTTTAGTTTGAACAGTTTATTACCACCTGTTAACATATATTAAATGTATGCTACCAAAAGAACTAGCCCGATGTGCCAATCCCATAACTTTCTTCAGTCTCATAAATGGTTAGGTTATACCCTATCAAAGTGCCAAAATTAAATGAATATCTATACTATCATGAAGAATGTAAACGTGCAGGTTCATTGAATTGCGTGCATTTAAAAAGAAGGCAGAAGCATCGCATTTTGAAAACACATCATTGAATTTTAACACCCACCCTCTCAGATATCTGCAACAAAAATTCCCAACCCAAAGAGCATAAAAGCAATACCTATAGGGCAGTATAAATCCAATCCTAATAAGGAACTATTTATGTGAAAGTGTTACAGAATATGCAGTTTGATTAAATCCCATGCATTAGATTTTGAGGAAGAGCTACAGAAAAATCGTGAAAAAATGCAGCCTAGCAGCACCACTGTAATAGGATTTACACGAAAACCTAACCAACACTATAGTCCAGGCAATAGAGACCGTATAGGGGCTCTACCTAGCAAAATTCATGGTAGTTCTGGAAAAAGGCTTACTATATGTTTTTTTGGGTCGCTGAATCCGAATTTTTAACTTCCCACCAAAATTTCCCCCGGCAACCCCCCAAAGTTTGGTAAAATCCCCCCCCCCCCAAAAAAAAAGGTTTTTATTAAAAAAATCATTTTTTTTTATTATTTAGGGGAGAAGTATCTAGAAATTCAGAAAGTAGACAAAATTTGCAACAAATTAGATACATGACATTATGACTTAGGATGAAGGGGAAGGGGGGATCTGCCTCGGAACATGCGCGCGGTGCTGCGTGGACTAAGTTGCGCAATTCCACTTAACCACTCACACGTTTACATTCGCCTTCCCATCTTCCCTCCGAACTTTTATTGCTTTAGGGGAAAAGCATTACGAAATTCAGAAACTAGACAAAATTTGCAACAAATAGGATATATGACATGACGTAGGATGAACGGGGAGGGGGAGGGCTGCCTCTGAACATGCACTGCGGCTCTACGTGCACTAAGTTATGAAGTCCAGTCAATAGGGGATTTTACCTGGAAAAATTAATACTAGTTCTGGATTTCGACTCACTTTATGTTTTTTGGGTCGCTTAATCCGAATTTGTAACTTCCCACCAAAATTTCCCCCGGCAACCCCCCCCCCCAAAAAAAAAAAAAAAAAAAAAAAATTTGATTGTTTGAAAAAATTTGGTTTGTGAGAAAAGCGCGCGGGGAATGTTCCGAGGCAGCCCCCTCTCTCCCCGTTTATCCTACGTCATAATGTCATATATCCTATTTGCTGCAAATTTTGTCTAGTTTCTGAATTTTGTAATGCTTTTCCCCTAAAACAATAAGAAATTTAAGTTAATAACTATTTTGGGGCGTTTTCGAGGGGGGAAATTTTGGGGGTAAGTTAAAAATTCGGATTCAGCGACAAAAAAAACTTAAAGTAAACCTTATAAGGAAAGTTCGGAGGGAAGATGGGAAGGCGAATGTAAACGTGTGAGTGGTTAAGTGGAATTGCGGAACTTAGTCCACGCAGCACCGCGCGCATGTTCCGAGGCAGATCCCCCCCTTCCCCTTCATCCTAAGTCATAATGTCATATATCTAATTTGTTGCAAATTTTGTCTACTTTCTGAATTTCTAGATACTTTTCCCCTAAAACACTTTCCCCCTGCTTTTTTTAATAAAAACCTTTTTTTTTGGGGGGGGGCGCATTTTACCAAACTTTGGAGGGCTTGCAGGGGGAAATTTTCGTGGGAAGTTACAAATTCGGATTCAGCGACCCAAAAAGCATAAAGTAAGCCGATTTCCAGAACTACCATTAATTTTGCTAGGTAAAATTCCCTATTGCCTGGACTACTAACTTATATCAGGATCTAACAAAATATGGAGTTTGATGAAATTCTGTCATTTGTTCTTGGATAGGAAATAGGATTATCACTAAAATCGTGTAAATCCTGAAAAATACAGCATAGAAGCGCCACGTGTTAGGCGATTTACACCAAAACCTAATCAGCAACAATTTATATCAAGGTCAAATCTAAGCTCAAGTTTTATTTACTTCGTGCATTATAAACCATGAGACGGCAGCACAGACAATTGCCTCATTGACTTCACGGATGCAATTCTAGGATTAGTTAAATCTTGATTCGCATATTAAAAAGCAATCGGTCTGCCAAGTCCTATGACAACTCGAAAACCCGTTTTTAGGGGCTGACTAGCAGGTTTGCCATTTTGTTTTCCTACCCCCAGTCCTCCCTGTTTTCATACCTTTTGGTGCAGGAAAACACAATGGTAAACCTACGAATCAGCCCCTAAAATCGGGTTTTCAGGTGTTTTCCACCAAGATAGGACTTGGCAGACCGATTGCGTTTTAATATGCGAATCAAGATTTAACTCATCCCAGAATTTCATCCGTGAACTCGATGAGGTGATTGTCTGTGCTGCCAGCTCCCGGTCTATTAGTTCTTGAGATAGTGCGCCCACAAAATTTGTGTCCCGTACAGACAGGCAGACCTTTTCTAAAAACATTCAAATCGTGTTCAAGACTTTCTAAAACGTATAAATCCGTCAAAAACTAGAAGTCGAAAATTTTCCCGAATCTTGAACTTTTTTCTCGTAAAGATAGTAGGAAGTAAAAGTACAGCAATGAAATTGAAAACAAAAAGTATTTACTTAGATTTTTTCGATATTTAATTTTTGTTATATAACCTCATCTACGAGTAAGCTCTTCAATCCACTTTTGTTATGTTGAGGTTCGATTCAATAATATTCCATCGTATTTCACCGGTCATCTTTCCTAATGAAACATACGATTCAGGAGATATCTCACATCTATAACTGCCTCATTAACGGCGAGCATTTTCTCTCGTGTTATACTCATCATAAATCATGGTATACAAGCCAATTTGCTCCACGACTACCTTATGACCTCTTACTTTGGCCTAGTGACAAAAGTCCCCCACCCTCCTCCCTGGAGTGTTTTTAATACGTTTGAATGATGGTGAAGGATGAAAGAGTAAAAGATGTGATATTGAATCGAGATGGTACGCTTCTTAGAGATTTACAAATCGTGATCGGTTCCAACACCGTGAGTGATATATCGTGAAATATTTTTGTTTTCTCTTGTGCTACCGAATTTCGCATTGAATATGGATAGATTTGGCGGGACTATTACATGGATTTCCCGTGTAATGTTATAGATGGCGCATTTTCAAATACAAGTTTTTTGGTGCGTTCGTAACTATATAAATACGTAGCACCTATAGTCGTTACTCGCTCCGTCTGTCCGCATATAACAGCGCTAAAATTACCCAACCGAATGGTCTGACACTTGAAATATATAATGGTTGCAAAATTTTCCCGAGTCCCTTCAAATTTTATGAAAATCGGATGTATCGTTTAATGACAGGGACAGTCAAAAGTTTTCCGTTCCATGACGACCCATGGGAAAAAAATTACTGCAAGTGCATTTGAATGATGTGACAGCCTTCCGAACAGAATGAAATGGATAGGCACTTACGAAGTGTACTAAGATATACATTCAGTACACTATGCGGTGAAAAAAATAGTTATAAAACCAGTTACAGTACGAACGCACCTCATTTGCCACGTTTGACAAGCAATTTCAGACTTGTTTAAATTGAAACCGAACAAAATAATGTAAAGTTCGGTTAATTATTTTGGTAGCTTAAGCCTGCTCTCAGATTCAAACTGGATTCTTTCCGAGATATTCCTGAATTCGTATCTGTTTATAAACGCATTATATAGACAATGGCTCTTATTTAGAAACGATGACATCTAATGCAGTAGAATATCGATTAGCCGGATCCCGGTTATCCGAAAAGGGGTTTTTAAGAGTTTGTTTTAAGGATTTTGAATAATCCTGATGAAGTTTTGAAGAAGTGAAAGATGCGATTTGGAATCGTAATGGTTAAGGAATCTTGGGGATTTACAAATTGTGATCGTTTCAACATCGCGAGTTATACAGGTTGTCCATTAAAAAATGTCCCAGTTATAAATTTTAACAGTATCCACTGCAAGCTTTGTAGAATGTTTGTTCAAAGTCATCCATAAAGAGTAACTGAAACAGTTAAGTGCATGCGCGAGTACTGCTTTATTAATGACTCGCTTGCAGTGCCACCAACACAAAATGGCGACTCCTGAACGTAAAGCGTTATTTCTGGACAGAAGATTTAAAAGCCGTTACTGTTACAGCCATTTTTTGCTTTGGGGCTTTTTTAAAGATTGGGTATTCGTTCTGCCGTTTCCAAATTGTTTGCCAGAGTTGAGACGCAGAATTGAAGAGGCCATTTCTTCCATTACTATGGCTTGTTAACCGAAGTGTGGAAAGAATTGGACTTTAGGTTGGATGGGTGCCGTATTACTAAAAGCGCACCTATTGAACATTTGTGAGAAAAACTAGGTGTATTTACCTTCCATTGGATGTATGATTTGTTGTAAATAGTCTAAATTAAATTGTTATAATATACCATTGAAACTGGGACACACTGTATTTCGTGAACAGTTTTCGTTGCATTTCAGGCCAATGTCAGACGAACGTCTTTTTGCACGCTTTTTTACTTACGTATTATCATTTCACAATGCTATAGCATTGTGAAGGGATAATACGTCAGCAAAAAAGCGTGCAAAAAGACGTTCATCTGACATTAGCCTAAACCAAAAGAACCCACTTAAATGTTTCTTGTAACATACATATTTTAATTACAAAAATTTGCATTACATGCAATAGCTATTACAATAATTTTTCAACGAACCAAAATAGTCTTGATTTTTATATTTAAAAAATTGAAATTGAAATGACTAATAAAAATAAAATAAATGAATCAGTTCTACAATGGACAAATCACATTTTTAATGAAAATTTTACACACTTTGTCAAATAAGTAACAGAGAAACATAAAATATAAATGTTAGAAATACGACATAAAATACAATATGAATATTAAAAATTTTCTTTCATTTCTTATAGATTTCCAATCAGTTTTATAAACGTTTTTCTTTTGAATATATACATTTATTGGAGAACCATTTCTTTATCTCACAATATCTTTTCCAGAGGATTTTCATCTCTTTTTCTTCTTCTCCTAATTCTTCTCCCTTCTTTATTTTCTAAAGCTGCCCTCTTGTTGGAATTTACGTTACATCCAAAATTTACAAAACTGTCTGATGTTACAGTGGATGCATCTTGCCTTCTTTGTTCTACATCAGCAAAGATTGGCTCTCTTTTTCTTTTTCTTGTAACTTTTTCAAATAGAGGAGGACAAACTTTTTCTGCTCGTCTGAAATGTCCACCAAGTTTGACTTTGTTAAATGGTAAACAAGGGTAAATAGACGTAACTTGAACATCAGAAGAGCTTTTTTCACTATTAATAACTCTAGACAGCTTTTTTCCAAAATTCTGATTTGGCTTCATTTCGCCATCATTCAAAATTGTTGAAAAAGAATGATGAGCATTATCTTCTTGCTTGAAAACATCCCCACTTTGAACTTTATCAGATTCTAAGTGCTTTCTTCCACAGAGATGAACAGAAATAACTTGAACATCGGAAGAGCTCTTTTCTTCATCAATAACTCCGGATAGATTTTTTCCAAAATTCAAAATTGGTTCGCCATCATTCAACATTTTTTGTTCTTTGTCAAAAAAAGGATAAAACACACTACCTTCTTCATCAAAGGCAGGCTCACGTTCAACTTTATTAAACTCTAAACGCTCTTTTCCAGAGAGATGAGTGAGACTGGCTTCTTCTAAAAACGGATGTTTCATAGCCTCAGACGCCGTTGGCCTTTGTTCAGGATCTATACTTAGCAACTCTTTGAGAAAATCTAGGGCATTGCTGCTATCTATTTTTGAAATACGAACGAAAGGGAATGTCTTGTGTAAAAGTTCATTGAAAACTCTTTCTTGTAGCGACTTCAAAATCACGGGCTTTACCTTCTCTCCAAAGCTCCAATTAGAGTTCACTTTACCCATATTACGACTAGGCCAAAAACCTGTCAAGCAATTCAATGCCAATAACCCAAAAGACCACATATCATAACGGACGCCTTCAATTTTTTCACCTCCGTTTTCACGGTAGCATTCAGGAGGTCGACATCTAACAGGCGCAACCAATCTCTCAATATTTATGCCTGTGAAATTTACGCCAGAAAAATCGCAAATGACTGCGGTATCTTTGCTGGAGACTAAAACATTGTCACTCTTGAGATCTAAATGACAGAATTCCGCCTTGTGCATATTATCGAGTCCCTTAAGGATATCCACGAACCATCTTTTCATTCTCAGAAACGCGTTGGGATCATTCTGGAAATCTGGTTCTCTGATGATTTTCCCAAGTGTTGCTGGATGTTTTTCCATGACGTATAACTTGCAATCAAGATGATCCAATTTCATGACATGTAACACAGGCAGTATATTTTCGTGTCTCAACAAGGGCCAGATGTACTCTTCCATGGGCCAGGAAGCTTCGTTAGTTATGATCTTAATTGCAACTTCTGTAGCCTCTGGCGATGTTGCAGCCAGTACATCGCCAAATCCTCCATGGCCTAGAACCTCAATATTTTTATATCCTATACCAAACAGATACTGTTTTACAGAGTCGTGAAACTTGAGATCCGAATTCATTTCAACTCGTAAGTTCTGTTTATAATTCTGTTTATAATCACTCTTCTTTTTCACAATTAGTGATGAAGAACACAAGTAAAAATAATGATTAAGAATAAAAAACTCAATATGTATTGAAATATTATTAATAAACAACCAAATCGCTTTTAACAACACCAATAACTGTAAGTATTTTATCAGAATGAGTGAATGGAAGCTATTTGTTTAGTGTGTTGTAACAATGAAGGAATAGAACAACATTGTTATATTGTTGACGACATAAGAATATGGTTGCAACAATAATGCAAATATAATGTAAATGTTGTTTATTTTACATTGTAATAAAACTAAATTTTGGCACAATTAACCATTGTTGCATTTGCGTTGTGGGATATACTAAATGTCATTAGAGCCCAGATCAGGGCATAATTTCTAACAGAAAAAGTACCGGGGCCCTAATATTTTGCCGTACTAAAACCGTAGCGTGCCCCCCCCCCCCCCATCACCCCAATCCGTATATTTATATTTCATACATTATTTGCAAAATTCAAAGCATCTTTTTTGTTTTAGGAAAATAAAAATTTTAAATATATCTACCTGCATATGCCTAACTATCTATCCCACTTTTTAGTTTATCACTCCTTCCGAATAGAAACCTTTACCTAATCCTTTACCTAATTTTAATGTTAATTTTCCCAGAATTCTGCAATTAAATACGGTAAGGATTATGATACGGAAATACTGTTAACACAAAAAAGGAATTGTTCGAAGCTATGCATATATAATGGATGAACAACTAGCAAAAGTATTCGTAAGTAAAATGTTCAGAAAATCTTACGCGTCGTTTCACTTTAATCTCCTACGTGTGCGACACACTATGTCACATATAAGTGTTTTGATAGAAAATAATGTAGAAACTAGGAGATGAGAGAGAGAAAGGAAAGAGTAATTTAGGCTTCGGTTTTGTCTGAATCTCTATTCTACTGAGCTCCGGAGCCCTGTATTTATGAGCTCCGGTGAATTCCGACCAATATCTAAATATTTACTAAAAACAGAGAAGTAACGGAGCTGAGCTCCGGTGGGCTCCGGCGGAAATTAAGCCCTGGCCCAGATGTCAATTAAAGAACAACAAAAGTACATGCATTATGCATGAAGCACTTTCCAAAACTTTCGAGAATATTATTACAAAACTTTATTTTAGATGTAATGAAAATAGATATCTAAATAAACAATTTAGAAACACATAAACAGTTTGTTTAAAAAAAATCAGCAATTTCTCAAGCTTATGTTCAGGAACGTATGAAATTTTTTTTGTACAGTCCTACCTATGCTGTATAGATTTTTATGCATGCCACAAATGAAAATTAAAATTTAATTCAGTTAGAAAATGCATAAAACAACTAAATACGTTTTACTCTCAATCACCTGTCATAGACAGTAACGAATCTACATTCTATTGTCAAATCTTATTTTAAAAAAAATTATATTATACTCACGTATTGTAAAATATGTATAGCAAAAATCAATTCACTCTTATTTAGTGAATTTTTTCCAAACAAGCTAATTAATTCGAACACTTTTGAGTACCCCTGTATATATTGTATATAATGTATATGCACTGCATGTAGGGTGTAAGAAAATCATTATTATTATTTTTTTAAATAAAGAAAATCTTTTTTTTTTTTTTTTAGATTTAAATCAGATTTTTTTTTTTTTTAAATCGGATTTTGGAACGGATGTTATATATTCTGGCGGCCGCCATCTTGGATTTTTTCTTGGCGTGAAAACTCCTTTTCCGCCAAGTAATAAATGTCTCCAAGCAGCGATTTATGTGCATGTTAGGCCTCACGGGGTGCCAGAACACGTCACGCGTCGGGGTTGCCTTATCGATAAACGTCAACAAAAAATCGCCAAGAAATCCAAGATGGCAGCCGCGGGAGTATATAACATCTAAGCCCGGATTTTTACGATTTTTTTTTCCCAGCGTTCAAATGCTGAATAGCAACCAAGAGTTCTAGATTTGAAAAAAAATTAAACCTGTAATTCCTAACATAGTCTATATTTTTACACTTTAATTAATAGAATTATAATTATTAGTTAGTAATTACAGAAATTATAAAAACTGCAAATTAGTAATGTCGTTATTAGTTAGTATCATACAACAACTTTATATACATTAGTATTTTTTTACAATTATGTAAAACTATATTAAATGCTAGTGATAGTTATTATTTATTAAGATTATTAACTGCATTTTATATTAAATATTTAACACTATGTCAAATTAATAATTATTAAACAATTAACGCTGCAATTAGGAACGTACTATACATTTTTATGCTTTACTTACTAAAATGATAATAATGTAGTATTCATTTTAGTAAGAAAAAAGGGCATGACGTTAGTTACAAAATAGGCACTATTTCATGAGGAAATATATTAGTAATATGTTTAGTAAAGATATAAGGAAGAAAAAATATGTATAATTTTTCAGTATGATAGATAAAGTATCATTAGTTTTAATAATTTTATGAATTACAAATTGAATAAACAATTAAATTTAAAATATCAAAAATCCCGACTGCTTAAAAAGCGAACTAATAAATTATTTCTCATTAATGTGATACTATTTTTTTTTTTCAATTCCTACTATTAGCTCACACTCTCGCTATATACCTATATCTTGTTCAAATTTTCAATCGTTAATAAAACGAGTTGTAACCCGTCGAAATTCGACGAACTAAAATGTTAGAAAGAGCTGTCAGATCGAATTTATAATAAACCTACAAAAATAATTACAATAAAAAATTCATCTAACGTTGGTTGTCTCACTCTTTAAACAAATAATATTTTTAACCTAAAATTACCAAAATATTATTTCCACAAACTTCAACTGCTTAAATTTTTGAAAAATTAAATTCTATTAGAATAAGTAATCAAGATGAGTAATTATGATGAATTTATCGATTGAGACTTTTATGTTTGTTTTTATGGGATGAAAAATCAGTAAAAAGGGATTTCGCTGTGTCACACATAAAATTTTCCCCATGAAATCTAAATTGTACGTTTTTTTCACATTCCCATAATTTACATACGCACCACTCAAATTCACAATTTGAATGTATTTTAATGCGCAATA
The DNA here is from genome assembly GCA_963932465.1 of Maratus speciosus. Lineage (NCBI taxonomy): Eukaryota > Metazoa > Arthropoda > Arachnida > Araneae > Salticidae > Maratus > Maratus speciosus. Next base: position 610,216,642 of record OZ010790.1, read on the forward strand.
GATTATTAATGAATGTATTTCTAAACTTAAAGTCACGTTTGTCCGATACAACTTTTCATGTGAACATTCGCACAAACTTTAAGTTTTAATCTCAATACCCGCGGAAAAAAAAAAAAAAAAAAAATCAGAAATTTCCCTTTAGTTGTCATAGTATTGGCCATTTAATATTGGTCAAATATTTAGTTTTATCAAAATAAATGATCGTTTTGTTTTAAATATGACATAATTTTTACTCACTGAATCATTCTGCCTAGCGTCTCAAACTCAGTATCAGCATAATGTAAAAATATTGAAATGTAACTGATTTGATTTATGAAGAAGAATGCGTGTTTTTTTTTTTTTTTTTTTTAATGTCTGACGTCATTTTCTGTTCAAAAATTAGAAAAAGGTTACTTTTATTTGTATTGCGAAAATGGCATCAATAAGGATATAATCAATAAAAATAATAAACCGTGACTATTTTCCCTTTACTTTCAATATAAATGAAGTACTTCAGCTGCCACAATTACAAAATGTGTATTAAAAACTACAAAAAAATTTATATCTCAAAAATAAATTGAGATGCAGCTTTCAAACAAATTGCATTTAAAAGAGCATTTTTTTCCTTATACGACGGTGTTAAAATTTAAGATGTGCGATGCTTAGAAATTTAAAAATTTGCCGTAGATATAATTGCAAAGCCGAAATTTTAATTCAAATTTCAAAGTGTTGCCATTCGCAAAATGACGTATGTGTTACGCACAGATATGTTTGTCCTAAGCTCTTCAATCTCCCTTTGTTATGTTGAGGTTCGGTTCAATAATATTCCATCGTATTTGACCGGTCATCTTTCCCAATTAAACATACGATTCAGAGATATCTCACATCTATAACTGCCTCATTAACGGCGCGCATTTTCTCTCGTGTTATACTCATCATAACCAATTTGCTCCAAGACTACCATATGACCTCTTACTTGGCCTAGTGACAAAAATCCCTCCTCCCTGGAGGGCTTTTAATACGTTTGAATGATGGTGAAAGATGAAAGAGTAAAAGATGTGATATCGAAACGCGATGGTGCGCTTCTTGGAGATTTACAAATCGTGATCGGTTCCAACACCGTGAGTGATATTTCGTGAAATGTTTTTGTTTTCTCCAGTGCTACCGAATTTCGCATCGAATATGGATTGATTTGGGGAGACTATTACATTGATTTCCCGTGTAATGTTTTAGATGGCGCATTTTCAAATGCAAGTTTTTTGGTGCGTTCGTAATTATACGAATACGTAATATTTATAGTCGTCGTTCACTGTAAAAAAAAAAAAAAAAAAAAAAAAAAAAAAAAACGGAGGTTCTACTGGCAATCGAGACGCCCGTACTATTTCCGTATTTTAAAGGAAATTCCCTCTCCCCCCCATAAATAAAAAAAAAAAAAAACCAGTATTTTTACGGAAATTCTTCCCCATAAATGACAGAAAAATTCCGTTTTTTTTTAGTTTATGAGGGAAAATTTCCTTTAAAATACGCAAATACTACTGGCGTCTTGATTGCCAGTAGAATCCCCGTTTTTAGGTGCGTTCATAATTTTACGTAATAAATACGTAGCACCTATACTCGTCGTTCAGTCCGTCTGTCCGCATATAACAGCGCTAAAATTACCCATCCGAATCGTTTGAAATTTAAAATATGTAATTGTTGTATAATTCTGCCGAGTCATTTCAAATTTTATAAAAATCAGATGTATAGTTTAATGACAGGTACAGTCAAAATTTTTTCCTTCGATGACGACCACTGGGAATAAATGATTTGAAGTGCATTTTAATGATGTTACAGCCTTCCGAACAGAATGAAATGGATAGGCACTTATTAAAGTGCACTAAAATAGACATTCAGTACACTAGGCGGTGAAAAAAATAGTTATAAAACTAGTTACAGTACGAACGCACCTCATTGGCCACGTTTGACAAGCAATTTCAGACTTGTTTAAATTGAAACCGAACAAATTAATGTAAAGTTCGGTTAATTATTTTGGTAGCTTAAGCCTGCTCTCAGATTCAAACTGGATTCTTTCTGAGATATTCCTGAATTCGTATGTGTATAGACGCATTATATAGACAACGGCTCTTATTTAGAAACGATGACATCTAGTGCAGTAGAATCTCGGTTATCCGAATATGGGCTTTTAAGAGTTTTGAATTATCATAATGAAGTTTTGAAGATGTGGAAGATGCGATTTGGAATCGTGAGGGGTATTCCTCTTGGGGATTTACAAATTGTGATCGTTTCAACATCGAGAGTTATACAGGGTATCCATAAAAAATGTCCCAGCTATAAATTTTCACAGTAGCCACTGTAAGCGTTGTAGAGTGTTGGTTCAAGGTCACCCATAAACAGTAACTCAAACAGTTAAACGCATGCGCGAGTATTGCTTTGTTACTGACTCGCTTCCAGTGTCACCAACACAAAATGACTCCTGAACGTAAAGCGTTATTTCTGGACAGAAGATTTAAAAGCCGTTACTGTTGCAGCCATCTTTTGCTTTGGGACTTTTTTAAAGATTGGGTATTCGTTCTGCCGTTACCTAATTGTTTGCCAGAGTTGAGACACAGAATGGAAGAGACTATTTCTTCCACTAACCCGGTTTTGTTAACCGAAGCGTGGAAAAATTTGGACTTTAGGTTGGATGGGTGCCGTATTACTAAAAGCGCACCTATTGAACATTTGTAAGAAAAAATAGGTGTCTTCCATTGGATGTAGGATTTGTTGTAAATAGTCTAAATTAAATTGTTATAATATACCATTGAAACTGGGACACACTGTATTTCGTGAACAGTTTCCGTTGCATTTTAACCAAAAGAACAGAATGAATAATTTTAGCAGAAGGAACTTAAATTACAACTTTCATTTCAAAACCTATTACGATCTCTTTCTTGGCTAGGCGACAAATGTTTACCCCTAACCCTTTCGTGCATAAATTACCCGTAAGGCATGGTGACGTCACGGCGACGTCGTTGTGAAGTCACACTGTGACTTTGTGACCGTCGATGTGACGTCATAGTGACTAAAATGCGAGGTCGTTATGGCCGTTTTAGAGGTCGTTTGTGACGTCACATTGTGACCACTCTGTGAAGTCACAGTGTGACTAATTTGTGAAAAGTGTGACATTTGTGACTACTTTCGCATTAATTTTGTGACGAACATGTGACGAAAGCGACAATGCTTTGAAGTCACATTGTGACCAATTTGTGAATTATGTGTAATTTGTGACGAACTTGTCATAAACACTGTGATGATTTCAAATGAAAATCAAATTTCAAATTAATTTCTTAAAAGGCGCAAAGACCAACCTAGTGAAAATGATTCCATGCCGGGACTCGAACCCAGGCCATCAATATAACGCACTGACATTCTACCGACTAAACCACACGGAACGATACCCAGCCTGGAAAATTTCACACTATTACATGTTGGCAAGGCTACAAAAGCTGCACAAGATGGGATATTTATCGTGAGCCACCGACATGGAATAAACAGGAAACTTAATTCAATCTAGCATCGATGAAATCTATATTAATACTTGAAAATTTTTACAGGGAGAACCATTCGCCTTGCATACAATATTTCAAATTTAAATCAAATTTCAAATTACATGCTTAAAAGTCAATTTTAATTTGAAATTTGATTTTCATTTGAAATATTGTATGCAAGGCGAATGTTTCTCTCTGGAAAAATTTCGAAGTCTTAATATAGTTTCAATCGATGCTGAATTTAATTAAGTTTCGTGTTCGCCCCATGTCGGTGGCTCACGATAAATATCCCATCTTATGCTGCTTTTGTAGCCTTGCCAGCATGTAATAGCGAGAAATTTTCCAGGCTGAGTGTCGTTCCATGTGGCTTAGTCTGTAGAATGTTAGTGCGCTATGCTGATGGCACGGGTTCGAGTCCCGGCGTGGACTCTTTTCACTAGGTTGGCCTTTGCGCCTTTTAAGCAATTAATTTGAAATTTGATTTTCATTTGAAATATTGTATGCAAACCGAATATTTCTTTGTGGAAAAATTTCCAAGTATTAATATTGTGATGAATTTTAAAATGGACAATTTTAAAATAAAGTTTTGTTTGAGGTATAAAATCGTATCTTTTTACCGTATACTTTTTAGCAAAATATAGCTATTTTGGAGTCCTATTCTTCTAAAATAGTTTTAATTTTTCCACTTAAAAAACAATGTTTGTCAACTGACATCTTTTTTTATTAAGTTCTAAGCTTGATCTTGAGTTCAAGCTTGATATTAAGAATGTATAAGATTTTAAGGTGTTGTGGTTGTGATTAATCTTTGCTTTATTAAATACGACGAAAGCCATATTTATTTAAATTTTTTATTTCCGTGTAAATTGTATTTTGTGAATATGAGCTTAAATAGATTTGGTATGTTCTATAGGAAAAGACTGATCTGGGAAATAGAAAAAAAAGTAAGAAAAATCATGCGCTAAGCATAGATTATAAAACACTTTCCAACACTTCCCGAATGCTTTAAAAAAACTTCGTTATTTAGGGAAATAAGGTAAATAAGAGAACTAAGTAAACATTTTAGAAAACGCATAAAACATTTGAAAAACTCATTTCCGCAGTTACTGTCCTTAGCTAAATAGGTTTTCCGATTCTTTTGAACAGCCCTGTATTTGATCTGTAGATTGATATATATATTATATAAATGGGATAATTTAGTTTAGCAAGAAAACGCATAACAGGTTGAAACTCTCTTTCAGCAATTTATACTAATATATGGAAACATACTTTAATACTTTTGTACAACCCTGTAGTTGACCTAGAACCTTCATTAAACGCCACCGTTTAGTTAAAATTTAATTCAAACTAAAATACACTTAAAACAGCTGAAATCACATTTCCAGAAATTATAATTTATAGACGGCCATGTATCCAATTCTTTGCATGACCCTGTATACCATTTTATCTATATTATACAACAGTAAATTAAATTCAGTTCAGCGTAAAAATGCACAACTCATTTAAAAACCACCTTTAAGTAACTTGCGCTCATACCCAGTAATCCTTGCGAATACTTTTGTGTAGCCCTGTATATGAATTATAGCATTTATATACACCATATACTATGCATAAATATAGTGAATCATAAAAGCGCATATCATATTTAAAAATGCATTTCCAGCAATCATCACAAATGAACAGTACTTCGGATACAATATAGTATCTGAACTATATTGTGTGTGCCTGTAAATGCTATATACACTTCATATTCTACATGAAAAATTTATAGTATGTAAACCTCAGCGACGTATATCATTTTCATTATATATGAAATAGATTAACATAATTAAAGTACGCTTCAAACAATTCCCTCCACCGCTATATCATTATGTATTGGAATTTCTTTTTAGCCCTGTAAATGAACAATAACTATTCTTTGCATCTCGTATTCTTCAGAATGCATATTTTAGTACGTTTCATAAATGCATATCAATTTTTTTCTGTATGAAAACGTGTAAAATCATGAAAAAACCTTTGAAACGATTTTTTCCCATAGGCCGTAATGTAACAGAATACTTTTGACTGTACCTGTAAATGAACTAAACATGCTACAAACGTCGTTACACATAGGGACCGTGCTATGGTAAAGGTCAATAACATCTAAAAATTTCAGAGCAATCCGAGTATATTTACGAGAGTTAGAGCGCGGACAGACGACTAGACAAACCAAAGTCATAAACACTTTTCAACTTTGTTGAAAGGTGTTAAAAAGGAAATATAAACGTAAAATAATGAACTTTAAAAAATATATACTAAAGCAGTTTAATCTATAAGCTTCCTATCAGGCATGAAAAACACTTTATTTCAATGTTTAAATATAATATTTTATTTTTTAAGGGTGTATTTCAATCCAAACTGCTTATTTTCTGATTCATTTTTAAATCCTTTTTTGTTCTCAAACGCATCAAACTGAAAAATTCTCTTATTTAGAAACTACCTAATGTGCCGTGCTTCTCGATTTTTTGATAAATGCAGAAAATATTACAAAAAAGTGCTCTCAAAGTAGGCGTTTTGAACCGAATTTTCCACAGCGGAAGATCTGGGAATGAAAAAAAAAAAAAAGGTCTTACTGAGAAAATAATTATTTAAAACTTAAATTCTAATGAATTGAGGGGAAAATGAAATCACACGGCCTCTTAAACATCTCTTCAAAAATCACCTCAGCAAGTTTCATGTTTTTACTTTTAAAAATGAGTCTGAAAATGTCTCAGAAAATATCGAGCTGTTGAAGGTGGAAAAATATTTTTTCGAATACACCTTTAATGCCAATATTTATGTAATATAAGGATGATATAAGGATAAGGCCTTAGTTAATGAAAAAAGGAGTTTAATGATTCTAGGTTATAGTTTACATATTAAATAGAAATTATATTTACAAGTACGGGAGGGTAGGGGGTTTTCTCTGCAGCATACGCGCCCGCAGAATCGTCGGAGTTCGGCCTCTGCTCTCGTCTAGAGCGAGATATGCCTACCATCGGCCGCGTCAGAATGCAATCTGCTCCCGGTTGTTACTTGTTTCCAGGCGAAGAGAATGCAAACTGCATATCAGCAAATTCAAACATCTGCTGTTCTGCGGTAACAAGTTCTCATGGAAAAGAGCTGACCATATCTGTTGCTATGAGTAGGGTTTTATGGGAATCTAAAACCACAACTCACACTCGGCCATCTTGTCCGCTTGTCGACCTCGACAGCGCGTTAAATAAGCAATAAGATATGTCAAAAAAACAAAACAAAAAAAAAACAAAAAAAAAACTATCTAAAAATAATTAAAATCCAAAGGAAAAAAATTGTCATTAAATAATTAAGAAAATTGAGCTAAATAATAAAAAAAATTCTAAATTTTATGTAAATTAATGCTGAGCTGCCGTGGGATATCTCCAAAAAAACAAACAAAAGAATTAAAAAAAATCTCAGGATAACATCAATTTGCGTCATGAGACCGTCTTTCTCATGAGCCATCATCAGGGATGAAAAATATAATCTGAAAGGCCGTCTGCCCATTATATTATCATCAAGAAAACATACTGAAATCTGCCTCATCTTAGGTAGAATTTCGTAAAAAAAACATCTTTATCCCAACGTCATTCGAGAATAAAAAAAAAAAAAAGAGGTTTGCCTCATCTAACCAAAAAAAAAAAGGATTTCCCACCAAAAGGTTTTTTTTTTTCGACAGCCAGCTCTTACTTCTGTAAAAAAAAAAATATGCGAGGGGGGGGGGGGACACATGCATATATATAGCAATTCAATAAAAAGTTTACACATAAAATACAGTTTTAAAAATATAAATGCAGTTTTAAAAGTATAAATACAACAATATTCTTTTTCTTCTTGTCAAAAGTGAGTGTTCAAAAAAAAAAAAAAAGTCCTGTGTAGATAGTCATCTTAAATAAAGTTGTTGTTTACGCAACATAAAAAAAAAACACGTGTTGCGAAACAGGCAAATGAAAAAAATAATGCACCATTTGCAGTCCGAGAGAAAGATAACTGGCCATGCGCAAAAAAAAAATCACCGCATGGGTTCAATAAAAAAGTTTTGAGCAGATATATATCGCTCAGAGATTTAAAAAAAAAATGTTGAACAGGACTTCGAAAAAAAAGGCACATAAATTCTGTTAATATAAGCTGAAAAAATAAAGAATCTGTTACATATTCCACAAACTGAGAATAATTAAAAAAAAACTGTTGATAAAAATGCTTGGTACGCGATAACTTCTTAAAAAAAAAAGCACTTGAAGTTTATCGCACTGAAGAATGGCATGACACACAAAAATACGAAGAAGAAAAAAACGTTCTGTGTTGAAGATTTCCATCAATGATTGGACTCTTGAAATGGTGAGTTACACTGGTAAACACCTCATTCTAATGTTTCGTCCAGAAAAAAAATAATCGTGGATGCTTGCTGCAATCATAAAAAAAACGAAGATATTGAAATAAAGTTACTAAGAAAATCACAGATAGTAGCAGTCTATAGTCTGTACGATATAAATGTTCTCAGGAATAAGCAGATATAGGTGTAAAACACAGAATATATAAAAACACAGTTAAAAAAAAATAGTAGTAATAATAGAAAACACATTCATGGTAAATTTGTTGGTTGCATTAGTGACCTATATACGTGAAGCATATTTCTTTTTGGAAATTTAAGTCTACTTTTTCTCTTTCTCGTTGATGACTTCACAAAATGTCGGCGTATAAAAAATAAAAAAGAAATGATAAGGAAACGCAGAATTTCGGTCCAATTAGTAACGTCACTCGAATCTGGAGATGGTTGGGATGTATGAAACGCTGAATGCTGATAAATGAGTCCGTTGGCAGACGTAAACAGTAATAAATAGATGGTCAATAAGACGAGCACTGTCACGAACAGCTTGTAGGATAAGAAATTTAAATCGAAGGAAAAGCAGTCTGGCGTTAATGTTGCGAGATGTTTCAGATATGCTGAGTCAATTTCTATGTCCGTAGGAATATTTTCATTCGAAAAATCTTTATTTACTCTTGGCGGTTTTAGATCTTGGAGAAAAGAATCCGAAACAAATGTTTCCGTAGTGCATCTTGCGTCGGGAAATGAAGGTACATAGGATTTATCCTCAGATTTCGTTGCAGATACATTATCAGACACAGTAATGCAGCTTATAAAAATGCTTGTGGGTGGAGATTTAGTTAAAGTAGCGCCGCTTTTGTCGCATGTGAGAGTACCCTGAAACATGACATCTGTTCCTATGATAAGTGGCATGGGCATCTGAGAAGAATTAACTACGTAAACAGAAGTAGAGAAAGTATTATCGTCTATTTGTATATTGGTAAAAAACGATCCTATAGGTTGAATAACACGGTTACCGATACCCGACAATTGCACAGTTGCTCCGGTGAGGGGGGGGAGACCCAATTTGTTTATAAATGTCTTCTCTCAGTATCGTCAGTGAGCTTCCAGTGTCCAAGATTGAATTGATTTGTAAATTGAAAATTTTTACAGGTTTCTGCATGTGCGGATGAGAATGACACATTTCTACTACGTTAATTTGTTCGTCTCTGCGCGGCGACGTCTTGCGTGAAGGGGAGGTGCCTTGAGTCGAACGCTTGCGTTCCGGCGTTTGCTCTGTACACTGGCTGGAAACATGACCAAAACGTGCACATTTCATACACTTTTTTCCTTTATTTAAATGCACACAATGGGTAGACAGGTGACCTGGGGCTAAACAATTCCAGCAAGTTAATTTTGCAGTTTTTTCCGTCTGGTTAATCTTAGGAGTGTTGGGTGTTGTCGGTGACTTTGATTGGAAAACTTTAGAACTCTGTTCACAAATTCGTTCGAAAATTTGGAGCTTGTTTTTAAATTCGGCAAGCGTGGCGCACCCGAATAATATAGCTTTATTATGTGGTGTATCGTTAATCCCATTAATTATATAGTGAATTAAAGATATATCATCGATGTTTCCTCTTTGTGCTATTTCTTTCATTTTCAAAAAATATTCCAATAGTTTTTCGTTCGGGCGGCAGCCTCTAGCGGCTAGTAATTGATGTATCTGGGCGGACGAAGCTGATTGTCCAAATTCGCGAAACAATGCTTCTTTGAGTGATGCATATGAAGAAATGTTATTTTCACTACGTACATACAATAATGCTAAACTTTTTAATGCCCGCTCAGCAAACACAAATTTCTGTATGTCGGACAGTTGAAATGAATGGGCCAGAGATTCAAATCTCTGAAACCATGTTTGAACGTTTTCCGTTTTATCACCACTAAACGGTGTAATTAAATGATCAATGTCATGGAAAGAAATTGTCTGTTTGGGCGCGGAGTGTGTACAGTGTACACGTGCCTGGTCTGGCTGTACTGTCAAAGGGGAAGATAAACCAGTGCTGCTTCCACTACTATTGTGGCTATCATCAAATTCGGTATCCGATTCGGAAATTGCCGTAAACGTGTCTTTAAAAGCCGAAATATCAACTAGTGCACTTAAAATACGTTGCCCTATATCTTGTTTTGATCCATGGATGTCAATGGATAAGATATTAGCAATAGTAATCAATTGTATCTGATCGTAATCGTCCAAAATTACTTTGAGTTTATTTTCATACTCATCGCTTTTGTCAGTAAAAGAAAAACCTTTAAATTTCCTTAAATTCGCTCTGTTCTGGCGATTTTTATCGCAACCAAATATAAATTCATGCAATAATTTGATTTTATCTGTTTTAGCCGATTTCAAGTGGCTTTTAATAAAGTCAATTTCTTGTAATTCCATATTAAAAGGCAAGAAAGGAAAGAGAAAAAAAAATAAACTTACTGCAAAAGGAGTTATCCGATTGAAAAATAAATTCCTCGCCACGATATATTGAAGTAATCCAATTAATGATCCGTAGAAAAAAAAAATATGCAGTCGAAGATTCATTCCTTGTACAGCGATAACTATCTTGCACAAATAAAAATAAACGGGAGATTGAGCTTCACACAGATGGCTCACATCAGATGTAGATGAATCACATCAGCTGAAATGCAAGGGTTGATAACGGAACGAAACAGTTCTCTGATTTTAAACGTAGATCGGTAAGAAAGCCTAGGGGATTTTACTTTTTAAATTCGTTTTGGGATTCAATTCGGCCTAGAGCACCCATGTAATATAAGGATGATATAAGGATAAGGCCTTAGTTAATGAAAAAAGGAGTTTAATGATTCTAGGTTATAGTTTACATATTAAATAGAAATTATATTTACAAGTACGGGAGGGTAGGGGGTTTTCTCTGCAGCATACGCGCCCGCAGAATCGTCGGAGTTCGGCCTCTGCTCTCGTCTAGAGCGAGATATGCCTACCATCGGCCGCGTCAGAATGCAATCTGCTCCCGGTTGTTACTTGTTTCCAGGCGAAGAGAATGCAAACTGCATATCAGCAAATTCAAACATCTGCTGTTCTGCGGTAACAAGTTCTCATGGAAAAGAGCTGACCATATCTGTTGCTATGAGTAGGGTTTTATGGGAATCTAAAACCACAACTCACATTTATGTGTATCGAAAATGTAGAAAATAAGTTTACAGTCGAAGAAAATTTAATAACTGATTCTGAATGTCTATAATTAAATGTTTGATTAAAATCGCAAATAGAAAAAAAATGCTTAGATACAATTAAAAATAAATAAATAAATATACCAATTTGAAAAACACTAAAAATAATAATTAGTATTTTTAATTGTACTATTAAACAACAACTAACTACAATAGATGAATTAAATGCATTATTAGATTTAGCAATTTCTCAAAAATCTTTCCATATGTTATAAGTAGTTCCTATTATTTTATAATTTTGGCAAATGTTAAATCTAAAAACATTGGTATGAAGATTCAGGATTTTAAATAATAATTTAAAATATTATTAGCAAAAAAAAAAAAAAAAAAAAAAAAAAAATCTTTCAAAAGTTACGCTATTATAATATGTAAAAAGACATTTTCCCACTATAATGTTAATTTCTAAACTGAAACAGTTTCGTAATATCATACTATTCGAATATAATATTTAACTCCAAAACAATAATGACGATAAATACTGTTATATGAGTGTTAGTAATCAGAAAAAAATAAGAAGCCGAAAAAAATTCCACATCACTGTCTCAATCTCAAGTAACTGCAAATTAATGTTTATATTCATCCCACTATGAATGTAGACATGAATTTTTTTTTTTTTTTTTTTTTTTTTTTTTTTCTGAGCGATGGCCGATTAACACATTTTACAAAATACTGTCGATTAGGAAAATTTCGCTTCAAAACAATTCCAGATCAGTCACTTTCTATATGTATAATATAAAACTATTTAATTCATACTCGTAATATACAAACAGAAATAAAAAATTTAAATTAAATAAGACTTACGTTTTTTTGCTGTAAATTAATAATATCCGAGTATTTTTGCCCGAAAATGGCAGACGTCTTTCTCTTACATTTAAAAAAGCAAAAACAAAAGCTGACATTGTAGACTTGGTCATGTTCTTTTCCCGCGTGTATTACAAAAAGTTCTCTGTTTACCATGCGGTTGCGGTCCGACGCAGACGATATTCAGCAGCTGATTTTACTGTTTATTTGCAGTCCTAACTTTCAGGCGGAATAGTTTTATGAGTTAGTCTGTAATTAAAATTTTCTATTTGAAGAATTTTCCAATGCATTTTACCATTTCTTTTTTATCAGTTCCAAAAAAATTCATTTGAAAACGGAAGTTTATTGGATAAAACACTGCTTAAATTTTTAAAATGTGTAAAAATAAATTTAATGGTAATAATACCACCCCCCCCTTTTTTAAGTAAAGTTTGTTTCATGCGTAATAAATAAAAAATATCTTCTTAATAAATAAAAAAAAATGTTTTCGAGGATAAAAAATTTTTCTTTGTCAATCTGTCAATCTTTTTATGTTAATTTTCTGCAGAATAAAACAATTTGTAAAATAACTTTTTTAAAAGTCATACCTCTAAAACACAAATTGGAAATGCGAAAAATTAATTATATCATGTGTTGTATAATATATATTTTTTTTTTTTTTTTCGGAAAAGGCTAATTTTATTTTAAAAGGCTGAAAGAAGTAATTTAAAAAAAAAAAACAGTTACTAAAAATAGATTAACAGGAAAAAAATATGACTTGAATGCAAATTATAAAGCAATAAATGCATATATGACTAAACTCTGAAGATTCTTTCTGCGTGCTCATTAAAATCTGCAGACTTAACTGTAATAGAAAATGTTTAGTTTGAAATCACAGAAGTGTTTCGACCAGTGGTCGCCAAAAAAGTTAAAAAATTTCCTCCCTGCAAACTAAATATGTAAAGTGTATAGATTTAATATTTCTAATTCTAAATATGTTTCAAATTGCTCCAGCACATAGCATTTTTCTGAGAAATACTTTTATAATAATAACAATCCGTGATGTATTATTATATTAAATTGCAATGCTAGATAAAATTGAAATCATGAAAAAAGTATACTTTCACTTCTTAGATATCAAATTGATAAAATATAGCATGGAAATCTAGTTTGTTGATACTTGTACCGTGCATTTTTCTTTTTCTCCCCTCCCCCTTCTTTTCGTGTCCGAATTTACTATTTGCTGTCCACTAATATTCATTCCTTATGCCGCTGTAACTAGGGCATGTTTTAAATATTTCTCTTCATTTTCAAAAAATTTTGAAGTTAATATTTTTGTCACACTGTGATTTACAATATGGTAGTTTTTTTGCCACATATATGACGTGACTTACGTTACATGCAGTGACATAACAGTGACGTTACAATATTTTTTTAATTGCCGGAAAAATAAAATTTTACAATAAGTAACATGTTTTGAAGAATTTTTATAATTGTTTAAAGTTTTCTAAGAAGTTCACATCTCAGTCACAATGTGACATCACTGAGTGGTGGCATTTTAGTCACAGATGTGACGTGACCACAGTGACTTACAGTGACGTCACAATGACGTCATTGTGACCATGCATGCTATGAGGGTATTTTTCATTATTTTTCTTTATTCACAAAAAATATTTTTTTTGTGATAAATGAGAAACTGTTATAAAATAATTCTATTATTGTACTGTATGCTAGGTATTATCTGTCCACAAATCAAATCTCCATAAATGAATGCTCAAAAATTTTTTGCTTAATAATGCAATAATTATACGACTTCGTATGAGGTCCGTATGCATGAGAGGGCTAAAGGGTTTTAAGATTCTTGAATTATCATGGTGAAGGGTTGAGGAAGTTGTTGATGCGATTTGGAATCGCGATGGAGGTTTAGAGGTTGTGATCGTTTCCACATCGTGAGTTATACTACACGAACAGTTTTTGTTTTCTTCTGTGCTACTGTATTTCGTATCGTGGCTGGTTCATTTGGCGAAAATACAAAGTGGGCCAACAGTCATTGATACAGTTTAAAAATCAAATAATAATTTTAAAAAAAATCAATAAGAGTACAAAGTAGTATGGTGTTTAGGCAGAAATTATTTTTATATGATCTAAATTTTTATTTAAGCGCATTAAAAATATTAGCTCTTTTTTTATCCACATAGATGGAGATACAACTTCAAATCTGAAAAAAAAAACGCTGAAGCAATTACATACCATTTTTTGCGCAATCTAATACAATATTTCAGCGTTTGGAATTAAACTCAGTACAATTTGGATGTGATAAGAACTACAAAGAGCGAAAACGTTGAAATAGTATAGTAGGTTATAAAAAAAATGGTCTGTAACCGATCGAGTTTTTGATGTTTTTTCTTAGTTTGAATGTTTGCGCCTGTCGGCGATAGCTTCAAAATGGACTGTAGAAAATACTTAAAAATACTAAATGAAGTGTGTTGCGTACTCGATGGATTGTCCACATTTACAACACTTAACAAAAACATTTATTATTTACAAAAATATTCCAAAGGGACTGGCAGCGGTTGATACACTGCACTTTCGTCTTAAGAACACATCTTACTCAACTTCATCTGGCGGGGAATAGATAATGTGCATGTTGGTAAACAAATGAGCTTGTGTCTAGACAACTCAACTTGTGGTTGGCAGAAACGAGGCATTTAAACGCGTGTTTATATGTGAAACTCCATAGCAATCTATCATATGTACTGAAAAACAAATGAATTTTTATCTGTATATGCACAGAACTTACGTTCTGTTGTGAAACAAGATAATTGAGAGATACTGGGGTTTATTAGGGATAATAATAGACAATAGACTAGATGATCCATATGTTATTTCCAACTGGAAAGCAGATATGGCTCTTTGGCCATAGGTTTCATTTTATTTAATGGATAACTATTTTTTTTTAATTCCATAAGAAGAATACAAGAACTCAAGAAGTGTTTCTACTTGTTGTAGCGGGTCTGAAAAATGTTTTAGGTTTTATAATTATACCAGAAAGCCACCGTTTAATTTATATATCTTATTTTTTTCAACCTGTACGTCTAGTAAGATGCTTGAACTAATCTGAAAATGTTTACGAATTTCGTTATATTGAGATTAAAATGACATTTATGACTGCTTATTTCCTGATACACTTTTAAAATCATTCTAATGCATGAAATTGGCAAGTTTCTTTACAAATATATATACTAATGAAACCTCAATTTTTAATAAAATAGGCGATTTTTCAGAAAGCATCTTCAAAGTTGGCGTTTTTTCTTTTACTTTTTGCGAACTTGCACTTTGTTAAATAAACATTCGCCTAACTAAGTCCCTTTTCATTCTTTTAATAAGTTATTTACTTCCTTATACAATTATGTTTCTTCATGTTTGTTGAATATAGATAAGATATTCAACTTTAATTTTTCTATAATTTTTAATCAATACATTACTTTACATTATTTATTTAATAACTCATATATTAGCATGTTGTTTTTTTTTTAACCCCCGGTACGGTATGCTATTTCTTTCTCCCAGCTTATTTTGTGTCCAAAAAATAACGTTACCTTTCAGAAGCCAGCAATAAACAAAGCAGATGTATCATTGTACAATTAAATACTCTATAGCATTTTTTTAAATTTTTAAGCATCGCACATTTTCAATTTTTATACCGTCGTATTGGAAAAAAAAAGTACTTTTAAATGCAATTTGTTTGAAAAATATATCTCCATTGATTTTTGAAATATGAATTTTTTTTTGTGTAGTTTTTAGCACCATTTGTTTAATTTTGGCAACTCAAGTACTCCATTTATGTAGAAAGTAAAGGGAAAATAGTTGAAAAATAGCAATTATATCTTTTTGGTGCCATTTTCTCATAACAAGCGAAAGAAAATGTAATTAAAATACGTGCTATTTTGAAAAAATATAAACGAATAATTTCTGTTAAAACATGGAACTATTATAAACTATATTTAATTTTAAGTTATCTATATTAATTTTACAAACAAATGAAGGCCTGTGAATCATTAGATAGCCGTTTTTTGTCAGGTTTCTTTAATGACGGCATCTTTTTGCTGCATTTGTGTATTATTTTGCGATAGTGACATCCTATACATATACTTTACTGTAGATGTTTAAGAGTGGATCGTAAATGTGGAATTCTTAAGCAGATGCGAATATGACGTCATTTTACATAAAATAAGTGTTGTGCTTTAAGTCTTAAAATTGAAATATGTTTTGTAACTATTTATATATACATGTATTTTCTTTTCATAGGGGGCGACACTAAATTCTGAAAAAGCAGAATTCCTGTTTTCTAGCTTTTTGGCTTCTCTCATTGGTTAACTTAAAGAATGTACAGAGATTAAAAGTAAATATATGCTCAGAATGAATGACATATTTTCTTTGTAATTTGTTATTAATCTCGCCCATTTTTAAATACTAAATGGTACTTTTCGGTTAGCCGGGCACCAGTGTTATATATACATATATATGTCTATATACATGTGCCGTAAATTATGGTATATACAATTTTGTATCGAACTACAATCTTCATTTGGCACTTTCTTCGCCTTTCATTCTGGCAGCCGGGTCCCTCTCCCATTTACGGCACTGAAGAATCTACCATGTTTCCATTCATAAAAAATTGTGCTCCATAAGAGCTGTAATATTTTACTTATGTTATTGGATTAACATTTTTTTTCTTCGGTTCCATTTTTTTTTTCTTTTGTGGACTATGGCTACTGGCGATACCACATTAAAAAAAACGCGCCTGTGTGCCCTACCTCAAACATTTCAGACCGAGCCTTAATAAACATTATTGAATAGTTTTCTGGTCTTAATGTAAGGTGGTGTGGAAAAGGGCACTTAGATTTTCTTTATTAATTTCAGTTGTAGGCACCTATATACTACTTATTTCTTGTTTTGATTTTGTTCTATAAATTTGCACTTTGATAATTTTTATTTCTTGCTCTTCTGTAATTGTATCTAACAAAAGAAAAACTTGGAATATTCAATTCAGAAAGTAGAGAATGTGTACGCCCCAGACAAGAAGCTTTCATTACTACAGGAGAGTTGTCACTGGAGGAAAGCGTGACAGACAAATCTATTTCAGGACATAATAACTGAAGATGAAAGACAGCAAGGAGCAAAGACAATGTGCTTAACACTATTTCTACCAGTATCAAATGACACCTTATAAAAGTTTTCGATTTACAATTTTCCATTTGTAATTTTTAGATAGAAACAATTACAAATCATTTTTAATACGTATTGAAGACTTTTTTATGCTTATTACAGTAAAAAACTACAAGCAAAATAATCATGAATCCAAATTTTAAAAAGGTGTCACTTGACACTGGTAGAAATAGTGTTAAGCATCAATAAAGGAAATAACTCAGTGGGACAGTCTTGTGCACAGTGCCATTTCAGCCGTGCATTAGATTGTGCTTCTAAGAAAGTATTGCCTATGTAAGTAAAACTTTTTTTAGTAATCTGTCAAGTGTGAGTATTACGTGTGCATGGAAGGTTCTGTAAATATATTAATTGATCTTGTTCAAAGTTTAAACTTGGCACTGTGCTAAGTGTGCTTCAAAAGAAAGTTGCTATGCCGCCTTGGTCTGTGCTGCCTTTTTTCCAGATAGGTGTTTAATTAACCTTTAAAGACCCAGGTGGCATATTGAGAGTGCCACTCAATGCAAACTGGTCATGAATCCCAAAGTAATTATGCGATTAATTCTAATTAAATTAGGATGCTTTTCGGTTAACCGGATGCCAGTGTTATATACACACATACATATATATATTTGTATAGATAACACTGGTGCCCGGCTAACCCAAAAGTACCTACATTAGTTTATTTTTAACAATTTGACGTTTATTACTCTTATATTGCTACTGGGCATTGCATTACATAAATATATCATTTTAAAATGTTATCTAGGCTTTAAAAGCTGATATCGCATAGAGTACGCCATCCGTGTTTTTATAGCCCAGGGTTCGTAAATATCGTGATAATTTCGAAAATATCAAAAACATCCGATATTTTCAAAATTGTCAGCTTACTGCTGATTCTAAAGATTTTTAGACTTAATATAAATTTGAATCTAAAACATATTACATTTAGCATGAAAACATAATAAAACAATATTCTAAATATCTTTTTTTATTTTTTCTTACAAAATTTATGATCAAATAATTGAAAACAATCTTCTGTAAAAGTTGCTTTTTCACTCATCAAAACACAGTATGCAGGATTCAGTTTAAAAAATAAATAAAAATACACAACAAATTCTGAAATACAAAATAAAGTTTTTTTATTTTTTCTATTGAAGAATTTGAACATGAATGTAAGTTTGTCTGCTTTTTCATTCCCTAACCTACTGCACAATTTAGACTGAAGTAAATAAAAACTTTTCGATTAGGCAGGCGCCAGTGTTATATATACATATTTATATAAATACATATATGTAAATATGCATATATATACATTTTTATATATATACACACATTTTATATATATACACATACATATATGCATACATAACACTGGCACCCAGGTAACCGAAAAGTACCCCAAAAGAATTAAGACAGGGTAGGGAGGTATAGTTCAAAGACAGTTGTGGTAATGAGAAAGCAGCAGGTACAGTCCAAAACTAGTTTTTGGAGTGCAGAGAATATTTTGTAAGCTATTCTTTTTAGTTATTATTTACGGATGGACTAATTTTTAATAACAGTTGAATTCATTTGCACTTCTTTTGACTGAAAATAAATATTAGATGTATGAAAATATCAAGAAATATGACATTTAAAAAATAAATAAAATATTAAATATATGAAAATAAAAATATCGAAAATATCAAAAACCTTGATATTTTGAAAATAAATATCATAATACAGTAGACTCCCTCAAATCCGCACAACTTGAGACCAGAGGTTGTGCGGATTTTAGAATTTTGCAGATTTCTGGTCATTGATTTGTTTACATTTTTGAAACATTAATTTGATTGGTAGTTAAGCAAGGGGAATTATAATGAATGCTTTCAATAAAGTAAAATATTAAAATAATTTATTAGTTTAAAAGTAAGTAATTAATAAAATAATTATGTAAAATAAAAATTTAGAAAAATATTAAATTATTACGGATGAAATCGATTTAATTCGATTCCAAAAGCCCTATGCTGCCATCTGGTTTTAAAGCGATCATAAAATCGATACGCCATTATTTTTTCACATTTTAGTAACTTTTTTCATTGTTATTTAGAGTCTTGAATGCTTTTCTTATACTGCTTTGTATGTTTAGAAATAAATTTGTCTATAATTTAAAAAAAAAAAAAATTCCGCGAACAATAATTTTAAAATGGTGTTCCAGTTCGTGGATTTTTCCATTTCGAACCCTGGAATTTTTGATATAGATATGCTTATTTATATCAAAATCAAAAGTAATGTAAATTTATTTAGTAATAAATCAACTGTAATAGCCAAAAGAGAATGATTAACAAAAAACTTAGTAAAAAAAATTTGCAGTAGTCGCTGATTTTGGCCCCATCTTGAATTTGGTTCCTGCAATTTAACTGTAGATTTTATTGTTTACATCTGAAAAAATATGCGGATTTTAGGGTCGCGGATTTAAGAGAGTCTACTGTATATATCCATTGCCTATTTGCACGCTTTTTGTCTCAACATGTAACAGAAACGCCTTCACTAACAGGTGTTTCTGTTACATGTTGAGACAAAAAGCATGCAAATAGACGTTCGTCTGACATAAGTCTTAAAGCTTAATATCTTGGCCAATTACTAACAATTTTTTTCGAAACTCATTATCAACAGTCCTTTTATACTTCCATGATGATAGGTACCTCAAGTGCCCCTCAACTCCCTTGTTGAGCAAAGTGAAATTTGTGTGTAGTGGAAAAATGAGATTTTCTCAAAAACTATGTGAGCTAAGGTAATTGCTACAGTTCTCCTGCTAGTTTAAATAAATTTCTACTACCACTAATTTTTTCATAATTTTAGTTTCAGTAGATTCAGAAATAGAGGAGAAGGGGACATATTTTTGCATTACATTTCCAATCTATAACTATGAGGGTCAATAGCCTTTATTACTTCAGCCAAATTTGAACTTTCCATGTTACATAGTTGACAAGACAAAGAGCTTTGAGAGACAGAAACACAAGTGAACAAACACACTTAAAATATTCTTGTGTATTTCTTTTTTTGACTTTTGAAGAGTAAAATTCATATTTCCTGTCTAAAACCCCAATTCTAAAAAATTGCTAATGCATTTATTTAGAAATTAGCATGAAATAAAAATTTTACTTGGAGCAGGTTTATTTAAGTTCATTCAAATCTGCGTAATAAATTATACATATATATTTTTTCTATTTGCAAATTAAGTTAAACACATTGTTACTATCTAAATTATAAAGCATGTCTGTGAATAATGCTGATACATATCAACAGTGGTAACAATTTAAGCAATTCATTTATCCTTTTCTTTTAACAAATGGTACTTTTCGATTAGCCAGGTGCCAGTGTTATGCATACATATATGTGTGTAAATATACAATATATGTATATATAACACTGGTGACCGGCTAACCGAAAAGTACCAAGATAATAATGACATATTTTCACTTTCACACCATCAAATAAGGTAAAAAATGCAATAAGTTATTTGAAAATTGTATTTCAATTTACTGATTTTTAAAGCACAATTCTTTTAAAAATCAATCTCCATCATATGCAGCTGGATTTAACTCATTTGGACTTTTCCATACCAATTCAAGAAAATTTCAGTTATCAAGATTTTGTATATTACATCTAAAAAATCTTAAATTTGTGAATTAAACTTTCACAACTAATTCTGAAGCACAAACTACTGATGTTTTAAACAATTTTTTACAAATTATTAAACCTAAAATATTTATTTCATGGTTAGTAATAACTTCATATCTCTATATTTAATAATGAGTTATTTTTTATATGCTAAATATTTTGTAAATACAGTAGAACCTCTTTTATCCGAAACTCTTTTAACCGAAATCCATTTTTAAAACTTTTTTTTTTTTTTTTACAATCACATTCCTTGTGTGCAAAATCCATTTTGAAAACTTTTTTTTTTAAACTATTACATTCTTTGTGAGCAAGCGGTCCTTTCTGAACTACGAGCAGACTTAGATAAAATGTAAAACTGTCTGCGAACTCTAATAATTTCTTAAAAGTTTTCTGCAAAAAAATGCTGTGCCCCTCCCGAGTCCTATATCGCTGCTAACAGCAAAAATGAACAGTTATATGCGAATGGAGTGCCACTAACAAGGGCACCACCAAACATGATGCGCACAGATTTTAATGATTTCAAAGTATGTTGTAGGCGTCATACCACTAATTATTCTGATGAAAGGGTTTCTTCAAATGGGCCTTAGTTTTTGAGAAATTGGGGGTTAAAGTTCAGCGTATATTTCAAATACCCATTAGTGTGACTTTCCGGGTGTGAATTCGTGGTGCAGCGGTAGCGTGCGAACTTACGGACCAGGACATTGCGGGTTCAATTCCACTTTGGGGCGTTTTTTTTTATTTTTTACTTATTTTTATATTTTTTACACGTTAAAAATTTTAAGTAGAATTGGGCATTTTACAGCTTTGAACTTTGATGTTTTCTTAATAAATTACATTTACGTTTTCGAATTTTTCATGGCAATTTATTTTTCTCTTCAATTTTTAAACTAATATTTCTATTTACAAAACTTCAAAACTAATTTATCCCTTAAACATTTTGTAAAATTAATTATTATTTACATTTTTTAGTTTAAGCACAATTCTGAAATAATGACTTTTCTTTTTTCTATCTTATTTTTTTTAACTATATGGAATTTTAAAGGAAAATTTATCCTTTTCGTCTATAAATTATACAAAATAATTTTCAGGTGCAATTTCTCAAACCTATTTAGGATTAGATAATTTAAATAATACATCTCTTGAAAGAGTAATAAAATATTAAAGCACTAATGCTTAAGTACAAGTTTTTTACCAATTGTACAAATTTTTAATACTCTGTAAAATACATTTATCTTTAAACTTCAACCTCAACATCATTTTTCGTTTGCACAAATAAAAAATAACAGATTACATCTAATTTATTATTATTATTATTATAGCAAATAAAAACACTCTCTACGTGATTCATAAAAATTAAACTGGATTGCAAAAATCGTCTGTTAATGAGATAAAATTTACGATACATATAAATATATTTATATATTTTTTAATCGTCTGCTTTGCTTTTCGCGGTAATATTAGAATAAATAAAAATTATTTTAATGATCTCGTTTAGCTTATTTAGCAGTCAACTAGAAGATTTGAAATATTGTTATATATAGGGAAAATTTCGATATGAAAATTAAAAGAACGCTACGGATTGTGACAGATTGAATGCTAAAGATTGTGTTATGAAAAGAACAAGCGCTGAAGCGAAAAATTCTCGTTTGGAAGAGAAACAAAAAGGCCGAATTACAAATGCATTAAAATATTGCGAGACGTTGTTACAAAATGATGATCTATTTACAAGTTCTCCACTGAATAAAATACCCAGTGCTTCTATTGCTATGGTGCAATTTTAGAAATATTAGAAAATCGACAAATTATTGAGGCTGAGCAACTGATATTGAATGAAGATGATGAATTTAACGTATGATTTTTTACTTTAGCAATATATATATATATATATATACTATATATATATTCGTTATATTTCATTGTTAAGAAAAATTGAAATCCAACAATTGAATTTTAAATATTTTTTTTTAGTGTCTGGGATTTCATGCAGATGGTGAGAATTTTGTACCTGAGGCACGTGATTATATTCCATTGTAGTACAAAAAGAATGCTGTTGCATTAGCTGAAGCCTGTAACAAATAAGAAAATAAAAGTAAATAATAAAAATAAGTGAAAAAGAAAAAAAAGTGCCCCAGGCTGGGATCGAACCCGCACTGTCCTGATCCGTAAGCTCACACGCTACCACTGAGCCACGAATTCATATACAGAATGTCATACTAATGGTATTTGAAATATACGCTGAACTTTAACGCCCAATTTCTCAAAAACTAAGGCCCATTTGAAGAAATCCTTTTATCAGAATAATTAGTGGTATGACCCCTACAACATACTTTGAAATCATCAAAATCTGTCCGCATCATGTTTGGTGGTGCCCTTGTAAGTGACACCACTAAAAGAAAAATATTATTCCCCCCCCCCCCCCCCCCCTATTTACAAGCATTATTAAAACTCAGTCAAGAAATGTAGTATTGAATGGTATGCTTAATACAGACAACTAATGAATGAAAGAAAAGCTAATGAAAAATATATATATTTATTATAATGTGAAATATTTTAATCATTAACTGATATAAAGATATCAATTTATGATTGCTCAACAAAACTGTTATTTTATTAATCTATAAAATAACTGAAATACGAATAAATGAATGTTAAAATAAAAAAGTTATTAGTCCATGAATGGAAGAGATGAACTCTTACTCATCAGTTTATCTACTGTTTTTGAGACAAACCATTCCTTAATATTGTGACTCCTTTTTTAAAAACTTTTTTTTCTCCAGTTGAAAAATAGTTTGCAGACCTTCTCAAGAGTCTGCGACGTGCATCTTACCAATTCTCTGCCCGCGGTCTTAATAATTTTTTTTAGAAAGAAATTTATAAAATAAACCCCATCAAAACTGTCTGCAAACTTTGAAAATTTTCTGCGGACGGCGTTCACGTGTTCATCTATATTATCTGACTCTGACTAAGAGTACATATAAATATTTTTGATCCCTTTTCTTAAAGTTTCTTTGAATTTAACTTGAGCTCCCGCAATCTGCGGAGTGGAACAAAGAAAATGAACAAATTAGCAATTCTGAAAGTTTTGCAAAAGATTTGGCATTGCTGGAGCAGCAGAAAGACTGTGATACTGGTGAACTAATACTATTAAAAAACTCTGTGACTTCAAAGCAAAGGAAATCGAAACTGCGACAAACAAAACTTTTTTTAAAACTTTTGTAATGATATATTTGATGTATGTAAAAGGTATTTAATTTCAAAATTAAAATTCAGGTAATTTATTCTTGTTTCTATTTTGCTATTGCTCTATTTTTATTAAGCACTTATTACCATAATAAGAAATATTGCATATATTTCTCCTTAAACTTAAAAATAAGCATTCTCAATTATCCGAAAGACGGTCGGCCCAATTACTTCGGATAATCGAGGTTCTACTGTACACATCTTTGGCAGCAGGTTTCATCCATTTTGTTTATTAAATGAAATTTTTAATCGCATCACTCACAGTATAAATAATGATACCTTTGACATATTTTAATACAAAAATAAAACTTTTATATTCATAAGTAATATATTTGTAACTAATCCAATTTTTAAGGATGATAAATATTTAATAAATTAAAATACTTACTCTCTTAGACTTATTTAAAAATAACAGGGCTGCCACAGTCAACTATTTTTTTCTAAATTTTGCTTAGGTTCTTTTAATCGTTATTTCTAAACAATAATAATGTACAATTATTTTTAAATAATAGTAGAAGGAAAAAAAAAATACAGTTGTCAATGGCAGCCCAGTATTAGCTGAAATAAAAATGGTCACATACACAATAAGAAAGCAACACAATTCAGTTGGTTTGCGGTTTGCCGCTCCATTTATTGAAAAGTACAAATTATGTATATTAAAAATATGCAAGACTATTATTTAATAACATAATCACATTTTGCATACAAAGTTTTCCTCAGACAGTTTTGGGAGGCTGCTGAACACTGTCTGCTCTTTGGTTTAAAACATAGTCACATTACTCATCAAATTAGAATCTTTAATGCATCAAAATTCTATGCAGGATTTGCAAGCTCGGTGTAACTTCATCAAGAATTCAAGTCGACAAAATGGAATTGCTCCAAGCATCTTGCTTAATTTTTCTACCAGTTTTGATAATCAAAGGATGAAATTTTTAAGATACAAAAATTGATACTGATGCAAACATAGTAAACAAATTAAATAAAATGTACCATTTTAAGGGGGAAAATGTAATTTTTCTATTTTGGCATAAGTTTGGGGTTTCATGAGCATGAAAATTTACAATTTTCCAATTAGCATGTGTTCTGAAACTCCAAAAAGCTGAGAGAAATTTTAAGAAAAACAAAAGCCAAAATGTTGCTATTACAAGGTACTTTTTAGTGCCATATTATTAAATATACATATTATTAAATATATGTAATTAATTAAATAGTACATGTTATTAAATATACAGAATTATTAGTGTGTGGCCCAAGTTCGTTATGTCTTAGATAAAAACTTTCTCTTTTCATAATAAAAAATGTAATTTATCCATGACACAGAAAGATTTTCTAATTATATAAATTTCAATCATTTAATTAGTTTCAGGTAGTGGTGTACCGAGTTGTACTTTGGCCGAGTATCGAGTAGTTGTGTAATAAGAAAAAAAAAACACTGATGTGCACATAATGTGTACATATATATACCCGTGTTTACATGTATATATAAATTAACTAATTAAATTTGAAATTTATTTGTGCACCTTTTAAAGATAATTTTTGTTAATTCAAATTAGTAGCAAAAAAGGGAGAATTGACACATAACAAGTACAATTATCAACCAAATAAAATTAAAACATTCTTCAAACCTCCAATTTATTCTGATACCTGAAATCTGCCTATCAAAAGTAAAAATTTTTATTGGTTACTGTAATAATTCATTGAATAATGCAAAACATTTCATATTTATTTTGTAACTGTACCTTATTTTCTTTTGATTAAAAATAAAAAGAGAGGTACAAAAAGAAATAGTCTTTCTTAACAGAAGATTTATGTAAAACTGACACTCCATTTGCATGGTGGAAGGGGGGGGACTTTTCCGATCATGTGCAACCTTGCAAAAAATTCTTATGTGCATCTTCAACCACTGTTTATTCTGAATGCATATTTTCAGTAGCAGGCCAAATTTATTGTAGTAAAAGAAATGCCCTGTCTACTGATAATGTAGAACATTTGGTGTTTTTGCACTATAATTTGAAATACAATAAATTTAATTATTAATTTTTTTATTACATTTATTGTATTTTCAGTTTTCTTATCCAAAATAAGTCATTTTTGTTTTCTTGTACACTTAAAAAGAACTTATATTTGTATAAATGCAAAACTAAATTTTAATCTGGAATTATTTTATGAGGGTTTTTGTTCTTAACTTTTTCTATATTTTGCAGATATATTGTTAAATACGGAGTAAATAGTTTTATGAATTATTGCATATATTATACATTAATATTTGAATAACTTTTTACAGATCAGTTTTAAATTCATATGCTTAAAAAATGAAATTCTTACAACAACTATCTGAAATTCTTACAAGTATTTACCGAGTACTTGGTACGGCTCTAGTTTTAGGTATACACACCTCGATTTATCTTTCACAACGATTTTTGTAAATGATCCTCTGTTATGCTAGAACTTTCTCAAAGAGTATTCAAAACACTTCTGCAGTTTCAAAGTAAAAATATTCTATCACTGTTAAGTCTGAAGCTGTTAATGACTATGTGAAAAAGTTTAATTATATATGCATTGCTTGCTTTATAATTAGCTTAATAACACTCGCATCTTGAGTCAGTCATAACTGATTAATTATAAACAATGAAGTTAATAGCAATAAATAGTCTAATTTGAGTCGATACAGCTCAAATCGATGAGTAATGTTGAGAATTTCTGAAGGAAGAAACAAAATTTTTGGAATACAGATAGTTATGGTCCAGCCGAATTTTCGCCAAAACTCAGACTTTGGGCCAAAAACTAAAATGAATTTTCAGTCGATCACTAATAATTTTATTATGTTAAATAGCTTAATTTATTTTTTAAATATTATTTATTTATTAATATTATATTTTATTATAATTATTATTTATATTATTAATATTATTATTATATTTTTTAATATATTTTTAACTTGTTCTCATAAATCAAGTTAAAACAGCAAAAACGAAAATACACCAGCTACATACCCAGAC
The DNA here is from genome assembly GCA_963932465.1 of Maratus speciosus. Lineage (NCBI taxonomy): Eukaryota > Metazoa > Arthropoda > Arachnida > Araneae > Salticidae > Maratus > Maratus speciosus. The sequence goes on from OZ010790.1 coordinate 610,243,632, forward strand.
AACACAAACACATCCTAAGAACATCCGAAAGATGTCATATTCAGGACAAGCTGATATCCTGCGGACCGATGAATTGGTCCTGCCGACCGTTTTAGGACATCCCCTGGGTTTCGAAATGTCCCACCTGTCAACATCCTACGGATGTCATTTCATGACACCTTTTGGACGATTATAGGACACTTGTATGATATCCTCTGGATGGTCCTAATGACATCCTAAAATCATCCAAATAATGTCATATTCAGGATAAGCTGATATCCCGTGGATGGATGCAGTCGTCTTGCAGACAGTAATAGGACATCCCCAGGCTATCGAAATGTCACACCTGTCAGCATCCTGTGGATGACTTTTTTATGATGGCTCGATAACCTCTGGATGGCTTAATGAATGTTACTGCCTACAATTTGCATTTTTGAAATTTATGGCAATTCATGTCTTGTCACTTTTAATTATTATAATCAATTATAACATAATTATTTAATAAATTATATAGCCTGTAAAAAGATTATTCAGTAAACCTTTCTTTAAAAAAAAATCAATCTTCAAGATATCTTAGTTTATACAATTTATTAAGTAAAAAATGTTTTCAGTGACAATATAGGAATTTCAAAAATGCAAATTGAAGATAGAAATATATCTTACATTTTTTTGATAAGATTCAAGAATATTTAAGAAATTTGGTAAAATTCCTTACTTGCATACAATAATAGTTTTACATACTTTATTCTTAATTTAAACAAATATTATCCAAAATGGTGCAATTTAAAAATTTTCCATCATAGCTTCATCACTATTTAAGATGTTGTCTTGCAGATATTTTTTAATATCTGGAGTTGAACATTTTTCTAATTTACTATTTTTGCTATAAGAACTATTTTTTCAATGACAATTTTATTCATTTTGCAATTATTTGATTTACTTACTAAAAAAAGCATGGGACTACCTGATCCACTATGCACTTTAGGAACACCCAGTATCTGTAACAAATGTTATGCATTTGATTGTCCTGTGATGAAGTGCCACATGAAATTAAAAAGTATAATTTTGTTGCTCCGATGATTGTTTTACATTTTTTTTTATAGAAAAAAGCTACTGCATAAGACATCTTAATATTTTTGAAGTCAAATAAATAAAGTACAAAAAGTATGCCATTTTATATTTAGTGACCAAAGCACATTTTACTGTTGTGATAATTTGGCTGTAAAATACAACTTTAAATTTAACGTTTTACTTACCTTTAAATACATTACCTTACTTTAACAAAATATGATAGTGCCATGGATACATTTAACTTTATACAATTGGTAATAGCTCAGTAAATGCCTTTTATGAACATGAAGAATTAACACAAACTGCAGAAAAGTTAAGATACTCTTTTCATCCTTTGTTCTTATTTTAATGAATAAGAACTTCTATATTTTAATTGCATTTTAAATGATTGCACATATTACACTAAATGCTGAATATAAAACAATAAACTTAAATTATTTGACAAAGAAAAGTTTAATCTTTACGTAAAAATTATCAAAAGTGAATACCTGAAAACGTTATTCAAAATAAAAAGTCAAAGTTTACTCCTAATTTAATTTAAGACCAGTAAAGGAAAAAAAAATAAAAGACAAAAAGAAATACTTATAAAATATATTCTGCAGTGTTAAGAATGATAGTACGAAAAAATGATAATCGCTGTTGAATTATTTTGTTTATTAATTATTAAAATAATTCCTATATTAAAAAGCTTAAAGTTACGAATTACACAATAAAACAGTCACATTAAAAGCAAAACAAGTATTTATTTACAATTTTCACAGCAAAATACAAAAAATATTTATTTAAAACTTTCACAGTAAAATACAAAACAAATATTTTTTACAACCTTCCACATTACAAAATATAGTTTCAAAACTTTTTTTTAACAACAATCCAACTTTCCAGTTTCTCCTGTCTGCACTTGTCACAAAATAATTTTTACGCTGCACACATCTATAATGAAGAAAAGACAAAATATACATTTCTACTAAACTTTATTGGTGCATCACATTCATTCAAAAGGAATAAATCAATATATATATACACAAGATATACAATAATTTCTTATTGTTTGTTTCTTCAAAAGATCTTTTTGTAAAATTTACAGTTATTTTTAGGAATTTTATTATTTTAAGCCCTAGGAAATGCTTGAAAAAACTATTAAAAAGTACAAAGCAGCATAATTGCACATCTTATTTTATGTCAAACATCAACATGAAGCACCTGTCTCATTTTGTATCAAAAGAGAGTTAATATTTATAACTGATGAGAATACCATTTTTAATAATTAAAAATTATGGTAATTACAAGCAACAGGACCATGCAAAGAGAAAACTGAGCCCAGGGTAAAGTTTAGTTTGCTTGCCCCTTCCCCCCCCCCCCCCACACACACACACAGACCTTCCCGATTAATGAATGTAAAAACCAAAGTTCCCTGAACCAGAGCCAAGCGGATACATACGGTCCTCCTTTCTAGGGGATCACGTAGCAACCTGTCTCAAAAGGCATCAATTGACACCCAATCACCACGACATCAACCTGCCATTCGAAACAGCTAAGCGTGGAAGACAGAAGGCCAGAACACAACATAGTCTCTGCTGCAGCCTGATAATTTATTGCACATGGAATATTTTGACGAGTCCGAGAGTCAAGGAAACATCTGCACAAGGGTGGCTATGTTGCAAAATAAATAAGACGCTGCCAAGTAGGCTAAAGCCAGTGGGCCTCCCACTGGTGAACAACAGATACCATCAAACCAACAAGTACTCCATGTTCAGAAACTTCTCACCATGAATTGCTAACATTATACCTCGAGAGTACCCCTCAAGTACTATAAGTGTCAAGCACAAGAGCTACCTCACTTAGAACTCTGCACATCAAACAGGGCAGAACCATCGCTCCATAAAGCCGAAAGCTACATGCATCCTAGACTGTCACTAGGCATTATGCCTCGAGGGGAATGTAGCAAAACACCTTCCAGGTAGGTACCGAACGAAAGTTCAAGATATCCTTTTTAGAGGCCTACAAGAGTAGAACGGGCGGCCCAATCGCTCCTCTAGACCACAAGCCGAGATCAAAGCCATGAAAGATCGCAGCTCTCGACCCCAGCCAGACACAAGGAGAAGCCACATAAGGCATGTCACACACTGCAAGAAAAGAGAAGGTAACTGCTAATCCAACCAGCAGCGCAGTAACTTCCCTCTACACACAGTTCAGAAAATTAAACAAAACAGACCTAAAACAATTTCTAAAATGGAAGAAGCCCTTAGTCAGAAATTTGTTTTGGCATGTTGGGTAAGGGATGGTGCAATAACTTTGAAACTAAAAATGGGGAACGAATGAAACTAAAAATAACTACTTTCATCGGGAAAAAAATTCTCGATGTGTATATATAATATATATAACCATTATATAATTACAATTCATCACTTTTCTCCGTTTATTAAAAATAAAATTAATAAATTGAGCATCAATACATTACACTGACATTATACAAAATAAAGCAGGATCATCTATTTTTAATTTAATGAATCATTAATGAATTGTGTCTACTATAATGTACCAATATACTGATCACCAACATATAATGAATTAAAATCTTTACGGAATTTTACGGATTGCTTAGGGCACTTCAGTTTTTATTATGCAAACAATTGTTTTAATGCCAAAAAGAGAAAGGGAAGATTTTGTAAACTGAGAGACAAGAAGCGTGCAAATTTTTTGGATGAGCAGCAAGATGGGTGCTAATTTTTTGAAAGAGGGGCCAGAGAGGTGCTATTATATAAACCAAAAGACAGGTGGGGTGTTATTCTATTATATTTTTTCATAAACATAAAAAACTATAACAAATATCTTAAATAATACTAAATGTGTTTCATACTTTTCTGTTATACAAACCAGGGATATGTTTAGGAAAATTTTAGGTCCTTTAAAGGACCCTTCACAAAATTATTTATCTTAAAACAGGACCCTTCACAAAATTATTTGTCTCTTAAATAGAGATTTCATAGAATGTTTTCGCTTTCAAATTGAACTTTTCCCCAAATTTAGTCATTTAAAAATAAAATCAGGCCTGTAAGTAAGCAGTTGAACTCACCAAAGAGCTTATTACTTAGCTTTTTATACAAGAAGGATAGAACATAAAGACATCAATAATTTAAAATTCACAAAATTATGAGTAGAATTTTCACAAAAATAAGAAAAACTTCAGTTTCACAAAAACAGGACCCTGTCAGAAAAGTCTGGACAGATCCCTACAAACACCTTGCCAAAATGTATGCTGATATCACAATCCTATCCATGCAACAGATTTTTATTGCAAACCATGCCATTTTCTTGGGTTATAATTTACAAACAAAAAAAGTTTGCCAGAAAGAAAAACTTTAGCATAAGGACTTAAATAAGCTATTATTATTAAATTATTGGTTCAAATTTATGTAACTAGATTTCATTTTTCATTAAAAAATGTTATTTTTCACAAAAAAAAAGAAAAAAAAAATTAAATTTCACGAAAGCAACTTTTACTTTTCATAAAATAGGCCTCAAAAAAAAAAAAAAAAAAAAAACTGCATTGACCCCTGGAGATACAGACTATGAACATTTCACAGTCTAATTAGATACAATTTTGTTGGTGCTGAATATCATACCCAGTCTATTAAGAGAATATAGATCATCGCAAAATGCTATAACAAAAGCAATATATGTCACTGTTTACAATTTTATCGCATTGATATCGTGTGACGTCTTTATATATATATAAATCAAATGTTTGCTACAAACAATGCTAAGAGACACTTATAACTTCATGACTGAATTAAAAACCTAGTTTTACTTTATTGTATAATATTCATTTGTTCTTTTATTGTAAGTATATATTTGTGTTGATATAGTAAAATAGTGTGAAAGTTTGATACAGTATATTTTTTAAATGATCACTTTTATACCAACAGTTTTTTTTTTCTATTTGGCACCAACTATCATGCTTGGTACAATGGTGTTGATATAATAGAAATGCACCTAGAGTTTAAATATTAAAAATCAAAATATGTTTCAGAATGTTTACATTCGAAATAAAGCTCATAGCCATAACCAGGGGTGTAAAAATCTAAGCACCAGCGGGCAGTCTCCCATCAATAAATTTTATTCATTATTTTTCGTCTAAATTTTTTGTAAGAATGCTAATAAAATTTAAACGAAGAAAACTAATAAAATTTATAGGTGAGAGACGCGTTGGGCACCTACACTTTTACACCCCTGGTCATAACATAAAAAATTTCCAACATAAAATAAAGATTTATTCGAGCTGAAAAAGAATACAAGTTGAATTAAATGTATTTGGCAGGTAAAATGTATAATAGAAAATTTCAATAGTCACACAACTGAAAAAAAAATCTTTGACATAAGCATTTTAATAGTCATTGCTTTTTGTCTGGTATGATATTGTAATTTTCTATACATAAGTTAATTTGGGATATCCATAAATAATACTGCAGTACTCAAATTCATGTGAAAAATACCAGGAAAAAAAAACATTTCATAATGTTTAAATTATAAAATACAGTCGGCCCCACTTAATCGGGTAATGGATAATTGCATACCCCGCTTATATGCATAGAATGCCGTGGAACAGAGACGTTCCCCATAAGGCTAATTTTAAATGTACTCGTTTTATCGCATAACAATCCCCGGTTATTTGCATAAATATCGCCAATCTACTAGTAGTAATCCGGATTTTATGAATTCATGTTATAGTGGTGAATGGAAAAAAAAGGAAGAATTTTTTTTTTTTTTTTTTGTAACAATGGTTTGTTATATTTACAATCAAAGAGCAGAAATAGTCGTGTAAGATGACTTATCTTAATTCTGGCAACTTATGAGAGTGTTGAATTTGGACAATTGTGTTTTTCTTTTAAAGCTTGTCATACATATAGTGACTCAAGATGCTGGGGGGTATTTTTTGAAAAATTCTGGAATCGGGGGAAAGTAGACCAATAAAAGATAAATATTTAGAGCTGGAAGTGGAGAAATGCAATGTCAAGATATGAAAAAAAAAAAAAAATTCCTAAAGGATTTTTTGTGTAGGCAAAAGAAAAAAAGAGAAATAAATTGACAAATAATTGAAAAATAAAAAAGAATTTATGCAGAAACTTTTATTTTCAAAGGTATGATTTAAAAAGAAAAATTTTCTATTTAACTTTCATTTTAATTTTCACATAAATTATAATGAAAAATTAAACCATGTACTGTAAATAGTGTTATAATACCTTATACTTTATTACATATACTTTTATATATAGAGTAATAATAAATTATTTATTAAAGTTAATACAGTAGTTTTTAATTTATTAGGTAAATAATTATTCTCCATTAATATGGAGAATAATTATTTACCCCATCTGTGGCATATAATCAAATGATAGCGTTGCTGATAACATTAATTAATGTCCTCACTTAAATGCATACAATTCAGTGGAACCAACTGTATGCAATTAAGCGGGACGGACTACATTTTAAAATTAAGTCTATTCTCTAAACTTAGGTTGAATTTCTGACAACAGAAACATTTTTAAAATTATCGGAAAAAAAAAGTTTTCATAACAAAGCAAACTTTTTTTTAAATATCAAAATATCCCAAACTGACACAATTCATAATTATGTTTGAAACCAAAACTATTACTATTCAAAGAAAAATATTATACTGTATTAAATAATAATAAAATATAATAATTTAAATATTATAATAAATACATGCTCACATGATCTTATATTTTTTTAGAAGAAACAACAACAACAACAAAAAATTCAGTTAAACTTACCACTGTTGGGGAGAATTTTTGATGATTTTTTTTGACAGCATACAGCTCGATTTGTATATAGATTTTTCACTAATTATTTCCAAGGTATCTAAAATAAAAGAATAACTTTAATAATAATTATGGTGTCAAAGTACAATTTAAAAAACAAAGTTTTATACAGAGATGGTTTTTGAGACTACAGTATACATTTAAAACTATGTGTAAAATATTATAGCTAAAACTACAGGTACTTATCATGTTTTTTTGGTACACCATAATATCCTGTTTATCCACTTTTCTCGATAACGCCCTCTCCCTCCACCTTTTGTTAACAAAAAAGATACTTCTTAGTTATCCCGTCGACCAAATTACTGTCGCCAAATTGTAAGATTGAATGCCAATAATGGTTGCCATTCATTAGTTAAATGTAAGATTAAATGTCAATAATGGCCAATAAAACCATTAATTTGACATTTTATTTGTTTATTTATTAATGTTTTACTAATTTATTTGTTTTTTCGTTATTTAAAATAAAAATTATGTCAATGTATATAATTTGGCGAAATTGGTCGACGGGATAACTAAGAAGTACCAAAAAAAAAAAAATCCCAAGAAAGCATCACCTACTTCCAAAAAAGTTCCACCCTGCATGTCAATGTCAGAATCAATACCAAGTATTTTATTTTTTCGCCACATCAGAAAGGGGCGTGAATTCTAAACATGACATTCCCAACACAGGGATTATTCTGTTCCGAATTTTCTGAAAAATTAAGCATTCGGTTGAGAAAATAAAAAAATCAGGCATCAGTCCATAGTCCAACAATTCGGACATAATAAAATGTGAATTTCGACAAACAGTCACAGAAAAAATAAATTTCATCAATCGTTCACAGAAAAAATTGCCAATTTTGTCTTAGGACTGCAAAAAAAACATGAATTACACCAAATGATAGCAGAGACTGCACATTTTGTCTAAAGATCGCGAAAAAAGCCAAATTCGTCAAACGACCGCAGAAAAAACATGAATTTCATCAAAAGATCTTGGAAAAATGCAAATTTCGTCAAAAGATTGCAGAAAAAAGAAATTCAGTCAAAGAATCCAGTGAAAAACACACATTTCATCAAAGGATCGCGAAAATAGATACATTTCAACAAAGGATTGAAATAAAAACCCTGCACATTTCATCAAAAGGTTATGAAAAAAAAAAAAAAGAATTTCGTCAAAGTATTACGGAAGAAAAGTGATTTTAGTCAGAGCAATGTGAAAAAAACTCCTGCAAGGTTCACCAAATGTCCCCAAAATCCCCCACAAATGTCGTGAAAAAATCTTGTGCAAGCACCCCCCCCCCCCCCCAGATTATTTTACAATTTTTCGTCATGTCTTTCTTAGGGGGAGGGGAAATAACAAGATTTTACGGTACAGTTTTAAATAAAGATATTTTAAAAAGTTATAAATGCAATTCTAGTGTGGACCCTCGGCCAATTTTGCAGGGCGCAACGCCTGGTAGCTCTTTTTAACTCGTTTATCTGGCGTCAGAACAGCCTTTTTTACACAGAGTATGCATCTGGCAGTCCTTTTAATTATTTTATACACCCTGTGTCCCTTGCTGACATTTATGATGCACCCTTTCGGCTCATATCTTTTCTTAGCTGTGAGGGGAAGTGGGGGGGGGGGGATAACTCATGAAATATGTCCATTATTTACAGGAAATATTATATAAATTTCAGCATTTGTTTGTGGGGAAGTGTTGCAAAATTTGTCAATCGGTCATGTAGGAGGGGGAAAAAAGAAATTTGACAGATTAATTTAGTTAGAGAAAAAAAATTGCAAAATTCTTCAGTCTGTCATGAGAAAATAATATAATCGCTTATTTCGCCATTCAATCACATGGAAAAAAAAACTTTGCAAGTTTTGCCAGTAAATCATGAGGAAAAATCTGGAGTTCATCAATTGCTTCATCGATCTGCCATGGGGAAATTGTGAAATTCAAGTACCGATGAAAAAAAAAAAAAAAAAAAGCCCCAAAAGTTTTGCAAATCGGTAGCAAAGGACAAAAAAAGGCAAATTTCACTAATTGGTAGAGATAAAATATCATAAAATTCATCAATCGGTTGGATAAAAAAATTGCCTTTCAGTTTTCAAAAGAAACTGAAATTCGCAAGTCGATCGCTGGAAAAAAAAAAAAAAAAAAATTGTTCAGGAAGTTGCTTTGAAATACAGCAAAATTTGTTAATCACAGGAAAAAACATGAAATTCAACAGTCAATCGTGAGAGAAAATCATGAAAATTTTCAGCCAGTTGCAGAAAAAAATGCAAAATTCATCAACTGATTGCACGGAATAAATCCTGAAACTCATCAATCAATAAGGAGAAAATTAGCAAAATTCACTCAACTGCGGAAAATATAGCAAAAATCCACTGATAAAAAGGAGTCTAAACAAACAAATTCAAAAATATTTTTTGCGACACAAGTGCCATTTTTTTTTTTTTAAATTCCAATCCGAGAACCCCCCCCCCCCTTTTTTTTCTCTACAGTCAACATGAAGTTCATCTAAAATTTCATAATTACATTAAAGAAAAATATTTATTTTTTTTAATTTAATTGAAATGTAACAACACAAAGTGTTGAGCAACAATGTAGTGCTTTATTTTTTTACTGACCTGTACATAAAAACACAGGATTGAATATTTTTATGTATCGAACAAAATAAAGCAAAAATATATTGTTTACAACATGTAATTAATAGAAAATTGATAATCCAAATCATCTTAAATTTTTAAAGTGACCTGCTACATCATTGTAAACATTTTCAAATTGATTTATTATCTGAATCTTTTAAACAGCCTTGCTACATCAAAAATACTAAAACAAAATTGAACAGATGCTGCAGCCACACCAATGTTGGTGCTTTTTTTTCTTTTGAGCCATTTTGGCAAGAAAACCCTGGTCTGAAATACTTGTTGGGCATACTGTGCAAAAACTACATGTTAGTTTTATTATATTTTGAATCAGTTTATTTTATAATGAAAACACACACACACATGCACTTTAATATAAAACACACACATTTTTTTATATATATATATATATAAAACACACATTTACGTTATTGCAAAAAAAAAAAAAAAAAAAAAAAAAAAAAACACTTTTTTTATTATAAGGCACACACATTTACTCTATAATAAATAAAACATTACACATTTTTTTAAAATACAAATTGTTTTATAAAACAGACACAAAGTTTAATTTAATAAAAAACACACTATCTGTTTTGCCGTGTTGTCATACCAGACAAAACATTATGATTTTTGCACCAAAAAGAAATATTGGTGTATCTACGAGATAACTACCAAAACATATTTTCTACAAAGAAAACCATATAAAATAGTGTTCACATTTCTTTTAAAAAACAGCCTGGCAGAATTATAGAAATCAGCATTTTTCTTGAATTTTCAGGAGAGGGAGAGGAATATCCCCGCTGGTCCACCCTCTGAATTCATCATTGACATGCATTATCAAGACAAGCTGAAATCATATATACATTTTAAAAGCAACATTAAAAACGCCAGAATAAACAAAAAATTTTTGCAAATATTTGTTTATTCTGGCGTTTTTAACGTTGCTTTTAAAATGTATATCATTCTGCGGCATGTAGCATCTTAATAATTAAGCTGAAATCATGCTATGTTTTGAGAGAAATGAACATATAAATCAAATAAGCTTTCCATGGATTACTAGATGTAATATAATAATGCATTTATAGTGAAATCGGCAATGCTAATTCAATTCAGTTACCCTTGAGTATTCGCCTGGAGATGGGCAAGATTTTTTTTGCCGATTTTAAATTTCTTCATTTGTAAATTTTTTATGTTAATATCCGAATCTTTTTTGCCTGTAAAAATTGAAATATATACTTTTAAAAATTAATATTTTCTTTATTCTATTTTTTTTTAATTTATGTATATTTGCTGTCTATTTACAAATTCCCCCTCCCTATTTTTCTTTTTACAAATGAGGTTTAGAATGCCGATTTCTGTTTAAAATTTTTCCATTTGGATTGTTTTGTTGTTGTTATTTTTAATCTTTGAATTTTCGAAAATTAAGCTTAGAGTGGTTATAAATGAAAAAAAAAAAAAAAAAAAAAATAGATAGCGGACTCAGGGCGAATACTCAAGTTATTCCTTTAATTCTACAGCACTTGAATATTAAGACCTGCAAATTTTATGCGCATATAAAAATGACATTGTTAATGCACCAAGAAATTCACACTATTCAGAAGTATTATTAATTTTTTTTCAAGAAGTAATATTAATTTTCAGAAGTATTTTTTTATTTCAAGAAGTAATGGCAATTTTCAGAAGTATTATTTATTTTTTCTAGAAGTAATATTAATTTTCTGAAATATTTTTTTTTTCAAGGAAAGCCTTAAATGTATTTAATGTTTTGATATGCAAAAACACCTGCATAGAAATTAAAAAAAATATATCATAATAAGAAGTTGAAGTTACCTACCCTGTTTAGAACCTAAATAAACATTGATAAATATTAAATTAATGTGAACAAATAGCGAAAAATGGGTGTCGAAAAACGCGGCTATTTTTCAAATTTATTTTTAAGTGGTTAAAGAATGAATTTAAAATGTCAGCTTAAATTGATGTGTCAATAAAAAATCGTATACGCTTACTGTTTATTTTGGAATTAAGAATACAATTTATTTAATTCTGTCTGTTTTAACTTTAACATATATTGTAGTTTTAATTCAACCGACAAGAATTGCTGACATCTTTTTCCTTCTATTCCACGTTTTAATCGTGCGATGACTAGGCCTAATTTCTTTTTTAAATTTCATCTTAATAAAGTAAAAGTTTTTCTAACATAATATAAATATATAGACAGAATAGTTATAAAGAAATGCATTACAAAATGAAAGAAAATTCTTACCTTACATCCACATTCACTTTCTTCATATTTGAATTTGCCATGCCCAGCGACACATCTCATCTAAACATCGACGGAGGAATCAAAATAAACGCCATTTCTGGTAAGTAGGTTGGCTGGTTTCACGGTTGCATTCTCGAGATCCGTCTTGGAATATCCTCCGGTCGTTTTGAGGACGGTTGCAGCTGGACGGTTTCAATTGGTCCGTTCTTTAGTATTCTGCGGACATTCACAGGATAGTTTTATAGGATATGACGACTACAGGATTTTTAGGATCATTGTAGAGCGCCCGAAGGACGACTGTGGTTGTCTGGGTATATGTATGTCTATGGCAAAATATACCCGCATGCAGTGTGTTAATTTTAAATTGGAAACAATGCTACATTTACACATACATTCTACAAATCTGATCATATGGATATTGTTTATTGCTCAATCAATTATCTGGTATACATACGACCATAACCATTCTAATTAAATGTTTCTGTACTGTATATAATTATTGAACTACAATAAATAAAAGTTGTGTAAATTTATGGAACAAAATCAAAACAAGAAATAATATGCCTACTAAAATGAGTAAAGAAAATCTTCTAAGTGCCCTTTTCCACACCACCTTACATTAAGACCAGAAAACTATTCAATGATGTTTATTAAAGGTCTTAAATGTTTGAGGTAGGGCACACAGGTGCGTTTTTTTTTTACGTGGTATCGCCGGTAGCCATAATCCACAAAAGAAAAAATAAACTTCTGGAACCTTGAAAAAGAAAAAAAAGTTTACACAACAACATCAAAACTTGGTTTTAATATTAAAAGACATCTTTGAATTAAAAACTTTGTTTTCTGTCTTTCATTTTTGTTCATTGGCAATACCGAAAATTGCTTTATCTGCTAAATTGCCACAGTATTTTTCTTTCACCTGCCTTAGGGTTTGATGATCTCTTCAAATATTTTTTAATAACTCTGATTCTTGGCCTCTCATTGAACTTTTTTTTTTTGACAAAGCATAATTGAAAGATATTCATCATTCTTCTTCATCAAATTTACTCTAGTTAGTTCGGTATTTCCAAGGTCATTGGATGTCTCCATTACTAATATATTGGAGCAGAGATGTTCACAGACATTTTGCAACCATTCTTTATAGTTCCAATGAATACCAGTACAGATTTCATATATACATCGGTTCGTTTCAAATTACGAATTTTTTCTGACGCCAATCTGGCAAAAACTTTGTTTCCAAATACCAGTTACATATATATTTTTTTAGTTCTTTTAAAAAGGAAATAACAATAAATGAAAAAAAGTTTATTTAATAACTATAGAACAAAACAATTTATATAATTAAAATAAAAGTAAATAAACAACGGTACTTCTTAGTTATCTCGTCGACCAAATTACTGTCGTCAAATTGTAAGATTAAATGCCAATAAAACCATTAATTCGACGTTTTATTTGTATTTTTATTAATGTTTTACTAATTTATTTGTTCTTTCGTTATTTAAAATAAAAATTATGTCAATGAGTATAATTTGGCGAAATTTGTCGACGGGATAACTAAGAAGTAGCCTAAACAACAATAGCCGGGTTACCATATCAGGCAAAATACATCAGGCAATTATGACAAGATTTAAGTACCCTGGTGAGTATAGGACATCTATGCCAGATTACCACCCTATATAATTCATTATGGTTACATATGTAATGTATTCATTAGATTTCATATTGTTCATTACTTCTTTACAATATGAGAGGCAGGAGTTTGATTGGAAAATTTCAAGAAAATCTTACTAGCCTGATTTTTTTAATAAAAACCTGCAAAATGCAACATACAGTTGAAAATTGTTACAAAAAAAATTGCAATTGGAAAAATGGTTAATTATTATGTCTGAAATGCATATTCTTATTTTTTTCTTTAAAATTAAGAATATAGTATAGATACAAAAGAGGAAAATTTGGTTATAGGATAGAATTTAGTAGTACCATGTTTACATTTCAATCATTTGGAAAGTTGCAAAAATAGCAAACTGGAGAAAAAAAAAAAAAGTTTCGGAATTTCTTCTATAGTTTTTCAGATTGTCTAAAAATTCAACTTGTCCCATCAAAAAAAAACATTCTCTAGAGGCGAGTAAAATAATGAATCGCCCAACTCTAGAGTAGAGATTAAGGGTTTAACATAAAAACGATTAAAAATTTATATACACAGTCTAACATGTTGTATGACAAGGAAATTTGTGAAAATGTAGCTTGTGTTTTCCAGAATTCTGAATTGATAGCTTAAATTACTTTAAAACTAAATAAACATTCCTTGAGTATTTTAAATTCTTTTAATACTCTAATAATGTGCATAGAAACAAAACGATCTAGTTAAAATATTTGTAGATGTCATGTTTAAAATAAAAATCTCACAAGGAGAAAAGCATTTAATTCCTAAGGGGAATATATATATATGCGATCTGTTATATTACAGGAAAATGAAGAATTCTTACCAGTTTGAAAACATTTATTATAAATTCTTGAGGTATGAATTGATAACAAGTCTTTTCGTTTAAAAGCTTATCCACTACCTTCACGTAGTTCATGATTTCGAAGCAATTTAAACTCTTTATTACCTCCTATTTCATGTCTATAAGTGCAACCATATGCACTACAACTCATCATCATTTTGTAAAATAGTAGGATAAGCCAAAAAAATAATTATATAAATAATAAAGCCGAAAAATAATAATAAACAGACGAAAAATACATAGAAAACAATACTGAAGCACGCAAATGTTTTGCCAACCGCAAGTTGAGTTGTACTTTTTTATGTCTTCGTGACGTCACATGCACATTATCTATTCTCGCCCGCGCCCCTTCCAGCCCAGAGCACTTGCAGCGCCCTCTCACTATCAATTACGATACACGGAAGAAACACTCCCCCGCAATTTTCAATATACATTAACATATAAATTTGCAAAAATTACCACACAAGAAAAAATTATAAGATATAACAACTTACATACACAATAATAATACAAGAATAATTCATTATAACACTAGATTAAATACAGAAATAATATATTTTAGAGTTTGCTTAAGGAAAGAAAGGTAATTTGTTACTCAACTGGTAATATACAAACATCTCTTTTAAAAATTCGCCCATCTGACAAGCGTAAATTCACCGTTCGAAATTATATTATCCCTTCCCTTAAAAACTTCAACTATTCTACCAACCAACCATTTGGTGGAAGGTAAATTTTCCTGCTTTATTAGTACCAAAGTTCCTTTCTGTACATCATCTTTTTTAAACTTCCATTTCCCCCTCTGTCGGAGATTATTCAAATAGTCTCGTTTCCAAAGTTTCCAAATTTGTTGGCTAAATTTAGTGATTCTCTGCCATTTGGCTAATCGATTTTCATTAATCTCGTCTAATTGAGGTTCGGGGATCGAAGTGATTGGCCTACCGATAAGAAAATGTGATGGGGTCAAGGTTTCAAAATTTTCGAAATCTGGGGATAGTGGGGTAAGGGGACGAGAGTTCAAAACTCCCTCAATTTCCGCTAGTATGGTTATAAATTCTTCTAGAGTTAATTTTTGATCACCTATTATCCTTTTCAAAGGAAACTTGAACGATTTTACTGCTGCCTCTCAGATGCCACCAAAATTCGGAGATTTGGGAGGAATAAATTCCCATTTGATACCTTCCTGGGTTAAAAAGTTACACAACTCTTCATCTGGAAAACTAACCAGTTTATGCAATTTTTTCAACTCGATGAACGTTTTTACATTATCAGATAGGATTTTTGCACATTTCCCTCTTCTGCCAAAGAAACGTTTTAGACTAGCTATAAAAGCCTGAGTTGTGAGATCTGAAACAAAGCCCAGGTGTATTGTTTTGGTGCATAAACATATATACACTACTACATAATCTTTATTCAATACGCCCTTCCTTTGATTTTTAAATTTAATAGAAAAGGGTACACAGTAATCCAGGCCTGTCACCGAAAATACAAAATTTGTTGTCATACGTTCCCTTGGCAGATCGGCCATCAACTGGGAGCTGACAACAGGCTTATTTTTGAAACATGTTACACATTTGTGTACAATTTTCCGGCAATTATTCCTGCCATTAAGTGGCCAAAACTTCTGTCTAACATGAAAAAGCAAGGTTTGTGGACCTAAATGAAAATACTTAAAATGGAAATAATTTAAGATAATTTCCGTTAATTTATGATCGGCAGGTAACACAATTGGAAATTTAGAGTTAAGCGGCAAATCGGCATGCGATAAATGGCCGCCAACTCTAACCCTTCATTTCCTAGGAATACATTTAAAGAAGATAATCTACTTTTGTGTGGAACAGGCTTACCTTTTTCGAGACATTTTATTTCTTCTCGAAACTCACCCTTTTGTGCTGACCGAATTAAAAATAATTCGGCTTGCCTCACCTCCTCAAGGCTTAAAGCTCCACTTATTTTTGGGGGATTACGACAATTATAAAAAAAATTTAAAAATAAAACTAATTATGCGCATTAATTTCATGAAATTATTAGTTAATGAAAAAATGTTTTCAATTATAGAAATGTCATTAATAATAGATAAAGTGGCAAAGTCATAATTATTGTTCACCATGTCTTTTTTTAGTTCAGTTAAATAGATCTCCTGATCTGGAACTACTAGAGATTGTTCATTATTACTCATATCTAGTGAATCCTTCAGAAACTCTGGACCAGTCCACCATTTGTGATTCTGAATAAGACTTTCCGAATTTATACCTCTAGTAAGTAAATCTGCAGGATTCTCGGACCCTGCACAGTGAAACCACCTGGATGGGTCTGTCAGCGATTGGATCTCTTTTACACGGTTGGACACGAATAATTTCCACCTATTGACAGACCCCTTGATCCAATAAAGGGCAATCTGCGAGTCTGTCCATAAAAACATAGAAGAGGTTCCCTTGCGATCTAGCACCTGCTTCACCTCACAAGTTAAACGCGCTGCTAGTAACGCACCTAAGAGATCTAGCCGGGGTAATGACACCTTTTTCAAGGGTGCCGCTCTGCTTTTTGACGTAAGCA